>JAWWLZ010000139.1:42851208-42877680 GCA_035041345.1 Poliocrania exsul
CACAACATAAAACTCATCTTTTTTCCTAAGTACAAGTGGGATTGATGTTTGCAAACAGTAGACAATCCTTAAAGAATATTTAGCTTTTAAACATACTGAGGCTATGAATGAGAATGTTTAGCAACATCTCATATTACTTAATCAAGAAGGGACTTCTAATAAAAGACTTCTCTTCTCTTCTGAAAATTATATCTGTATCAGTTTTCTCCTCTAAAGTGAAGATGAAGATTCTTGCCTGCAACTACTGAAGGTATAATGGGACATTTAATTAAAGTATGCCCTTAATAAAAAATGGCACCACTAATTCCTGGAGAACTACTTGAATACATAAAACTTTTAAAACTGGTAGCAACAGGACAAATTTTGTTCACAACTAACTTACGACTAAGTCAGCTGAGCTGCACCTCCTTGTATGCACACACACTATATCAGAAGGAATTTCTAATGTCCAGAAAGTATCTGTCTATAATACAAAAGAATACTGTAGCATGTAGGATTCTGATAAAACATTTCAAAACTGGTTTTAATTAATTTCATTTTAACTAAATTAAGATAATCCACAGAAGCCATAAGTCTGATATCATAATGGTATAAATCAGAAATTCTACGATTCCAGTGAGGAGCTGATCCAGAATAAGGTACATCACCACCAGATGCTTGTTATCTTTGAGAGCTTTATGATATATGGTCCAAGCCATTCTAAACTAATACCAATTCCAAATAATGGGCAGTGTTATAACTTCCTCATATTTATAGATCTATTCCGACCTGGGCATAATTTTCACAGGAGTACCCAAATAAGGAACCATATTTTAGTGAAATAAAGCAAAATAAGTGTAATACTAGCCATCTGGTAGTTGAGAAATTATAAAATCACAACACTTAAAATAAAAATTAATTCCTTTACAGATGGTAACTTCTAATAAATGAGTGGGAAAGTTGACATGTTGAGACTCTATGCCTAAAAGCAAAATGACATAATTCCCCTTCATCTATTCCTGTACTGTGATAGAAAATACATAGATAGGTGTTTGGGAAAGCAGCCCTGCATTGTTACAAATGTATTTTCCCCAGCTGGGCAGACAATTTTAAACTATCTTGTAAGAACATACATTATTACAGAAGATGTTCTTTTCAGCTTGTGAAATTGACATTTCAGACTATTTAATAAATTGAGCTGTAAACACAATGTCATTCTGACCAGAAGTCATTCTTATGATTATTTCTATACCACAATTTTTTGGTGAATATGTATTTTCATGAGTAAGGGAAAGCAGCCAATTCTTGTCATGGAGATTAAATAAGGATGTTATACATAAGGATGTTATAAGACATTTCCCAATGAAATTAATGTAGGAAACTTCTGGTGGATTGGGTTCCTTGAATTGAAGTAGGATGTAAACATCTTCAGACTGGGAATTCTGGAAAGCTGGCATTGTCCATTTACTTGTGCAAATGTGATCATTTAAACTGCTGTTCCTTAAAGTGACTCTGAGATTCATGCAGAGCAGAGTATGTCAAGTGACTGCTGATGACATTAAACACCTCTTTTCAAAAGAACACTGCTGCAATGGGGAGATAAAAGAAGCAGCAAGCCTGCAATAGCATCACCCAACATCTCTCAGCAACTGTGAATCTCAGTTACAGAATCACTGCAGCTCTCGATTACTGGTAGTGTTCTTTACACATGGCTTCAGGAACTATGTTGTCTTTCTCTTGTGTATTTGCTTCAGTGAATCATAAAAACTAAGAGGCTAGAAATTACAGAACAATAAAATGCAACAATCTTGCTTTCATTTAAATCAATAAGAACAGATAACCTACCGGTACTTTGATTATACAAAGTCTCAATTTCAGCTTCCTAATTTTAGTTTTTCACAGCAAAAGATGAAAACAAAAACCTTAATGTAAATTAAATTTTCATGTTAAACAAAACAATAGATGATAATTTTGTTATGCTTGGGTGGCTATTCCTTTGTCTAATAAAGTCCTAGGTCAAAACAGAAACACACTGAGCATTCCCTTCAACATCTCACAGAAGGCTGTAAGAGCTCTTTCACTTAATACCTTAAAAGCCAAGAGCTTATGTGAATCGGCTGGTTCATGCAAAGTTCTCTGCAGGCCTGAAAATTTAGCCATACAATCATGCTGATGATTTCTCTGACAGATTTGATGCTTCTACCATAATCCATCTTTTATTAATGGGACAAGACATCTTTTATTAATGGGACACAGATAGAGGGATCTATTAAAATTAGGCAGGGATGAATTATCAACATTTCAATCTCTGAAAGCAGTCCTTATACAGTGCTGTTTTAGCTCTCAGTACAATCTTTTCCACAGGTATGAGATACTGGAATTTTAATGCCTAATAAATTATGTGAAATATAGTAATGCTTTGCAACATGCAAGCCTTAGACAGTCAATGCATTCAGACTGGCTGGCCACTTCCACACATTTCCCACCCATCCAGCTGATCACACAGAAATGGGAATGGAATACCAATCAATCAGGATAACTGAAGACATTTCGTTTTACAACACACTGCCAAATGCTCAGAACATCTATGCAGTTCCATCAGTGTGCATTACATCATGCATGGCAGCACAACGAGGTGGCCCCCTCAGACAGCCAGTACAGTATCAACACACCATCAAAGGAAGGATTGTTATGTGAGGTCCTCAAGCACCAAACCATGTCACTGCAGAATGCTGCTCTCCTTTGGATACTGCTGTTGCAGTTCCACACCACAGAATCACAGAATCATTTAGGTTGGAAAAGACCCTTGATGTCACCAAGTCCAACCACAAACCTAACACCACCAAGTTTACCACTAAACGATGTTTTTTAAATCCCTTCAGGGATGGTGACTCAAGCACTTAACTGAGAACGCTGTTCCATTTTAAACAAATAAAAACACAATGTAAAATATATGAAAGTGGATGCTAGCAAACCTATCTGAGGTACCAACAAATTTAGGGTTTGGCCTTAGACATCCTTATTTCTTTCAAATAATTGATCTTACATCTGTGTACTTACTCCTATTTACAGATAGGATCAACTTTTAATTCCATGTTTAACCCACACAAAAATCATCTTCCTAGGTCCCTGGATACTGGAAGAATCTTTTACAACTCTCTGCAACTTTGGCTATGATGTTAAAACAAGACTGATGCTGTCTGCCTCCTTGCAAAACAACAGCATCAGCTAATTATGCAAAAATGGTCACTTATGGAAAATGCAATAATTTTTGAACACAATTTCTAGCCATCACCAGTTTCTTCTGTGGTCCCTAATACAGAATATGAAGTCTTTTCTTGATGTTACTGCAGCTCTTTTCTCCCATAAACTTTATCATCTGTCTCTGGTGAAAAATGCACAAGCAGGAAAAGATAATGCAAATACTAAACCACTGTCAGTTAAAATGTTTGAGTGTGTGTGCTTCAGGATGATGAAAAAGCCCCTTTTGTATTGAAACTTAAATGGTAATGTTCTAACTGGAACAAGAACAATATTTTTAATCCATGCTTGAGAGATCAAATTAAATCTGCTGCAGTCAGCCTTGGTAGGGCTGTATCTATCTGAGACTACTAATTTTTTTATAAGAAAGCTGAAAGTCCAAAGCTACTGGATACTCATTTATCTGTTTTCTGTAGACATTCAGGGAGCTGGGGCAATCACTTCTAGCTCAAAAGCACATCCCAAAATACTGGGAGAGCAAGAGAAAAAATTATCCTGATATACAATCCATTATTTTCCTGAAGAAGGTCAGATTTCAACAACAGAATTTCAAAGACAAGTTCACTATACTTTTAGGATAACGTACCAGTGCATTATCTTACATCTTTCAGTTAGTTACAGTCCTACTACCAACATCACTGCAGTATTTCTGGTGCCATGGCTGTTCCCACTACAAATCCCCTATTACACAGGTGTTACAACCCAAGTATTTCCAAGTATTTGGAATCCTATAACTTTCAAACTTATTCTACAAGTGGTGAACTCAAATGCAATATACTTTGTAGGATCTAGAGAAGGGTATGAAATGAACATTTGGCAGTTACTAAGAAAATACATATTCTCGGAGAAGCCAAAGAAATCATAGCACTTAATTACAAACTTATTGTTTACTGCAATTTGCTTTTAAATACACTAACAAAAAACTGAAATATGGATTTTTTTAATGCAACAATCAGTGAACAATTATTTTAAAATCATTCAAATTTCATGAGGCAGGAAAAGAGAAATGAATTCTATGATTTTTATGCATCTTAAATACATGTAAATTGTCTGTTGAATACACATCACACATCACAAATCAAGATGTTCACAGTAACTTGGAGTTCAAATGCCTCTGAATTTAATTCACAGCTAACAATGCTGAGGAAGGTCATGTGAAAAGACAAGGACCACAAGTAAAGAGACAGAAAAACAAAAAAAGAATTAACTACATAAGAATGACTGGAAATAAGGACCTGCTTCAAAAAGAGGAAGCTAGACCCAGATTGGATACAGTGATGGCCAAGACCATCAATCTCTCAGTGACTGTGGAAGTTTCTCTCCATTCTTATTATTCCGAAAGTTATAAGATCAATATATTCCTCATCAGTTCCAATCATCAAAGATTATTCAAGCTGTATATTCAAAGATATTGGGGAAAATGTACAAAATGCCTGATCATTGACCACTTAAATCAATACGGTGACTTCCTTTTGAGGTCTGAAGTGGCTTGCTGCTTCAGATGTGCAAGATTAATTTTGCCATGTCTAGACAGATAATTGATTTTTTAGATTACAACTATCACATGTTTTTATATTGATTTTGCTAGGTGCAGCTGGGGAAACCTGAACAGTACCATAATAAATATACCATTGCTCTACCTCTTGTCATTCTTCCTGTTGCTTACACAGAGAAATCCAAACTACCTTAGTGTGACCAGTACTTCATGAGAGAGATTTTAAATTAATAAAAAAAGGTCCATTAAGATGCCTTACCTCCTTATATAGCCAAGTTATTCTCATTTCTTTGAAAAGAAATGCTATAACTAAGACATTGTTTGTAATTCCACAATGGAATCCTGTGCTTAGATCTTAACTCTCTGTGACACAGGCACAGTGTCAAGAAATGGAACACGCAGAATTTTCAAACAGCATTAGCCAACCTTACCTCTGAGTCTGCTTTTTTTTTAGCACAGATGTTATCCCTCAGTTCTCTTAGAAGATAATAAAATAGTTAAAATTCTCTTTCAACATTCCTGTCTCATTAGATTCATACATGGTATTTGTCTCTTTGGACCATTTTTAAATCCAACATCATTAACACTGCAAACTGATTAGTAGAATGACTAAAAGCATGTGGGGAGCTATTTTTGAAGCTTGAATAATAGGGCTACATTTCAGAAAAATGTTGCAGCATTTCACTGAAATACTATTTGTTTTCATCAAAACATGAAACTTCAGAGAATGTGCTATGTATAAAGAGCAAAGCAAGAATGCTGCACTGAAAAATTAATGGAAGTGGAACAGATTTCTTTATTTCTAATTAGGAACTGTGGTTGACTAGGATGTGAAGGTTTCACTAAAGATTCACTACAGGGAATTCTGCTACATTTATTTCTTGGAAATATTTCTATGATCAAGAATGCAATACCCTGGAAATTAATAGAAGAGGAAAAGAGACAAGAAAGGGGAAGTTTCAGTGGCTCTTCATACAAAAGTCTGACTTTAAAAAAAAGTAATTGGTGAAAGTGCAGTATTATAAATGCTATAAAGCATGGGGAATATAGTCATTCCGTTCAGTTTTAACTAATTTTCTTTGCATTCTGTGGGAAACAATGCTTGATATAGACTGTTAACAGGTTTTTGTTGCAGATTTTGTCCTTGGACTTCTGCTAAGAATATAAAAGAGATTCTAACTACTTTAGCCAAGACCTATAGATAAAACAGTTTTTTAAAAGTAAGCTATGCTTACTTTATCCAGGAGTAGAGCTTGCTGGAGTAATCTAACTTTGGAGGCAAACAGTGTAGATTACTACCTCTCAGACTGTCATTTTAATCTTCTGATGACGTGAAGAGGCACAATTCCTCAGACCTAACCAAGACATCCTAAGACAGGGACGAGATGTGTGCTGTGCCAAGCCTTATAATGTCTAGCTAAAATGTAAAGTATTCATCAATATATGCAGATTAGCACTATCAGGGATGTCCAGAAAAAAAAGAGATCAGATCTCTCTTAATACTGCAAAGAGGCTTCCTGTAGCATTTTCACAAACAGCCCTGTACAATGTATTCATAGCTAGTTTTTATCTCTTTGTACTCTGATGGCCTGGAAAAAAAAAAAAAAGACAACAAAAGTTGCTGAAAAACTCCCATTTGTTTCTGAAATTACAGAATGCAACTTTTAATCACCAGTTCTGGAGTATGATGAAGGAGAAGAAGCTGCACACAGAGATGTGACAGATAGCAACTAGCATCATCAGTACAGAAGGAAAGCTGTTTGCACTTATCTGGTTCATCCAAGGATACCTGCATGAATTTACAAAGGACAAGTGAACTACAGAGCTACGTCAAGACATAGGTGCGTAGAAAATCAATCGCAGAGTCAGAAGTCTAACTCAAGAGAAATATATCATTTCCTTTCCAATTATCATTGATTTATAACAGCATAGGTAGTTGCAGAATGGTTTCTGAAACTACATGAAAATATGTTTTGTGAGGGATGACTGTCAAGCTCATAGACTCTAGATACATCAATAATAAAAATGTGCTTGTCTTCCTACTTCTGCCTCTAACTATGAGTTACATTATATTGTCCCTTTCCTGTTTTTGTTTCTCTATGTGCAAGATGGTGACTTCCTTCCCCCAACATGTATAACACTGCTTAACTTGCAGTTGTAAAGTGCTTTGAGACCCTTGCAGGAAAGTATAGGGAAATATAAAATAGTCTTGTTTCTAAGATTATCATTACTCTGAAACAAAATAGCTGTTTTGAAACCATACTGGGAATGTATTATTTTAATTCTGACTGCTTTGACATTGTATTGTGCTTCCATTTTAGAGTCTTTATGGGATTTACCATATTCTCTGTTTATAAGGTTATGCTTTCAGGTTAGTAGTAACATGAGATAACAGATTTCTTCCAATTATTATGAAGGGAAAGGATTAAATTTGGCTGTTCATTTTATGTTTTAGCAAGGACAAAGAAAGGAGAAAAAAAATCCCAAGATATTCCAACTCTTTTCCATTTATTCTCTTTCCATTGCCTCTTATTGAAAAGCAGAGTTTCTGGGTGCTCATCTCTACTAAATTGAAGCCATATCATTGCAGCCTCCAGTTTAATTCCTAAGAAGGGCAAAATGAGAGAGAGGTTAGAAAAATGAAAATTTAAACTTTGTCAAATATTTCCTTTGATTTTGAGGCCAAGAAGTTTCTGAAGTTTATTTCTCTTTCTTTCACAGAAGAAAATTTAGAGCTCAGACACACTGACTGGAATGGAAGAATAATCAGCCAGAAAGAACAAATAAATTTTGTGTCTGCCTCTGTTAGTGGGGAAAATAATTGAAAGCATGACTGCTTATGAGGTTCCTCTACAACTTCAAAAGTGTACAAAATCACAGAAAAGGGAATGCCATCTGTTTGCTGTTAGGGTCATGTCTTCTATTTTCTTACTTATACTCCCACTGAAAGCAATGAGAAGTTTTCAATCCTCCGTAATGAAAATGACATAACTTTATTTTCTCTCCTACATTCAGGTTACAGTAGGCTTTATTATGCCTCTTCCTCTCCTTCTGAGTATGTTTAAGTCTTGTTAGCTAGCACCTTTGAACACTATCTATAAAGCAGAACAAAAGTAGCAAAAAATGGTCCCCACCTTGTACAAGAAAGATAAGGAGAAATAGTGGACCTCCCTCAGCTCCGAATGTTTGCATCAAGAAGATTATAAAAAGCAAAGCCACTGCAATAACACAGAATGTGTCTTGGCATAATGAAAGCAAGATGTAAAAATGTGTTGGTGAGAAGGGCAGCTTTGAAGCAGCTGCAGCCCAAGCTCTATAATAATATCCAAAGGAGGATATGCTGGTAATGGAAGTGTGCCTTGTCTAACTTCAACTATTCATCTCAAGGGGCGATTTACAAGGTGATAAAAGGTTCCAAGCTGCAATAGGTACTTTAGGCAGTTAAAAAGCAGCTTTTTATGATCATTTCTTCTGTACAATACACGTTGTTTCATTAATCAAATGCTTATTCTATTAAAACACCAACTCTTTTAGCTGGTGGGACAACAAGTTTTACTACCATGAAATGGCATTAAAAGCCACAGACTTCCCAGCTAAGCCTTTGTAATGATTCTAACGCAGCTCAAGTGTGGCTGTCTCCTGCGGGATACCTGAATGGCATGTCTGGCCTGCTTCACTCCTCTGAAGTTTCTTGGCATGCTCCAGTTCTCCAGGCCATGTCACCCTTTCCAAGCAAGAAAGCATGCAAGGCACACTTGTACTCCCTAAACCAGAGCAAAACCAGCAGTCCACAGCAAATCTGACTCTGTCAGCCTTAAATTGCTCATTAAACGAGCATTAAAAGCCAAGCATGGCTGCAGCAAAGGGAAAGCTTCCACTCACAAAGACAACAATTGCAATGCTTTAAAATATCAGCCTTTTCATCTCCTAGAGGCACAAAATCCAAAACTCACAAGGAAAACTAGAGATCTGAGGACACGGTTTGTGAACCAAAATAAATTAACAGCTATATAAAGAAACTTTTCTCAACTCTTGTTTTAACCCTTCAGAGAGACTTCCCAAATTCAAGAGTGCCACACACCACCAGCTAGGACGCTTTTTGGTTTTCTGCTCCCTAAATCATCAGATTACTAAAGAAAGGAAAACAATTCATTATTTAAATCTAGACCCAAAAATGAAAGTATTCCAATGACTACATTCTCTTCCACCAAAGAAACCAAAGTGCAATTCAAAGAAGCAAACAAAACTTCTGTACAGTCTCCCAATCACACACATGACTTTTCAATCAACTTAGGTATGAAAAATATCCTCTATGTTAAGCAGGAAAGTAGAACAAACCAACAGATATTTGGAGCCTCCATAGCTGGACTTGGAGGGCAGGAGGGAGAGAGGGCATGAGAAAAAGACCCAGTTGTTTATTTGTGGGGCAACCACAGTGACCAACAGGAGATTAATTTAATGAAATTAAAATGTCAATATAGTAACATATTAATAAAGAAAAAAATAAACATGGCAATATATTAGCTGTCAGGGGCTTAGAAACCTAAATTAACATGAAATTAACTTTTAAAAACATCGGTGCAAATACATTATAAAATGTACACTAGTAAAGTAATTTAAATTTATGAATTAGCCATTGTATCTTTCAGTGTTACTGCTGAAGTTCAGGCTTTTTCCTAAAATGTATATCCAAAATCCTATAAATGCTTTCAGAGGTTAAAAATAAATGAAAATAAATATGTTTCAGACAATATATCATAGTAGCATTAATAAAATGTAAAAGAATGTACATCAGATATTTAAATATTCTGATATGGTAAATACAAAATCAGCAACCTAAAGCACAAGAAACAGACTTTTTTATTTATATATAAACAATAATCATGACAAACTTTCAGTATTAGTATGGAACAAGGACATCTTATCTCAAGTTCAAATCCACCCACAGCAAGTGGATTATCAACATTTCAAAAAAGTTATGTAAGAAAGCCACACTTCCTATAACTTTACTTAGCTTGGGAGAATCATTTTGAAGTTTGTAAGTTACTGTTTTGTACTGTTGTCTGCCTGACATTACCGCAAGAGTCTCACATTACCACATGCCATTCATCACTGTGTGGAACCTGGTTAATTTGTGTGTGAAAGCAATCCGTGTCACAGTAAGAGGCAAGGTGTCATGACTGCTGCTCAGGACTCAAAAGGATTAACACACCACAGAGAAGTGGTTATGAAGGAATTCTTTCAAAACCACAACTAATGGATTAAGAAAAGGTTATGCTTTGTTAATACTAACTGATACAACTCTAAAAGTAATTGAACAGATACAGGGTGCTGAGTCTGACCTACATAGAACTAAGTGGCTACTGCATTATGGTACCCATCAGAACGACCAGTCAGCAGGTCTGTCTTCCTGCCCACACAATGTACCCAACATCTCCTTTTAGGCGATGCATAGTGGTCAAGCCATTGTGGAAGGAAGCTCTCTTTGCTCAGCCCAGCTACACTTCTTTCTGATTTTTCCACAGTGTAGTACAGTGGAAATTCTCACGATAGCCAGTTACAGAACCTCAGGGAACTGAGATACAGCACCTTAGGGAACTGAGATACAGTACCTTATAGAACTGAGATACAGCATAGAACTTCCTGAAAATTGTCCTTGAAACCCCAAAACCAACAGATGTTCTCAGGAGCAGGGGGAAAAGTTGTTCTCTTCTGGACACGTTTCAAAACACAATCCACTCTCAATTTTCTGTAAAGCAGAATGGACAACACCAGTAGATGACTGTCACCTCATTGAAAACTAACAATCCTTTTAGGCAGGCTTTTCTCTTACTGTTCACATTTTTGTAAGGAACTCCAGATTACCTAACCCTATGCATGTATTCATTTAGCTCTCAAATGTGCTATCTAGACTTCTCCTCGACAAGGTTCATTGCATGTTGGGAAACGTGGAGAAAGTTTGAAGTCGGTCCTCACCTCTCAGATGACTAGCCACAGTGGCCTCCACTTCCAAATCCCTTTTGCAGAGGTACAACTGAACTATTAAGAATAGCCACTAGGACCTCCTGCAGAATACCTATCAAACAAAGTCCTAGGACCACAGCAAAGCCATCTCATTTCTAATGGCTTTGAGGAATCATTGTTTCACTTACATAATTACCATTCATGGAAGAAGAATGGAAGGACATTCAATCAAATACTTGCAGTACCTGCTCTGCAAGGGCAAGAGAGGCAATCTAACTTCAATTGTTGGTACACTTTAAGTGTATTCGTCATATACTACTTTCAGAAATTTTGAATGCCATAGCTGCTCCTTGAACCTCAAGTTTCAGACAGTAATGTCTATTTTGGAAATGTCACCCAAAACATTTCCCTTACATTTTATTCTTGGGAACAATCTGTGAGGTTGGGTTACTATTTGAAAGCAGCTGTTCTACGCTGTTTGTAAAAATACAAAAATAAGAAAATCTTTTGTGTGCTTTCCTGAGAAATATTTCATAATAACAATTTGGAAATAGAATTTTTCACACATGTCTTCTTGATTGATTAGTAGGAAAGAAGACAGAGTCAAAAATCAATATCTAGCCCAGTTTCATATAGCTCTTTTTGTACATGCTCTTTTTGCCTGCAGAAGGTACAGGTTGCAGTGATCTGGAAGGAGCTGACTGCTTATATTCATGTTTAAAATCAATTTTAGCATGAAATGCATGAGATCAGCCAAAGAAAATATTTAACAGGATTAAAAGAGTCATTTACATTTACATTTTGCCAATCTGTTAACAGCTGTACTAACTAAATGTTTAAAAAAGGCTATTATTTCTGTAGAGTCAACAGCTCTTTGCTTTCTCAGGAATACTTTAGAGCCACAAATTGTGCCTTGTTTTTGTCCAGGTATATAAATGGCAAAAGGCTACTGCATAGCAAATTACAGACTCATCACTGCTTTCAACTTCTTTCTACTTTTATACAGTGAGTAACTTCAGCAGCAAAGTTAATACACCCCTTAGAGTCTCAAATATGGTTGCAAATTCTAATTAAATATAATCTAAATTAATCCGACTAGATCACTCTTTGACTTAACAAAAGGGGAAATGACAAGCTCAGACTGTTTTACTATTATTCCTGATTGTTCTGTGTGAAGTGAATAAACAGCAGAAATATTCCCTGTTTGTAACAAGCTTACAAAATACCATAGATTGAATTACTGACTAGATCCTGCATATTCAGTCTCAGCAGAAGCTGAGAATATTTGAGACACAAGTCAAAACCCATTCACAGCTTCATCAGTGACCTTCTCAAATGGGAAGCTCAGGAAATCACAAGTGAAGTTGCACAGCTGGCAATCCAGCAGGGTCAATTTTTGGTTTTTTCATTAATCTGCAGGTTGGACTCCTTCTGACTCACCCTATAATCCTTTAAAACTTCTTTTATTTTTAAAGAAGTAATTCTTAAAATATTTTTCAATGGTGGTACTATCTCCACCCTCTACATGTAATTAAACCATGGAACAGAAAAGCTAACTGACTTCCAGAGGTCATACAGAAAGTCAAGGAGAAAATACAGTGGTTTTCCTCTAAAGGAGGTGTTTAAATATATGAGCTCAGAGAGAAAAAAAAAACAAAAAATCAAAGAAAAAAAAGAAAAAAAACAATCAGCAGAGTCACTCTATGACAGACATCTCGTCTCTTTTACCCTCATAGTACTTAGGATAAAATACATAATCATTCAGTGCCAGTCTCCTTGATAAATCAAACACTAGAAAATCTCTGTATGCAATATCATCTAGGAGATCATAAATCTGCTTTGAAAAATACAATGGCATTAAAAATCTGAAATACTATGAAGGAAAAGTTCAAATTTTGTCCACACGTCCTACACCTAAACTTCTATGATTTTAATCTGAATTTCTTAGTATAACATTAATATGCAATTAAGTTCTACTTTTTATTATATGAGATTCTCAAAAGCACAAAAAGTGTTCTGAGTAGTTTAAATTTTGTGGCAAGATTACATTTTTTCTGATAGTTTATACAACAAGCACCCACCATCCTTCTAAGAAATTAATGGGAAATGCCAAAAATGCACCTCCCTCCCCATGGCAGGCTGCTGCAGAGGGGCAGTTCTGGCACTATTCTGTGCCTGACTTCTCCATTACCTTGTGGCAGCTCCTCAGCTCCCTGACACTTGAGGACCTGCATCTCCATACCAGTCAGCCTTGTGATCTATTCCAACCAGCCTCAATTTCAACAGAGAATTTCAGAAGCTAGAGGTTTAACCCTGTATCAGAATGAAAAAGATTTGAAGTAGAAAAATTCTCCACAAAACAGACTGACCTTTCTCTACTGCACTTGAGATACAAGAAAAGGCTCTCTTCAGAGAAGGAGCAAGAAGAGATCAGTCCTATGCTCTACAGATGCACATAGTGGAGGAGGCTCAGACTGGCACTGACCTTTTCAGCTGTTCCAGAAGGGAGGACACTAGAGTGAGACAGAGATTCAGTGATTAAAAGACCACACATTCCTACAAGATGAATCAGACTACCAGATAACAAGAATTTGGGGAAGTGGAGTCCAACCTTTAAACAGCCTTAAAAGTTCCTTTCGGTGGAAAATATAGTGGCTTAACAACTCTAACAAGTAAACAGTACAAGCATTATGTTCACTTTTATACATCCATACAACATTCCCAAATGGTAGAACAGAATTTCTTGTCTACCTGCATCACTATGACATATTCAAAAGAAAAAATCATGGTAATTATATTAAATAACTGAAAAAACTTAGCCAGGTGTGCTTAATGACATTTTTATTCATACCTCAAGAAGAATTAATTGAACTTTCTGCAGAGAAAATTACTACTGCATATATGGTAATAATATCGGCATCACTACCACTGATAAGTATGCTCTCATCCTTACCATGCACACCCTGGTTACAAAGTAAGTCTCAAAATAATGAATGCTTTCATTCTGCCTGTACAGGTATTGACTAAATTTGTGAAGAAAAGAAAGCTCAACAGCCAAATATATCTCCTCATGCCCCCAGGGAGACATGTTATGGGGTTTCATAATGAACATGTTGCTTAATGATTAGACTGTCACTTCTCCCAAAAGATTTGAGGCACTTCTATTGAATTTATTTCTCTAAGTTTGAAAAGGCAGTGTAAAATGACTTTCTGGCTCATCAAGTTGTTTTGATAATGGCCAAGGTATTGACTTGACTTAAAGAAAATAGCTTCTGTCTACACAATGATAGAGAGTATGGTAGACGGTAGGAGAGCTACAGGAATGTGGGTATTGTCAGAATGGATGTAAGTCTAGCCTTAGAGTCCAGTGCCTAGCCTTGAATATGTCCCTTATTTTTCTCTAAAACTCCATCAGAGTCAGACACACAGTGAGCTGTCAAACACAAAAATCTCACCCTAGTGATTAAAATTGACTTAAAAATTTGAACAAACACTTTCTCTAGGATTTATCCATCATGTTTGATATTCTTACTCACAAACACTCATCCTCCTACAAATTTATAAGCACTATTTTTGTTTAGGAGTTTTTACTTTTGTTTTGCTTGAAAACAGTACTTTTCTCCCAGTGCCACTATTATACCACTTCTCCCCAAAATTGAAACATTTCTCCTAAAGCATTTTTTATTTTTTTGGGGGGGTGAACATTTATTATTTCACTGTGTGAACTGACAAAAGTGGGAGACTATCACAAGTTCATTTACACATTTCTTTTATTATTCCACCTTTGTTAGGCTTTATAGATTCTGTTTACTTGTTTTCACAAGTCTGCCTTTTAATGCATTCATAACTGTAGCAGGCTTTTTGGCTGTCAAAGGAAATTGCAGCAAGACAATATGTGTGTGATTCAGAACTTAGTCTGTGAAAACAAGTTATGAACACATCTCTCAACTGCAGCATATGGTGTTATGTGAAAAGAAAAATCAACACAAATCAGCAATTACAGCAACACTTCAGAAAGCCTGTGAAAAGAGTGCGTACCTACACAGGGAAACCAAACAACTCACAATCTGGTGAGGTTCAAGTTACTTGCCAGAGTCAAACTGAAGGGTAATCACATAGCACTGGCTCATTTCACAGTCAGAATGAGCAACAGACTATTTTTCCCTCCTGTGTGATGAGAGTGTAGCATAGTACTTGCAGAAAGCTTTAAGATTCAATTTCAGGGGTGGATCAATTGATAGTGAACCATGCTCTCATGAAGGAAACCTTAAACAGGAGCTGTCAAACATCAGAGCATTCACAGCCTGTTTCAAGTGTTCAGTCAAGTCTGATTTAGCAGTAAGGTGTCTCTCTGTCATGTAAGAAGAGCTCAAGCTAACCATAAGATTTGGGGGGTTTTTCCTAATTCTACCTATCAAACTCTCTCTCATACCATCTTCCTATATGGCTTATTTCACTAGTAGAATACAAGGCAGAGGAACAAAGGCCACATGTTGCAAACATTGAAAGATGGAAGCAGTAACAAAGCCCTGTAAGAGCAATGTCCAATTAAAAAAGAGTAAAGAGCAGGATGAAAAGCAAACAACAACTGGAGTTTGTGCAATATAGTAATATATCATCAAACTGGAAAGATAGACACACTCCTGGAATGTTAACAATGATCACTTACAACTGCTGTTGCCAACTAGAGTCTTCACATTTCACTGCATTTTATTGTTTTCTAAATTTTGTTTGGACTGCTACAAAAAGCTGAAGAGTTAATGGACAATCTTCCCTTCTAAAATTCTAAGTCTTGGAATTTTTCTCTGTGTCTTAAATGTCTGTGGACATGTTCTGCAAGCAAAAGTTCATGAAATCTGAATTTAGAAATTAAGATCATAAGGACATAGTTTTCTTATCAATATGAACCTGAGAAATAAAACAGTTAAGATTCAAAGAAAGAAAATTCTATAACAGATCACTGCTGCAATCTTAGTAACATTATATTAGGACACTAATATGCTTAACATACCTACAGATCTACTAAACATATTGTCCTGAAGGTTATCCACATCTCTATGAAACTGGGCATTAGCCCTTTATTGGTGTTTTACATTTCAGGAGTTGACCCAAAAGAAGCTGAGATCTATATCTATACAACCTCTTTGAACTATCTCAGTGTTACATAATACCTAACACTACTTGCAGATACACCAAAATGGTTCAAAGTTGGAGTCATCTCCTCTCCTTTGCTACTTATGCATGGCCTGTCAGAGAATAGGCAGATGTCTCTGCTTTTGTTGATACAGCAGTTTGAACATCAGCATGCTTACTGGTTTGAAAGTTAACACAGTGCTTGGGAATAGCAATTCTGAACCATCTTTGAGGCTTGTACACCAGTTCCATATCAGTCAATAAAAAGATGTAACACATTTCTCCAGCTTGCCATCCTCCTCTCTGATATCCATTGTTCAACTGATATCTAATATGTGAGCAAGCCAGGAAGACCTACATAATCCTAAAAGTTCTAAATCTACAAAATACACACTAAAACCTTGAGGCATCAAAACAGTCATTTCTCTATCAGTGAATTAATCAATCAGCCATTCCAAAAGAGAACATGGAGAACTAGTGATCACACTAAGTTACTATCTCCCACAGAGTCAGAGAATTCCCCTTTGTCAGTCCATTTCCCATTTCCAGAAATTGCATTACATAGGAGGTATTGAGGGGAGACATCTGAATCCTTACCTATTCCTCTGTTACATTAAACTTCTAGACAAAGACATTGTTTCTGAACAATTACATATTTAAACCTGAAATTCTGTTTAAGTCATTTGGCCTTGTTCAAAAAGGACTAAAAGGCACTAAAAATGCCACTTTACATGTGTTGCTAAATGGACAAAGCTGTACAAACCACACAATATTTACATATAGAAAACTTTTCTGTAAAACAGATAAATGCCACTAACACTCAGATAGCGTTATTCTATCTAATGAAGATGAGAAAGAAGATAATTTCTCATCTCTTCTCTTTCAATAGCTGTTTTAGCTCATTATCAGAGTGGTATGTGGGTGATTTAATCACTTGAGTTATCTGAGTTAAAAAAGTAACACTTGAATAACTCTGAATATGGTATGTGCCATACTTTCCACGTAAGACGCAGGTTATTTTTGAGAAAATATGATTTACAATGGAGTTTTATTTAGAGTGATGTTTTAGAGTAGACTTCAAAATATAATAATTTGTGGTTATTAATACTTCTGTATTAATTAACTTTGAAAACTGAGGCTCAAAATGCTGATTAAAATATTTCTCAGTTGTCTCAAGATGGTGTACTGTGGATATTTCATAGCATGTTACAACTAATGAAACCTGGGAGGTAATGTTTATGGCTATATTTTCATAGGCAAAGGGAAGAGAAAACTTACTTAGGCCTTCTCAAGTACCATGTCATCATATGAATATGAATCGTGGTCAGAAGAGACTCTTTTGGAATTTCACTTTCACAAGCAGCAAATTCACCTACAAAATGTAAAATGGCATTTGTAGGACTTTGCAATATTGTATAAAAATCACTGTTCAACAGAAAACACTAAAATTAAGAGCTGTCTAGGAACTTGTAATGGGAGGTATCTAGACACTCTAAAGTTTTAAGGGTGAATGACTACATAACAAATCACCGTGATATTTTTAACTTTAAACTAAAAATCCAAAAATGCTCAGTGTTAACAAAGTTTTGCATTTCCTCACCAGTATGTGTCATACCACAACTGTCACGAAAGAACAGGCAGCAAAGTCCTCTCTAAACTCAGTACAGAACAACTCTTTGAATCTATATAAACTTTCCACTCCACTCCTCATGGTCCCGTAAATCTGACATGTGGTCAATGCATAAACCTTGGAAGGAAATTATCAAATTTCAATGATACAAGAGAATTTCAAGATTACTCTTGATCCAAAATGTCTTGTAGTAATGAAGTGCACAAAACCATATTTTAAGAGGCTTTCTTGAAACAAAAATGCACTGTATTGCAAGTCTCATAAGATCTAATCCAGCAAAATTAAACTATCATCTTCTTTTGCCATCTGGGTTTTTAAGTCATCAAAAATTGACATGAAACTGGAAGCTGATTAGGCCTCTAAAAAGCTGTGTAATCAAAGAAATCTACTAAGCCTTGTCTCACCCATTGCAACAATCACAGAGGTCTCAATGGTTGAAAAGCTTACAGAATGGTATCTCCAAAATACCAATACTTGTACTTGATTTTAGAATTTGAATTTCAGCATTATAAGTTATTTGGTCTTCCTACAGTCCTCTCTAGATTCTCACCTAAGTATACAATAACATAACCAAGAGTTTACATATAGCTGGAAGGTTTGGGAACTTTGTCTAATATAGCTGCATCAAAAAAATTTAATGAGGTTGAGTTCTAACCAAGAAAGTCATAATAAATTAATATATTTTGTTGGAACCAACATTAGTGAGATTACATTAAAATCTGATTTTGTTCTGTTAAAAAAGGCAATAAAACTGTGCCAATTAAATTAGGCAATCAGTAAGAACAAATAGATTTTCTTGATGTTTCATCTACTTTGTTCAGCCATTAGAAGTCATTTTTAAAAGCTTGTTGACAATGTTCCTCTTTTGACAGTGCTGCAGGTAGTATCAGATGTCAGCTTTCAAATCTGTTTCAACAAATCATCCTCGCATTGCCATTTAGCACATCTGCCTCTGCAGGTAATTGAGTTCTCCTAGGAATCCCAGTGCTTCAGTAGTGTGGGGGATAACAGTTTACAGGGTGGAAAAGGGAAAACAAAGGGAATACTGAATTTCAAGTTAATCTGATACAGAGTGTGAGACTATAAAGATGTAATTAGAAAGACACTTACAACCTGTTGTAGAAGTTACACAGTCTCAGTTGTGGATGAATGAGCTCAGGAGAAGTAATTTGTATAAGTATGTATTATTTTATTGTCTGCAAGCCTGAGGGGTGATTCCCTCTTGCTCGCTACTACAATTTAATGCCTGCTGGCATCACTTTCCCCTATTGATCTTCAGGTAAAATAGATTTGGCCATACTGAGCAAGAAAAATCCAATGGCCAATTTGCAGCAGTTCTTGCTCAGCACAAAGTGTCATTCAATGCAGACCATGAGGAACTAGTGTAAAACACCATCACTTGCTATATTACTTGTGTATAAAGTGCAATCTGTTTTTACAAATGTTTCTCTGCTGTACGTGCCTAGCTTCCATACATTTCAACTTGTTACCTGTGCCATCAGAAATATCTTTTCTTCAAGGCTGGTCTCAAACACAGAATCAAGACATTCACTGACAGAACTGATCAAGCTGCCACATTAGTAGAAAGCTCTGTCATTGATTAAAAAAAATAGTTCTAATATCAGAAGGAAAAAAAATTGAATTTTCACTTCATACATTAAAAATATTTCTTTTGTCTAAAAACACACAATGTTTTGCTGCATTCCTTCACATTTTCCATGAAAGAAAGATTATTTTTTCAATTCTATGATCTTTGTGCAAGGAAATGCAGAAAATGACTGCTGTGATGCAGCCTCCTGTACTGTTAGACTGCAGAAAGGCTCACTCAACTGTGCTGTGCGGGTTTTAGAGTGGGGCTCCACAGTCTCTTTAGGATGAGCAGATTTTAAGCCTTCACATTCCATTCCACAGTGCCAAAAGCCTTCTGCTTACTGCACTTTCAGGTTCCCAGCTGTATAATAACTTAACTGACAACCTGAGGTCCTCATCTTAGGACAGCTCAACTTCTCCAAAATAGGCTATGTAAACCTACTTTTCCAGCAGCTGATTAATAATGCACCTTCTTCTCAAACACAAGTCCATCCTGGTGAACCATTTCTGCTATATATGAAGGTTTTGATGAAACAGAACCTTGAAAATCCCTATTCAAATTGAGATGATGACTGATTTGGGAATGACTTTCAACATATTGAATAATTGGGTAGTTTAGTCTTTCATACTTTCCTGATAAAAGGAAAGTTCATTCACATTCCACATTGCCTGGTTCTGCAAGCGATCTGTGTTTGTTCTACTCACTGTAGCCTCAGGTGTAATCAGCATTTAATATTAAATAAATGCTATTGTAACAGTGCTAAAACATCCCATTTTTATATTTTAGGAATTAAAAAAAACAGAGGAGGTCCAAGGCAGCCTGCATGGCTTTACTAAGAGCAGAAAATCTTGCCTGACCAATCTGCTGGCTTTTTGTGATGAAGTGATGGCAAAGGTTGACAAAGGAAGACTGACAGATATCTATCTAGACTTCTGTGAGGCCTGCAATACTGTCCCACTTGACATTCTCAGCTCTAAACTGGAGAGACATGGATTTGGTAGATGGACTATTCAATGGATAAGGAATTGGCTGGATGGACACAGACAGAAGGTTGTGGTCAATGGCTCTGTGTCCAGGTGGAGGCTGGTGATAAGTGATGTCCTTCAGGGCTCTCTCTTGAGAGCAGTGCTCTTCAATATCTTCATTAATGACACAGTGAGATCGACTGCACCCTCTGCAAGCAAGCAGAGGACACAAAGCTGAGCAGTGCAGAAGACCCAACAGAAGAAAAGGGTGCCATCCAAAGGAACTCGAACAAACTTGAGGGGTAGGCCCACAAGAACTTCATGAAGTTCAATGAGTCCAAATGCAAGGTGCTGCACCGGGATTGGGGTGGCCACCAACATGAGTCCAGACTGGGAGAAGAAGAGTTCATTGAAAGCAGCCCTGGGGAGAAGGACTTGGGGATTGTCATAAATGAGAAGCTGGACATGAGCCAACAGAATGTGCTTGCAGTTCAGAAGGCCAACTGCACCTGTATGAAAAGAGGAGTGGCCAGCAGGTCAAGGGAGGTGATTGTCCCCCTCTACTCTATCCTTGTGAGACCCCATCTGTAGTACTGTGATCAGGTCTGGTGTCCTGAACACAAGAATTATGGGGACCTGTCAGAGGGGCTTCATCAGAGAGATGAAGCACCTCTCCTATGAGGACAGACTGAGGGAGCTGGGGTTCTTCAGACTGGAGAAAAGACTTTACAGAGACATCACTGCAGCCTTCCAGTACCTTAAGAGGACTTATAAAAGAGAGGGAGAGAGTGACTTTTTACAGCAACAGATAGTGACAGGACAAAGGAGAATGGTTTAAAACTAAAAGAGGGCAGGTTTAGATTAGATGTTAGGAAGAAATTCGTTACTCAGAGAGTGATGAAGCACTGGAACAGATTGCCCAGAGGAGTTGTGGTTGCCCCATCCCTGGAAGTGTTCAAGGTCAGGCTGCACAGAGCACTGAGCAACTTGACCTAGTGAATGGCATCTCTGCCCACGGGCCAGGGAAGTGGAACTGGATGATCTCTGAGGTGCCCTCCAGTCCTTACCATTCTATGATTCTCCTATAATTGCCCCATTTCTTAGTGCATTTTCATTTGAATTGACTTTGTATAACACATAAGGTTACCCTTTTAAAGAGGTGAAATAGAGATTATCAACCTGAAAGTATTTGTTAGTACTTATATCACTATTCAAAAAATTGCCTTTTTTTATCTTATCTGCAATGAAGAAAAAAACTTGAAGTCCTTCCCCAATTTGTTTCTCCCCATGTACAGGACTCTTTCTATAAGCTGAACATGAAGTGGAAAGGAGACGATTCCTGCGTTGTCTATATGATCTTCACTTTCAAATGCAAAACAGCCTTTGAGACAAAGTAGCTTTCACTTCTCAGCTACAGACAAATACAGACTGACTCACTATAATCCCTGCCTCCCACTCAAACTCCTGAGTGATTTGCACTTCTTTTATTCTTTGGGTTTTTTTGTTTCCCTTAATCAAAAAATCAGTCATTTTTATTGAGAACTGCTGGGTGTAAGAAAACTTAATGCTTCTGAACTGTATTTTAAAATTTAATGGGGCTTTAGTGCTTCCCTTCTAAAAATGAAGTTCACTACAAGGTTCTTAAATCCAAAACCTCAGGAGCTACAACCTTCTTTATCTGCCCAAGGGATTAGCAACCTTTAGGAAAGCAAGAGAAATAGGACCTGTCTCACAAATATGTATTGATACAACTTTTACAACATGGTATTTAACAGAGACATAAGCCATTCCTCTTCCATCTATCATTCTTGTGCACATGCCATATATTATTAATTCAGGACCTCTGGGACAATCCCATAAATCTGTATGAAGTTGGGGGTCTGGGATGGGGAGGGGTGTTTGGTTTTTTGTGGGATTTGGGAGGGAGGTTAGAAGCACTCTGTGGTCCAACATGCCCTTGTTGCTCCTTTGGATCTTAACACACATAATATTTAAATGTAATTTGACAACCTGCATGATAGAGCCACTGCTGCAGCAGTTGTCATTTAGAACATTAATACTGCAGCTGGTTTAAATTTTAAAAATTTATTAAAAGGGCTTTGTCTACATTAAGGACCAGAGAGGAAAAAAAACTTTTTTTCTTTCCCCCAGTAAAAGAATGGTAGAAGAACAAAAAGAAATTTGAAACAAGCGGAGATGATCTCTGGAATTCTTAAAACATATATCAAAGGAGCCTCTCAAATTGGGCCTATACTTGAGAAAACAGAACAAAATTAATCACATTTGTAAATATAAAATAAGCAGATCTTTCAAGCTTTTTGCATTTATTTTGTCTCAAAGGTATGATTCACTTGCTAGGCTTCAACCCTCAGCATATTTCTGCAATTCTTTCACATAGTAGTTTCAAACTCCAACTTTGGCTAACTCTTGAACCCTTTCAGTAAGAGCTACTTGCAAAACTATCACTGAGAATTTTTCCAGGACCAAATCAGTGTATGGGGTCCATGGCTTTCTTATAGTCTCCCCTTCCTAAACTTCTTTCTCTACTTATTCGAATTTGTTCTTATCCAATTGTACCTCATTAAATATGAAAAAAAAAAAAGCCCTGGTGGCTAATTTACAGAACCACCATTAAATAAAGGAGGTTCCGTGTTGACTGAGCATCATTAGAAAGTTGTCAAGTGTTCAGGGAACAGACATTGGGTACTGAAGAAATGCTGTTGTTTGTGGTTCCTAAATTAGGTATATTTCTTACAAAAACATCAGAAGTCATGATGCCACATCTTGTGTAGATTTATGCTCAATTGTTCCATGTTGTTTTAACTAATTTATACAAAGTATGCAGAATGAACTCATCCTTCTTTAGAAAATCACATCAAAAGTACTGTTAAGAATGCCATAACTGTAGGGGAACTTCCCATCTAGTTTCATATCAGAAAACCTGGAAGGAGGAGAACACTCAGCCAAGGAGTAAATTCTGGTGCCTGCTAAGGGAGGTACTCTGATGGTAATTTTTGCAATAGCTGAGCTGTTCACACGTCACTGCCACGTGTGAAGTTTCTGTCATCTGAAAGGATCTGAGCTCACATAGCAGGGTTTTTTTCTCTGTAGGAATACTACAAGTATTGACCCTGAGATTAGCTCAGTTAGTTAAAACTTGGCTATAATAATGACAAGGTCATGGGCTCAATCCCCTGTGTGGGCCATTGACTTAAGAGTTGGACTTGATGATCCCTGTGGGTCCTTTCCAACTCAGAATAGTTTGTGAGTCTGTGATCACTTTCATTCTTGCATTATTGTGTTAACATTAATTACTCTTCACCCAGAAGAAAATTCTTTCCATTTCCCTACCGTAATTTTTTTTCAGTTTTACTGTTCGTTGCTAAACTGAAATGTCACTCAAGTAGCCCAGGTTTTACACACCACTGAAAGCTATAAAAAAGATGAAGATTTTTTCTTCTTTTAGAAGACTATTTCTTAATTCACTTGAAAACTGTTAAAGCAGCTTTTAATTATCTGATATATTAAAATGATTCACTAATGACATAGAAAAGGTTACCTCGTTTTTTCAAGTCTGCAGTCCATAGGACTTAAATTCATCCAGTTGAAATACACATTCACTTTTCATTTAAACAAAAGCATATAAGTAAATCTAAGATGTAACTAAGCAATGTAGAACTACTTTCTGGCCTGACTAGAGAAAATAAATAAATAAATTTAAAAAAATAAACTATACAAGATGGAGAGGAACAAAATCCGGGATTTTCAGATTTAAGACCCTGGAAGCAATTGGGGAAATTCAAACTACTCTGAATAAAGTGCTGTTGAGAGTAGACTTGTGCTTGTACTGTCTCACACAAAAAGGTAGAAAAAAGTCTATTAATGCATTTAAGCATTTTTAGGTAACAGGCTTTACAGCATAGGAAGAGAGATTGCTCAGATAGCTCAGTTTTTTTCATTTTAAAAACTTTCCCTTAGTCTATTCTTTCACCTGGCCACACTCAAAAGGAAAGGTAATTTAAATAGATTATTCATCTGTGTTTCTGGTCTCCTCTTTGCCTTTTATCTTCTAGGAAATATCTGCTCTGAGGAAGATATGCCAGCATAAAAATCTAAGATAGATTTAAGAATCAACTCCAAATCACACATTCTAAGGCAAGAAGAAATTTGTGCAATCATTAATTTTAACCTGCATAAAGCAAGGCACAAGCTGCCCTACATTACTATCCATTTCAAGTCCATCAACTCTTTCAATATCAGAAAAAAACCACAATTACTAAAGAAACCCTTTGATTTTGAAATTTTCATTGGCAGAGAATGCACAGTAGCTCACAGTTAATGAGTAATTCTAATGAAAAATGTGTATCAAGTTTATTCTCAGTTTTTCTCATTTGAAATTCTAGCCATAAGATTTTCTATAAATTTCATTACTAAAGAGTCTTCCAGTACATCATATCTCATGTGAAAACCAGAAAACACTGCATTTGTGATTCCTTTACATCTCAGACAACAAAAAACCTGTTTCCAGTTCTTTAATCCATGTCCTAACTCTTCTTTGGCCCACAACCACTTCTTTAAACATCATATTGTAATATATTAAACTAACAGATGTTGCATCAAAAATAGATGTAATCATTCAAATCTTACTCAGAACTGCTCTTTTTATAATTTTAGAAACAATTATTTCTGATAAACTCCTCATTTCATTGAGGCCTTCTTATGCCTAAAATTATGTCTTATATTCTCTATTAACTGATTTCAAATATTTCACCTATAGAAAATGTGTTTTGGTGGAAGCAAATGTGTACACAATTAGGTATGAAACCTGGGCTGTACCCAGCTTTCATCTTTTAATTGAAAGAAGAATTTCTTTTCTATATAAAATATATGTATTATAAGATATTTTTGTGGATTTTTCAAATTCAAAAGTTATTCCTCAGCTCTTCAGATTCCAAAGCCTTTCTTAAGAACCTATTTTGCCCATCACTTCTCTCACTTCTCTCATTTGTCTTCTCCTTTTCTTCAAGCAATTTTTAAAAGAGCTTGTCAAATCTGCTTTATAGCTTAGATGGGGGAACAAAGGGCAAGAAACATCATTAAATATCAATCTTCTAGTTTTAACAGCCTGGGTGCAGGGATCTTAGAGTCCAGAATTCAAAACCATGATCTAATCTATCAGTTATGACTTCCCTTTTTAATTTTTTTAATGAGGTCTAAAACATATACATGTTTGAAGGGGATTGAAGGGGGTGAAAGTTAATCCTGGTTGCCATGTCACTCTACAAATCAAAAGCAAGCAATCCATTAGAGATAGTTTTGAAGGCAACAGTGGTATTCCTGATGGATTTAGAAATTATGGTCTGTGGAACTTCACAGGCATTAAGCATGAAAATAAAACCATTAGATCTTCTCAACAAATGGAGTCACTATTGAAGGATATATTTTTTTCCTGCTCACAGTTGGGTTTTTGTTTTTCCAAATTGGAAACACACTACACAGAGGAAGTAATAACATTGCAATAAAGTATTCAAAGTCCAATTTTTATTCACATTGATTATCTTTTACATTTTGAAGTATTGCCTTTGTACATTCATCTGTAAATGTTTACCAGATAGGCATTTAAACCATTTTGTGGGAACACCACTATACTTTTGTTATATCTTTGTGCAAAGTGGAAAAGAAATATGACATGCATGGTTTTTCATTCACCTTCTAAATTCAAAATCTGCATTCCTTTTTCTGATCTCCACAGCTCAGAAAAATACATACACTTTTAGGTTCAATTTTACCACTATAATACGCAGTGTACATGAAAAGTGTTTCTTCCAATCAGAATTTGAATAGTTTTATGAGTACTTGACTGATTTTCTCCATTTCAAGTCTATTAAAATTTTTTGCATGTCCTCAGAAAAAAAGAAAAAAACATTTTTAGATGTTGAGTAGATGACAGGCTGCAGTAGAAAAGCTGTGATCTTTCCAATTGCAAAGTTAATTTGTTTATGATTCAAATAAGTGTAGATCAACACACCTGGTACTCTCGTGCCAAACAAATAAATTGTGATGGAGAAGCAAGTAGGATGACATATCTGATTAACTATTTATTAAAGGAGAAAGGTCTTCTCTTTAGGCATACATTCCATATCTAAAATGCACATCCTTATCATTTGACCATTAATAGGTTTTGACATTTGGAGTGTGATTCAGGCAAATATTTGTTCTCAAAAGTTATAAACTAACCACTGCATCACCACTACGAAAGATATTTTACAGTAAGCATCAGTTTCTATTTTTGGCAGTCTATTTTAACAGCTAAGTCAAAGAAAGCTATTTACAGATTCAGGCATGTAGGGAGGGATACCTAGCTTTTTTCACCACATAATATATATCCCAGAAAGAAAAGGATTCCCAAAGATTGGGGAAGCTGTGCCTTTTTTTGTCATGTAATCTGTTGAGT
>JAWWLZ010000139.1:42877780-42890664 GCA_035041345.1 Poliocrania exsul
AATATATATCCCAGAAAGAAAAGGATTCCCAAAGATTGGGGAAGCTGTGCCTTTTTTTGTCATGTAATCTGTTGAGTTTGCATTTGCAGACATCCTTATGCAGACATTTCTGCAAAGGAGCATTAAGTAAATTTTACAATGAAGAAAATGTGCATTTTTTTATAGAATAGCTGAAAAGCTAAAGGTAATATTTCTCACAAATTCACTGCAGAAGTTCATGTGTTCCCTCTCTTGTTTTCAGGATACTTGAACCAAGGTTCTCATGCAAAAATTGGTCACTACCTTTTTAACTGCTCCCTTCTATACATTTTAGGCTTCGTTTTTCAGGGTGTAAAGTGGTCCCAGCTGTCATGAATTTCATAGTTACGACAAACAGGACTGTTGCACCCAACATATTTTATGTAGCTGGTGGAGCTATCCCACAAGAATTCTACAACAAATGCCAGCTGTATTTCTTTGATACAGCAATATGCATTTAAAAAAAAAATTAATCAAAATGAAAAACCTTATCAAAACAGGATGTTAGGATGTTCAGCAGAATGCAGAGATAACAGATTAAGAAAATATGCAACACAGGAAATTATTAGGAGGTACTAATGGGAGAAAAAGGGCAAATAAGAGTCTGGATAAAATACAATTAAGCAATGCAACTGATAAATACGAAACTATTAATGGTCACTGTAGTCTTTCAGCGACAAACTCATTTAAAGTAGCATATAATAATGGCTTGACACATTGACTATTTTATGAGCATTGGCTGGAGATATTATATTCCCTGGATTTACTTCAATCATCTAATCACTATAGAGTGAATCATATCTAAGCAAGAAAGAATTTAAATGTACTTCTCAATTTGCTTGATCTCTTTCTCAGAAAAAATGCCATACCATGAAAACTATTTATTTATAAAAGTAATAGCCTGCGGAAGCTGTTTATAATACAATAATAATTGTTGATAGTATTGCTTTAAATCAGGAAAGAAAGATGAGGTGACAAAGCAAAAGAAAAGGAGATTCGTCAAATCAAATTTGCTTAATAGTTCAACTATTGATATTTAAATGTAAGATACTATCCACAAACCACTCTATTCTGGAAAAAGCAAACCAACAATAAGCATAGCCACTGCTGCAATTTTCAAAATCTGGCAATGAATACTTCATAAATCATATATAGAAAATTTCTAAAGGCTTGAAAGAAATTACATGCACACATTATCATACATAATTAAACTCCTGTTGCCATGCTGACACATGAACCATTTCTCTCTGAAAATACTTTTTTAATTCTATTTTTTCCATGATTTTTGGACCTATTTTAAGCTACAACATTTATTTTCTAATAAGCATGTTTAAATAAATTATTATTAAAGGCATTACTTTATATATATAGATAGATAAGTATGAAACTGCGTTTTCTATTATTAATTAGATTAAAATAGACTGTAAGGGTAGCCATAAGAAGTTAAAATTTTCAAAAATCAATTTAATTTCCCTGCATTGCAAGGGATATTTGCATTGGCATGTACCATATGAAACTGAAGCTATATAGGCAACATATTAGAATTTTTTAAGTAAAATTCATTAAGTACTTGCTCTTATTTTTGTTAATGCATAGCAGCACTGTAAAGTTGTCAAAACAGTGATCATTGAAGAAACATGAAATAATGAGATTTGTCTTTCTATTTGTTATTACTGCTATTTTCTGTTCCATGTTTACTTTTGGCCATTTTTTATTATCTACCACTTATATGATAAAATTATTCCTTTCTGTCAGCATCAGAAAAAGTTCATAATCATTCAGAGTCTGTTTCTCTATGCAATGGTCTTACTCACAAAGCTCTGCAGATGTACTTCAATAAGGTGATTTTTTTTTGTCTGAACAGCATGTTCTGCACAAGGGGCTTTCTTTTGAAATTTAAGGTACATCAAGATACATTTTTACTCAAGTAAGAGGTGTGATTCCACCTCAGAACAGGATGGCCCATCAATACTATTCAAATGAAAATAAATAATTACTGAAACTTTTGTAAGTATCAAGTATTATGGTGTAATTTGGCAGTTTGTAACTTTACAAAAAGGCAGTTAAATGCTACCCTGATGCCCAATCCTTTCAGACCTCGGAAGCTAAGCAGGGTCAGCCCCAGTTAGTACTTGGATGGGAGACCTTCTGGGAATACCAGGGGCTGTGGGTTCTAGTCCTGAGGACTTCACAGTCACTGTCCAAGCTCACTTGACCATGGCAGATGAACCTTTGGAGTTAAGGGTGCGGCCAGTTCTGCGCACACTGTGCCTCACCTAAAAAATCCACTGCGCAGGCTGAAAGCACACATTCCCTTCACAAATCTTCATTTGCAAAGCCTAGTCATACAGACTTTGCAATGAGAAAAGCATAAAGGACAGCTTAGAATAAACTCAGGATAAATTATGATTGTCTTGCACAGGTAACTGCACTGAAGGTACACAGACACAACTTATGTTGGCAGATCCAAAGTGGTGCAGATCTGCAGACAGATCCAAAGGAGGGAGTTTGGGCAGTACCACTAAAAGCAGGCAGTAGAAATCATGGTGAGGTGCCAAATAGCACCTATTCTCTTGGTGAGTTTTATTACATATTTCAAGGACTACTGAGGCCATGCCTATACTACAACTATTATGATCCAGGCTAACCCATTTACGTCAGATCTGCTAAAGATTTCAAGCATTGTATTATTTGTAGACACCTCCACATTACTTAGAACATAAAAATCACTCTCAGCACTCTCAGGAAGTAAAAATTTTAAATACACACTTGAGTATTTGAATAGCTGTCATGGTTGTAGGCTCCTAGCATGTTAGGTTTCTGTACAGGCAGTTTTTCAACAATAAGACACTTGCAACAGATGATTTCTAGCCATAGAGCTGTCATCTTCCTGAATTAGCTCCTTCAGCTACATGTAAACGTAATGAAAATTAAGACAAGAGAAAATACAGAAGGGAGTAATTGAGGTGTTTTCCATATTTGTTGCTGAATTATTTTGACAAAACAAAACAAAGAAATTTTTCCTAAAAGTGCTCAGATTGGAATGCCAAAACTTTAATAAAGCAAAACTACACTGAACTCTAGAAACATCCATTTTACCTCAGTCTGGTTTTTCACAAACAAATTTTTTTAAAAATTAAGAAATTAGCATTTTCTTGCAGGAAAGTATGTTTTCATTAAATGTTTACTACTATATGCGTATATAGGTAGGTATATATGTGACTTTTATCTTAAAGACAGATGTTAGTCACTCTGGTTATAATTCACCCAGTCATTAAATGCCAGTATAATATTGTAGGAGTGGACACGAGCATAAAGAACAATGCAGTGTAAAAGTGCTAAGGTACTAGCATGGCAATGGAGCTAACAGGCAAAGTTCCATGTTCCGGAAACCAATGCACCAACATGTAAAACTAAATATTAAGTATTTATATACGTAGGTACCAAGTTGTGTTTGTAACATTATGTAGACACCCTTAAAACATAATAGGCTTGTTACTTTTGCATTTTTGTGGCTGTATGAGGAATGCACAAGTAACTGAGAACAGAAACAGGACAAAGGGGGAAAAATCTATTTCAGTTACACATGTATAATTACATTTAGAGAACTGAATTCTGACAAGTAACAATGGAACAGCATGTGACATAAAACAGTTTAAAATTAGGCCATGAGAATCTATTGAAGTTATAACTTTACCAAAATGTGAACACATATTAAGAGTCTCTATTGCACATAACATCATATTAGCTCCATAATGCTTTGGTCCTGTTTTGTGAATGAAGAATGCTTTAAAACTCAACCAAGCAGCAACACTAAATAGGAACAGCAACTCAAGATACAGCCAAGTGAACAGATTAAATATGCTTTTAAATATCTGTAAAGTTGCACATTGAAACAGAAATCCTACAAATAAAGTAACTGCAAAAGTGCACACTTTATGTGCCCAGTGGTTTTTCAAAGCCTTATATTGTGGTGGTGAGCAGAATTTTAATAACTGCAGTGATACTATCATGTTACAACACTAATAACATACAGAACATTTGGAGAAGTGGAATAGCAGACAGCTATAACCAGAGTTGTTTGGAAATATTATCTCCAGAATAAATGAGCTCCATGAGCAAGAAGACATAGGCTGAACTTCATTTTTTTATTGTTTTCCTTTCTCATCTTAATATATTTAATTAATGTGAACTACTAACAATGAGGTATTGGCTGGCTGCATTTACAGTAGTTTGGCCTCTCTCCACATTTGGTTGGACATATGTGCATATCTTGAAAACTTACTACTATGAGAGAAGACGATGGTTAACATGCACTCAAGGTTGGATGAATTAAGGAACATAGCTGAAAGATACTGAAGCAACACAATGCATCCTAGAATAGAAAGGTAGGAACAGATCTGTACATGATAGCAGTATATCACATACCTGGAAACATAAGACACACATATTGAACATAAGCTGCTATACAAATAGCTTCTAGAATGTCCAAATGTGTACATAGGGCAAATGAGCCATTGGGTTAGTGCATAAACCACAGCAGCTTTTTCTGAAACTATATAAAGCCTGAATTTTTATTTTTCAAAGTACTCATACTTGCAAGATGACATCTGTCAGGATATGTCTGGTCCAAACATGCTGGAATGTAGAACTGAGCTATCCCAGTTTACTTGAAATGGGGTAGCTTTGGCAACAGAAGCATCTAATCAAAGCAACACATATTTAATGAAGGGCTAATATACAGATGGGCAAGGGAATATTCAGGATGGGTTATTATACAATATGATACAAAATTAGAGAAGAAGAAAGAGTGAGAAAAAGTATATTAAGATGGACTTAAAATGTAAGCAACAAATTTATGCAGATCAAGGCATTCCTTCTTTACTACATCAGTGGTGCCTGGCATGTGATGTGAGCAGCATAATAATAATTTTATATATGACAAATACCTACCATCTGTGTTCTTAGGCACAAAATGTAAAATGCAGTATAAAACAATTAAAATCAACAGAGAAAAAGTTCAGAGTACAGAAAGCTTTTGATCCACAAAAATGGCAGATGTTATATTGGAGTGACAGAAGACAAAAATTATGAGTGAGAGCAAGTACAACTCAGCCTTTAAAAGTGCAGCCCAATCCATGTGCCAAACTGTTATTTGGCACCTTTTTCATATTTCTAATGAGACAGAGAAAGAAAAATAAGAATTTATTTTAAAAGTTTAATTAGGTCATGAGCTAATAAAAGTCAATAACCCTTTCTAATACATTTCAATAGATCTTTCCAATTTCAAGCTCAGAAATTCATAAAATTTACATTGTATTGTTACTAAAATACATATTTTTCAAGAGTTTTAGGCTAGTGGACAGTAGAATTCATATTTCACATTTTCAGAGATGCATCCCTGAAGTACACCTGTTCTACAAAGTCTCAGGCTTTTGATTCTTCAGGTAACCACAAATATTACACTTGTAGGGACAAAATAGCAAAACATTTCTATGTTATATGCCCTTTTTTTAGGGTTTAATGTAGTCTTCTTCCTGAACACTTTCTAGCTCCAGACCTCTTCAGTGAATCGAGCCTTACAGCTTCTTTAAGCTACAGCTGGTGCTGACCTCATTCTCCCTTCAAAGTCTTCCTCTTGTTGCTTCTGATGTTGCTACTGGCTATTTGTTTTTAACCTTTTGAACTCTCTGACCGCTACTCCAACTCTACGCTACATTCCACCTCCAATAAAGCAGATAGAACAGTTTTTCCTTCATCTTAGGCCTATTCCTTAGTATCCTCTTTACCAGATATTACAATGAATTTTGTTTAACAGCGTATTGGGTTTAGTAGTGTACACTACTAGTGTAATTTTATTATTCCAGTGTATTGTTTCTGCAGCAAGGTGTTGGCAGCAGAGTTGCTACAGATGTGGCCTGTGGGGAAAGACCAAGGATTGTCCCAGTGTTGAACAGAGACAGTTCCACACAGCTCTAAAATGGACTCATTGCTGGCCAAAGCTCAGTTGATCAGTGGAGCTGGCAATGTCTTCACAATAATGTATTTAAGAAAGTGCAGGGAGGAAAAGCTGTGAGAGACAGGAGTGAGGAAACAAAGTGTGAGAGCAACAACTCTGCAGACAGGAAAACCAGTTGTCTCAGGTTTGGCTTAGGTTTTTTTTTTTACCAACCCTAGACTGCCCTCCTGCCCCCTCCCAGAGCCTTCCCAGCAAGAGGGGAAAAGGGAAAAAAAACTGCAGAGAAAAGAACTCAAAAGAAACTAAACTGAATTAAAAAGGAATTATATTTTCTAACATCCATAAACACATATGCACACTATTTACACACTATGTGGAGCCCCATCCCAGGGGGGTAAAAGAGAATAGGGGAGAGGGAAGGATTAAGGGAAAAGGGAACTCAAACCAAAACAAATGAAGCAGACAAATACAATAAAAACTTCAAGAGAGGAGAACAAGCATAAAACGATCTCACCCACGTCCCGGGCAGGGAGAAAAAAACAACAGAAGCTAAGGGACCATCTAGGCTCTCTCTCTCTCCTACTCTCCCAAGCTCCCAGCAAGAAGGGCAGCAAGGCAGGAAGAACAGGGAGTCAAACTCCTCCTCTGTTACGTGGAAAAACACATGTGGAATACTTTGTAATATCTACTTCCTTGGATACCCTGGTTACTGAGGAAGCCATGGATCAAACCCATTACACTAGTGAAGAAGGAGAGGGCAAGGAGGTGCTTCAGGCACCAGAGCTGAGATTCCCCAGCAGCCCATGGTGAGGCAGGCTGTATCTGAAGAATGTGGAGAGCATCACATGAGAGCAAATATCCACCCTGCAGCCCCTGAAGGACCATATTCCAAAGCAAGGAGATATTCCCTGAAAGAAGCTGCAGCCCATGACTAGCTCATTTTTCCTTGAAGGACTGTAGTCCATGAAGAGAAGAAAGGCATAAGGAGGAAGAAGAAGCAGAAAAACTATTACTATGACCCCAGCCTCCATTCCCCATTCTCTTGTGCTGCTGAGGGAGGGCTCGTAGGAGGTAGATGAATCAGGAACGTAGGAGTGAAGTTAAACCTGGGAAGGAGGGTGTGGGTGGAAAGTGTTTTTCGTTTTGACTTTGTTTCTACTCTTTGATTCTACTCTACTTTTAATTGGCAATAAATTAACTTTACCCAAGTTGAGCCTGTTTTGTCTGTGATGGTAACTGGCAAATGATCTCCCTGTTTTTATCTCAGCCCACAGGCTTTTCTGTCTGATTTTCTCCCCCTACACGGTTGAGGAAGGGGAATTATAAAGCAGCAGGTAGACATCTGGCAGCCAACCAAGATCAACCCACCACATCCAAATCATGTTCAGAAACCTCGCTAATGCTCATCTGACTCACAGTACTTCTAGGTACTTCATTAAAGTATGTTCCTACTGTTAACCAGAAGGAACATGCCAAGCAAATGTTCCCCAAATATGCCTACCTACCTTTACAGAAAAACAAAGCATCTGTAGACCATAAAGTATACAACAATATTCTTGACTATATCCATCCTGAATAAGGACTGTTGACAACTGGTATTTTTATCACTTCCAAACCTATAAAGTACTGTATAGAATTATTAGTGTCATTGTATTATAACCAAATTAATGTTTTGATCCATCTAGGCATGAGCAGAAAATAAGAGTACCACAGGAAAGAAAAACCTTGGTGTTTATCACCAAAAAAAAAAAAAAAATCCCAAAAAACAAACCACAGCACACTGTAGCAATGAAGAAAGTTCATCTGACTCAACCAAGAGAAACGTCTTTGTCATGACTGTCCAAAGTCAGTTACCTACATTAGCAGAAATACCTAAACTTTTTTATAGGCATCATTACAGCAATGAAGGCTTTGGTGAAAATATGCAATAAGATGCCAGTTACTAACCAGTATATCTTCAGAAAGCTTACTAACCACACATCATATATGAAGAATGACTCAGCTGAACAGAAGTTATATATTCATGAAACTAATCCTGTGTTTTATGTGAAAATAAGAATTAAACTAAGTCTCAATATAGTAGGCTAAGTGAAAATACTTTTTTTCTTTTAGAAAGGTACTTCTACATTTTGTGTATCCAACAGATCTCTATGTGTGAATTTGTCAATAATTTTTTCTTCAGATTAGCTGCTAGAGAGCTTTCTAAGTCTATTGTTGCTAAAATGTAACTGATTTATTTATCCTCATAAGATCAGATTTCTATTTCATTACTGCAGAATTCCTGTAATTAAATAGTCATCATCTCCATGAAATTTACAGCTACAAAAACTCATGTTCTATATTTTAAAAATATGAATGTTAACAGATGTTTTATCTTCATTGTCATTTTGCCAGTTTTAATTTCCAGTTTGACTGCATCTTCTATCAGGAAAGAGCCATACTTACATATGTTATATCTCCTCACAATACGTGAAAGTAACTTTCACTTCATCTGAATTCTCTCTGAGCAAATGTCATTATCTGCAGTTAAGTATGACAAAATTAATGCCAGAACTTGTAAATTCAATTGATAATGTAAAACTATTATATCAAATTCAATGATTTATGAAACTGCAAAATCTGCATTAAAACGTCATAGCTTCCAGAATGAACTTATGAGACTAAGGAGAAAAATCCAAGTAATCAAAGTATTCACAGTTTACTTTGGTTTTCCTACACACACATACTGCAGTTCAGTTTTATACACAACATGGTCATCCATTAACTAGAAATATCTAGTTTAATTTAGTGCAGTAACATGGGATAAAATTGAGGACCAGGTATAGAGTAATCAATAATACAGTTAGAAAGTAAATCGCTAATATAAAGCACTTGTCTCTTATCAGTGTAAGTAGCAACTTTCACAGACAATGTAGCATTGATACATATGAAGAAGAATGAATGAGTCATTCACTGGGAAAGTCTCAAAATAGATACTAATTGCTGCGAAGACTTTTCATAAAATACTATTATGACAATGGCATGCAACAACAAGCAAATACTGAACTTTTCCTTATTGTTATCATTAAAAGACCAATGGTGATTGTATCAGCATAGGCATGGTAACTTCCAGTAGCCTGCACAGAAGACTAGCATGTATTTAGTGTCTGATGTATTACACCACAGGTGAATATCGACTCTACTGTATGTGTATGGTGGCCAACTTTATGGGACTTTCTGTGCGGTCCCACAGTTTTACCACCAAAAGAAAAAGGATCAAAAAAATTAAGTGGTTTTGTCTCCAGACCCGTCACCATATTCATAGCCCTTTTTCTGATTTTCAATAGCTTTATATCCTTCTTACATTGTGATACCCCAAACTGCACACAATATCCAAGGTGAGGCCACCTTAGTGCAGAGCAGAGTGGGACAATCCCCTCACTTGACTGGCTGGTGATGCTGTGCCTGATGCCCCCCAGGACACGGTTGGCCCTCCTGGCTGCCAGGGCACTGCTGACTCAGATTCAACCTGCCCTTGACCAGGACCCCCAGGCCCCTTGCCACACTCCCAGGATGCTGGACCAATGCTGGAACCAGGACCGGTGACTTCTTTTTCTTTGTCTTTCTTTTTCTTTTTTTTCTTTTTCTTTTTTTTTCCTTTTCTTTTCTGTCTTCCTTTCTTTCCTTTCTTCCTTTCTCTCTTCCCTTTCACCCTACCCCTCTATCCAAACCCCATTGCTCTGTGATTATATTAGATCAGGGACTAACATACCAATTTCCACGCCAAGTGTGCAATTTACTAATAAAACTTAGTGAATTTTTGCAGACTCTATGACTCTTGTCATTCCTTTTGACCATCACATTGCCTGTGAAATTCTGCATGAATTTCTAAGAGTCTTCATGACAAAAAGTAGTTAAAAATTGTCTTTTTAACTATTACAAAACTAGTTATCAGTACAACATCAGTTACAATGCAAGTTCAGATATAAGGAGATTGGGACACATTTTAATCTGATCTATGAATAAAACTTCAACGGAGGAGGTCAAAAGAAAGGTTCATATTTCAATGGTTCAAGTCAAGTAAACCAGTGGTTTCTATCTACATATTATTTAGGTCTCTGTTTCTCAATGCCAGTGTCATTTAATGAGATACCCTATCATGCTGGGATTTTATAGCCATATATATAACTTTAGTTATATATTAACCCATAAATTTTGTGGGGTTGAGGTGCCTGGTTATGCTTATTCCTGAAAGGGAGATAAAAAGGTGAGAACTCCATTTTTTTCTCTAGTGTTCTTTTAAGATCTCAGGCATATCATTCGTATCTTCCTTTGGGAAAGTCAGTAGTATCACACAAAATCTTGGGCATGCTCAGACCAAAGAATAAAACCTAAACAAGAGAAATTCAAACTTTACAACCCCATAGTTACATGTAAATTTATCAATTCATTTGTCAAGAATCATTGGTGCCATGATCAATTAATTCACTAATTATTTAAAAGTTCTGTTCAGGGCATTGTAGTTCTGTAAATTCTCTCTACTCAAAATCCACAAGGACAATCAAAGTTTTTTTTTTTAATTTGAATGACTACTTTAATAGTTAAAATTCGGGAAAAGGTGGAGAAAGCAGGCAACACTTTCTGAATTCTGTATGCATTAAGAAATATATTTCAGTGTAAAATATTTTAACTTTCAAAACATCAGCTTTCATTCCTAATTAACCTTCTACTATTTGGAATACTTGTCAATTTGAGGACTACTTAGGAAAGACTAAAAATGCAAAAATGGGTTTTGCCACAGGTTCCAAAATGGAGAGCTGAGATCCCTAACGTGCAATTATTAGGAAATTCTTTTCATGATAGCTGGATGCCTTGCCATAAAAAGACCTAGAACCTGAATTTATTATGACCCCAGCTCCCCAGTGGAGCAGGAATGTAGGGGTTCAGATGAGTTAATATAAGCATCTCATTTAGCTGTCATGGAAAGCAAAGGGGTTAAGTTCATGAAAGCAAGAATCAGATCTCATACTACTCAAGACAAGGAAAACCACAGCTTTCCCTATCATCAAGGTAATCATCAGGTAGAAATACAGCCCTGTAAAGTGTCTAACCCTTTAATAATGGTTTGTGTCAGCTGCTGGGAACAGTAACAATAAAATAGTGCTCACAGTCATATGATGCAAAGGAGGTGTTCTTATGATTTCACTAACAGCCCCTTAACCTAACAACTTTTTATCTCAGCAAGGAGAACATATACAGGAGTTTACTGACTACTTATTTCTAAAATTTTTGCTCCTTCCTTTTCTCCACTTCCTTTGCCCTTATACATATAAACCCTCCATATGGTGAAGGGACCAAACTGTTGATTTAAATACCAAATGAAATATTTTCACAGGCAATAAAAAGCTAGTTGTCTAATCCTTAGTTCTTCAAGTGTTTTCCATTCTCATTCAGCTGTTTCTTAGCTTTTGATGTTGCTGGCTTTTCATCCATCCCTCTGTGCTAAATTAATGCAAAGATTTCACTTTCATTACTGCTTTTAAAATATTTTCCAAAAAACCCTATCAACATGTTTCCTTATCACAGTTCTTCTTTTCATACCATTTCTAAATTGTGAGCACCAAAAACACAGCCTAAGATTCCCAGAGAATCAAAATTACAAGCATGGTTTGAAATTAGCTGCACAGGGCTGTTTTCACGAGACCAGGATGCTTAGGGCCCCATCTATCTGGCCTTGAGCACTTCCAGGGATGAGGCAACCACAGCTTCTCTGGACAACTGTTCCAGTACCTCAACACCCTTTCAGTAAAGAATTTCTAACATCTAGTCTAAACATACTCTCTTTCAATTTGAAGCCATTCCTCTCTATCCCATCACTATGTGGTGTTGTAAAAAGTTCCTCACCAGCCCTCTTGCAGGCTCCCAGGTACTGGAAGGCTGCAATGGGGCCCAACTCTTTCAGCCTGTCTGGACAAGAGAGGTGCTCCAGCCCGCTGATCATTACCCTTTTAGATTCGCTCCAACAGATCTGTGGGCTTTTTATGCTGGGGGCCTCAGAGCTGGATTCAGTACTCCAGTGGGACCTCAAGAGACCAAAGTAGTACCATTTGAGAGATCCTCCAGAAAAAACAACCACTTGGGCTACAGGAAATTTTCAAAATTGAACACAAATACGTTCAAGAATAACAATTTCCTATGAAGAGATTCACTTGTCATCAGGTATTCATTTGGCTACCAGGTACTCCTCCTGCCTGTAGAAAAATATGATTAAAGAACTAACCAAGAGAGAAATTCAGATACTAAAAACCACAACCTGCAATAAGCAGTGAAAACAAACCTTGTGTTTCTGTGCCTGAAACACAGCATGCATGGCATCTCCAATCATTAAGGAGATTATCATCAAAACTTTTGCTACCCAGATGGGAACTGAACCACTGAGAGATTAAAGCATTTCCTCAAGACTGTGCCATAAGGCTGTGAACAACCAGGAATCAAAAAGTTCCTTTCAACAGTTCACATGCTCCTCATGCTACACTGTCTTCCTTAAATCCTGCAACTCGTTTATTCAGGAAATTAAGCCAACAAAAAATATACTTTTGTGCTGGGTTTGGCTGAAGTAGAGTTAATTTTCTTCACAGTGGCTGGTGTGGGGCTATATTTTGGATTTGTGCTGAACACAGTGATGGTAATATAAAGATGCTTTTGCTATTGCTGAGCAGTGCTTGCCTTTTCTGAGGCAGGCCTTTTCTGCTTTTCATATTGTCTTGCTGGCAAGGAAGCTGGGGGTGAATGGGAGGTTGGGAGGAGAAACAGCCAGGACAGGTCACCTCAACTGACAAAGGGGTATTCCATTGTCATGGGTTTAGCCATGGCTTCCTTAGTAACCAGGGTATCCAGGAAGTGGACACTACAAAGTATTCCACACGTG
>JAWWLZ010000139.1:42894833-42908457 GCA_035041345.1 Poliocrania exsul
GGGGGGGAAATTACAATTTATATGGATCATTTTTAAATCAGAATTAGACAATCTTGTATAATATTAACATCTCCCTATAGGTTTCAGTTGAAGCATAATATGAGATTCTCACCATCATATTTGATTCTCAACTTTCCTTTCATAAGAAAGAAAAAATTATCTCAGTCACAGCAGCAAAGTGTGTGCTGACATGTATAGTAAATTGTTCTGAGGAAGTAAGGTGCACTTCTATGGCCGTGCACCTGGAGTGAACAGTGCCAACATAAAGAATTTCTCTAGGGAAATCACAAAGGTTTGTCTGAACCTGTTTCAGGAAAATAAAAGTGAATCCCTGGTTACAGGCTGATTCTTCAGTAGCTGAACAGTCAGCTACTTACAATAGTAGCTTTAGAAAGCAATTTAACAACAGCCAGGCTGGCTCTGATGCTGCCTTTTCAACTTGCAATACAAATCAGTTTCAGCTGGCTGAGCATCTTTCCCACTAGGGCTACAAGTACCTCAGATTCACACTCCTGTACAACATTGCCCAGTAATTAAAAGAACATCAGTAAGCTCTGGCTTTTCAAAGGTCTGAAAGGCATACAATGTATACAAGTGTTTTCCCTTTATTCCAGAATCCAGTTTTGCATTCCCTAAAGCCAGAAGGAACAACAATCCCTGTACAGTTTTCTGACAAAGTCAGGAGAAGTTTCTGTCATTAATTTTAACACCATCAGGATTCTGTACTTCACCATTTAAAGACTACTGCCTTGCATGAGTCGGCTGGAATGAGAGACTGTCAAGCTTCACTTGAAAACTGGTCTAAAGTTAGCTATAACATGTGTCACAGAAGGAAGAGGGAAGCTTCTGGCAGTTGGAAGCCAGACAGAGGTTTCCTCATGAGTAGGAGCCATGAGCTCCTATTCTCTAGCATTTGCCAAAACCAAATTTTGAACTCTGGCATTATTGCCTTTTGGTTTACTTCCATGCTGCTTGCTACTGAAGCAAAGTTGTCTCAAAGTCAGCTTTATGGAAAAAGTTCTGTGTCTATTTGCCCAAAGATAAAAAGTATGCTCTAGGGAGAAAATGCCAAAAGTAGACTAGCAGGGAGAGGAAAAAAAAAAGATTCTTATAAAGTGAAAAGGAACTAAGAGTGTATAACCAAACAGATAACAAACACTAGGAGTCAAGTGAGGAAAAGAAATTGGTTGGTAGGAATGAGGACATGTAAGAGAAAGTAGTTACTGGGGTACAAGAAAATTTAAGATTTTGGGGCAAACAGAAAGGGAAAAAAGGGATGAGAACTAGTATAAAAAGTGACAGAAATGTTGTCATTATTTTAATCAAAAAGCTGAGGGCTTCTCATTGGAGATCACAGGACATGAATGTCTGATTGTGGTAATATTTCTACTGATATATATTCTTAGCAAGTGCTTTCTGATTATTCAGGGGTAGAGAGCACCCTTCCACTTCTTCCCTGTCTTCTGCTAATAACCAGCCTAACTAAACTATTTTTGTAAATGGAGAAAGTAAAATTTTAATAAAATCTGTGAATATCATGATGGAATAAACCAGTCAATTCTATATGTATAGCTTTAAAAGCACAATTGTGTTTGTCAGCAGCAAGTACAACTGTAAATATAATTTGGATAAGTTTTTTTAAAGGCCCTGCAGGTGAAAAATTACTTAAAAAATAAAAATCAATCTAGGCTTAGCTAGGCAATCATTACTAACTAAGGAAAAGTACTGCATTGATGTATGGTATGATTTAAAGAACAAGAAAGAAGATTAGGGAACGTTTTCCAGGCAGAATATTCAAGATTCTGGAAAGACTACAAATAAAGAATTCCAATAAGCTAAACTACAATATATGTCAATGGCAGAAAGTGCCTCTGCTCCCTAATAGAGAGAAATACCTACGATCTAGCAAGATGTCACTTGTGAAAGGCAGGTTCTCATATATACAAGAAACAATCCCCAGTGAAATGTAGCCACTAGATACCTCTTTGAATTAGTACTGGAGATGAGAAAAATAGGATTGACACTTCTCAACAAATTTAAGAAAACTGTCAACTAGAAGCTTCACTTTGCCAGTGTCCAAAGACATCTGAATTTGAAACATTAATGATTTAATCCCTGAGAGGAAAAAAAAAAAGACCCCGAGAGCTCATGTTTCAAAGACATTCATAACTATATCGTCAGCATAAAAATGAAAGTTGACAATATGATGACAAAAATTGTTCTTGTGGCATAATAATTGGCAAATTGGCACACCAGAGGAAAATAGTATGACTCACCCTATCACAGGGAGATTCCTGGAGAAATGAAAAATACGTGCAAGTGTTGCTATCCAAGAAACCCCAAACATATGTGTAAGATTGTGGCCCATGTGAGCTTTAAGTGTATATTTTGGGGTCATGAAAGGTTTCCAAAGACTGTGGTGAAAAATCTTAATTTATCCACAACATAAGTTCAGGAGGAAAACTGCACAAGCAGTTCTGCCCAGCAGACTGACATGGAAAATAATTTAAAAGTAACTGCACAGTAAAAGTGCAGAAAGTGTGGTAGTGCTCTACATCCCCTGCCCTGGGTCTAGGCAATTTGCTTTGTATCCAGCTGGGGGTTTATCTGCACCATAGTACACATCATACAATCTCTATTCACTGAAGCTGTGGCACATGCCACAGCTGTAGCATGTACTGGAGGATTAGTTTCAATAATGCAGTTGGCTGTCCAGAGAAATGTTACCAAAACCCCAGATCAGGAGCTTCTCAATAAATAGGTATTGTGGAATATGAGAAATCTCCACTTAGTGTTGTCAGACCTTGATACAGCTCAAAAGACTAAGAAATGAGGCAGAAGTGGAGGGAGTCCAAAATCCCATACTTATCTGAAAATTAATTAGTGATTTTCAGAAATTTTGTATACAGAGGCCATGATATCTAGATTAGCAATTTGCTAAAATTTACCTATTTTAGCAAAAAGGGTCACAAGGATTTCACTTGTCCTTTGGCTTTGCTCTTTTTGATCCTGGATGTGAAAGGGTCACTTCCATCCCATGGTCAGCTTCGAGCTGAAGTGATACAGTCACCTATTTAGTTCTAGTTGCTTTGTCGATTTCCAAAAGTGTGCATAATCTGTTGTTCTTCTAATATACAAAATGTCAGGTTTATGAGTCAATACCAGAATGGTTAGCAGGCATAAACTTTTAGCAGTTCTGTAGAAACTACTAAATGAGCCTCTTTCAGACTTTCAAACAATTCTAGCCCCTGTTTCTTTTCCCATCTGAACATGTGCCCATTACTTTTTGTAGATTAATGGTGTGACTCTGTTATGCCTGACAGACACCTGAGATGTGACAACAAGGTGAACCTGCCAACAGACTGCTGTCACAGATAAAACAGGTGAGCATAGGTTGAGAGGAGAAAGTGGCCAACCTGAGTTTTATAATTCACAGCTTGTCACTGCCCTAACCAGTGCAAAACAGAGTTCATTTGTCAGCATCACTGCAAAAGGAGATTCTCTATTAAACAATTTCATAGCAGTAATCAGTTTTAGCAAAAGTCCAGGCAAGTTAAGAGGAGAAACTCTGAAAGAAATGTGACTTTTCATTCAATTATTAAGTAGTTTGCTAATAAGTTACACTCATTCTGTAAGCACTGAAATGGAAACATTTATTTTAAAGCACTATTTTCTCCCCTTTTTTTTTAGATCACATCAGCAGACTTTTTTGGTCATCTCTAGAGACAGCAATCTGCTGCTACTTTTCTGTTAAAAAGTTCACAATATGGAGAAGCATCAGGAACAATTAGCAAAAAATGCTGATGTGAACTCAGTAGAAAGTCTACATAGACTCTCCAAGGAAATCTTTGGAAGTAGAAGAAAAAAAGCAGCCAAAAAACCTTCTGCCATTTTATGTACTTCAGGAAGCATGCAATAATTTATGGAAAAACTGTGTGTATTGCTAAGGCTGTCAAGAGAGCTTCAAAGTGAGTGGGGGGGTTTTTTCCACTCAGTAGTTCCGTTATTTGCATAAGTTTCTGCCACCTTGCAGCAAAATCTCCTGTGATGGGCTACATCTGTTGCTGCATGTTGCACGCCACCCTTCTTCCTCCTCTCCCTGCCCACTCGGGTATCACAAGCCAATATTCCCTATTCTATGCCTAGCCTTCTGCTTACCTGACAGCTCTGAGCAGAACAGCCCCCACAAAAACCAGACAAGGTACAGCTCTTGCACACAATACATGAGCAGTAGGCACAGTATGATGGTATGTCATTGCAGCTCCTGTTAAAGTAACTGCAACTTCACTAAAACAGTCTTTATCCAGCAGAATGTATTTCTAGGAAGGCAATCTTTCCAACAGTTTGTAGCAGTGCCAATTCCTGCAGGTCTTCTTGTTCTATAACTTTCAATTGACACCAAAGGGGTTTAGATATATTTATATTTAGACAGCCAAATAATATCCGTTTCCCAATTTGCAAACAATGTTTAATAAATACATATATTTAATTAGGACAGGTCAAGAAGTAGCTAAAAATAATTAATGAAACAGCTGAATTTCCTAGAACTTGAATACATTTTCTGCCAGAGTTCATCACTTTCACTAATCTTAAGAGCTTGTGACTTCATGTCACACATCAGATCAGAGATTATTGGGTTAGAACCATCTTCTCGGGGTGTGTCTGTGTGTGTACATGTGTGAGGAGAGAGCATGAGCCTCCAGCACAGCACCCACATGGTCAGCCCCGGCAGCCACCGAGGTCTGGCCACATGGCATGAAAGCCACATGGGGCACCTTTCAGTCAATGAGCTCTGCCTGGTAACCTGCCCACACCACACCCCCAGAGCCTCTGACTGACTGTGGCACCCCTCACTGTGGCCAAGGAGACAGTGAGTGGTCAGTGAACCAAAGGTCCTGCCCACAGGGAGTGGCCACAACAGCCAGAGAAAAAGAATCACACCCTGGCCTGTTCTCCTGAAGCTGTCAACATGTGAGCTTCTGAGTGATAACTATGTTTTTTTCTCTCCTCTTTTTCTCTCCTTATTCTTTTTTTCTTTTAATCTCCCTTCCTTTATTCTTTTCTTTCTTTTATGGGTAAACTAAACACCTATTTTTTGTACTTTAATTAAGTTCCGTGGAGTTTGTGTTTGCTGGGTGTAAAAAAGGTTCCTTACTATAGCAATGTTTTCTAGTCACCATAATCTGTTGAAATACTTTTACGAAGTTGCATGTTATCTTTGCAAAGCTCCTTTTGCCAAAACACCTATTTTCTCAGCAGATTAAATGTCTTAGAGAAAATTGTGCAGTTTTTCTCCAGATATGAACTCAAGGAACCAAAGAACCAAGGGCTTCACAAGAGTTCATGCGAGCGAAATCTCTTGGCGCCTAAAATTATAATGTACACCCCGGTAAAGCATGGGGCTTTGGGAACAAAGTGCAACACTTCACCTCCAAAAATTACAATTTCTGAGTAAGATAATTGGGAAATAAAAGTATCAGGATACAGCCATTTGTGACACCAAAAGCAAATTAGAGCACCAAATTTTCTGGTTTGTACATGTACATTCTATACACTAAGATCTGTTCTCTCGTGATATTTCCTTTGATTTGGAACCTTTTTGAAGAATTTTCAATTAATATCAGGACAATGGATCTACTTACTAAATTGCTAAGTGGTACAAATAAAACAATTGAGCTCTAATTGGTTCTGACAAAGCCCTGAAAGGAACATTATGGATCTGCTGGATTACCACTTCTTCAGAAACCATACTGTCTGTTCCTTGTTGAAAAAATCACAGGTGCCATAAAATAGAATTGCCACCAACAAGTACGTTTCATCAAAACTGCATATATCTGTATATTAACCAGGGAGGACTTACAGCTATCAGAAGGAAACTCTGAGAATTTCACCAGCTAAAGCTTTGAAACCTTATTTTGCTATGCTACTTAGAAGTCATTTCTACAAACATACCCAATTCTCATTCAGTCTTATGGTATATTAAATGCATGAACAGCTGCAAGATTTAAAAATCACTAACTACAGTTTAGCTCTCACACAACCAAAGTACAATCTACTTTTATTAAATGGATATGTTTTCAAAGTTTAAAGCTTAACCAAGATATGTTAGCAAGAATATCAGACTATTTCCAAGAGCCAAAGATTTGAATTAGTTCAAAATTTGTGTCATTCTAATGGCATCTTAAAAAAAAAATAAAAAAGGAAACAGTATTCTGTGAAAACAATCACCAGGTAATCTGTAAATTACACTTTCTCACTGGCTACAGGTCTGGTCAACTGTTGGCAATTTCAGATGCAGTGCCAATTAAAACATATATGCCGTGTGATAAGATCCAAAAGTAGAGGAGCACATGAAGTCATACATAAATACTTGTCTATGCTATCTATAACTATTCACTGGTTTGCTCTCTCCTTTTTTGTTAGGTGCAAAACAACATATCAGTTATGGAGGGTCCTATAGCCAGATTTATCAGGAAAGGTCAGAGGGCCTAAAATGGTAATAATTTCTTCTACTTTACTTTCTTAGGGCAATACTAGAGTCACACAGCCCTCTTGTCCAGCTATACCACAGTTACATCCAGCCCTGAGCTGCTAGAATCATAACTAAGAGAAACAAAATTTTCAGCTCAGGTGGTAGAACATTATTCCTTCAGAAACAAACATGCCCAGTCTTGCTGCAGATGCTTAACACATAGGCAAAATGATCCTTCAGTATTTTGGATTCATAGTCAACAGTTTATGATGCTGTTCCTTCTCTCACCAAAAAACCCACACAAATACACACAGGAGCAATTATTGTTGTTGTTGTTATTTTATTTAATTGTTTCAGTTCATTGTTCAGTGATTGAAACTGTAAAAGAGCAGTTATGTCCCCTGATAAAAATTTTTGCTTCTTTCTCATGTGCTCTCTAAACACTCAAGAGGAGTGTGACAATAGTGTGGTCAAAGTATAGCAAGACTCCATCACACTTGAGATTACCAGAAATGACAGTAATAAGATCACACTGAACTGTTTTTCCTTCTGACTTTTTTTACAACTTTTCGAAGTACTGCCCTGTATTTTAAATTTTCAATATTAGAAAGCACTACCTCAGCTACAAAGCATATGGTTGTGAAGATACTAGCATTTCAGTGTCTATCCAGCATACAAAAGTAATTTCAAAATTGTAATTACGACTTTGAAGAGTATCCAATTAGTGTGGAAAAAGTACTTTGAATTAATGTGGAGCTCTCTGTCTAAACTGAAATAGTATAAGACCTTTGCAAATCTCAACTTTTTAAGCATTGCTACTTATGTGAATATCCTTTTCTAAATATTTTATGCTGACAGCATGATGTTCACCAATTACTAGGAGTTGGTCTATGTCTTCCTCCAGCTGCCTGAGGAGTAGGAGGAAACACATCTAATTAGTTGACTGAAAGTGGCATATCATCAGTTCATGACAAATGTCACATGGCGGGTAGGAAGGACTTCATATGGAATACAGTTCAAGTAAGGGGGATTCCTTAAAATGGAAATTAGATGGTTTGTTCCAATATCCTTAGGTTCTTCTCACACACAATCACAACAATATTGATTCAGTCAACGGAGCCCTGATTCCCAGACATGGCTGAACACCTGTCTGTCCAAGTGAAGTAGTGAATTAATTCCATGTTTTCCTTCACTTGTGCATGTGGCTTTTACTTTACTAATTAAATTGTCTTTTCTCAACCCACAAGTTCTCACTTTTATCCTTTCAGTTCTCTCCCCCATCTCACTGGAAGTGAGAGAGCAGCTGTGTGGTGCTTAGTTGCTGACTGGGATTAAACCACACCACCTACATAAACAAAACAGCATATATTTATAGAGAAACTATTGTAAAAAACTGCCCTTAACAAAGGATATTGAGCACAGGCATGGGAGGCCATCATCTCCTATTGGAATCTTTATGAAGTTGTGTCTCAAACCAGTAAAATCAGTCCTGACAATGAGCATATAATCCTGGTGTTTGGACCCATAAGTAGCAGAAATCAATCTTTTTATAAAAACTGTGCACATATCCACCATTTACGCCTTTGAAAAAATCTATATTTTCACGTAGTCAGGAGCTGGAGGATTTGAAAGTCATAAGAACCATAAATAATCACAACAGGCATGATGGGGAATAAAAATGGACAAGAGATAACAATAGGAGTATTTTTCTCTAGAGGTGATTGCTTGTCAAGTGACTGTATCATATAATGTCTTTTTGTTTTGTTTTGTTTTTTAATAGGGTCTCATTTTCCTTTCTGTTTTAATTGTGGAGAGCAAGAAGAGAGGGCTGGATCACATATTACTTGTAATAATGTTGACAAGTTAAGTTATAATAAGAATGAGAGCAAGCTAAGCATAAAAGAGGATATTTAAGAATATGGAGAAGGGTGAAAAAGCACAGGGAAACAGATATATGCAGCAGCTAAAGAGACAAATGCATCAGAAACACATAGTTAAAATGACTGATTGAATCCTGAACAAGTTAAAAACCCACAACACTGGAATTATACCTTTGGGAACAGAATACATCCATCAGCAAGAAATTTCCATCTTCAACAGTAAAAAGGACAAAGTGATATGCCTTGCTGATCATAAACACCACAGGTTTTCTGCATCCAGTGCAATTTAAAGGCTTAAATACTATTCCCACTGAAGTTAACAGGAATCTGTAGCATTTAACACCTTGTTAATGACTAGCACTGCCAATCAGGATTAGCCCTTAAAGAAAAGAATTTCTCTAATATAATGTGTTTAGCCACTGTAAGAACTGCAGTTGTTCTTACAAGAGGAAAAGTAGCTGCTATTCCCCCATTAGCTTTTCTCACATAATCCCAACCATAAAGTTACCCAGAACAGGTAGTGCCTAAAAAAAATAAGAAAAACAGAAGTTCAGCTAAAAAAAACCCTTTCAAATATTCGGCAGAATTTCTGAGGCAGGAAATTTAGCACATTACGGTTAAAACAGTGTGCAGATGAAAGATATTCAGGGTTTAGACACACACAGTAACTTATCTGATAGAAGAGCAGTATTTCCAAGGCTCCCACACATCACATACATCATCTAACAATATTCCCACTTCACACTTGTTCAAACATTATTCAGTCTGACACCCTTTCAGACCACTCTCTGCTGATTTCAGTCTTTTCTCACACTGTCATGTTACTGCTTCTTATTTTCACACAGCAAGCCGATGATCCAGTGTTTTCTCTCATGTTAAGGTTAATACAAAAGCAATATAGTTTAAAGCCTTCATTTTAGCCAATGATACTGTAATAACAACTCAATTGGATCCTTTGCTATAAAACATATGTGATTTGAATAATAATGAAACCAAATACCTCTGTGGTAAATTAGATGCTATAAACATTGCACAAGATAAAGTGACATGAATGTTGCTTTTTCCTGATAGTTTCTATTAATATAGAAATGTAAATTTACAAATAAGAGATCCATATGAATATTGTCAAATGATACTAGAATGAAAATTACATCCTGTCTTTCAGTCCACAGTTATATACACCAGTTATACTCATGTCCAGTCTGCAAAATGATGCATAATAAATAAAGCAGTAACAAATATAACATAAACACAATTTTCTAAAATAAGATTACTGTCCAGGAAATATGTAACACAGCAATTAGCATACTGGATATACATTCAGGAGGAGTTGGCTCACCTGAACATAATCTGTCTGCAGAGCTTACTAAATTGCTACATTTTATTTTTCCTGCATTCTTTTTTATAACAACATCCTAGGTGATGAGATATAGGTAAGGTTTTAAATTAAAAATTTAATTTTGAGCTGCCTCAGCAAAAGTCTCTATTAAATAAATAGGTACCTAGGTACCCTCAGAAAGACAAACAATAAACCTCCTATATTATGCTTCCATCTGGTTCCTATGAAGAAAACTGTCTAGTTCTCTATTATTTAACCCACAGAATAACATATCAAGTTAGAAGACTAGAGGATGCAAAATTAGAGATTTATGACTTTCAAAGGCCCTGCCCAAATTCTTTTCTTCTACAACATAGAAAAGCAACATACGACAAATTAGAGAGGACTCTTACAAATTAGCACAGTGCTAATCTATATATTTTAATGTAAAGTAGCTGAAAAATCCATCTCTAGAAACTCAGTTGTTGTAATGGGTCAATTTCCTTAAATGTTGTGGCAGAGTTGACTTCTTGCTTATAGAGTTGAATATCTATTGTACCTTGAACTATTCCCTTACCTACAAGCTCTGCTTATAAATCCTGTAGAGTGTCTGAAGAGACAGCGCTGTACTTTATAAGGGACTGACCCTGCTCGCGCTCTATCAAGGAATCCATCCATTTTGGAGAGGTCAGTTGCATTTTTAGTGTAAAGTGGCTCATTGGGTTTTTTTCTTGTTTATAAGTTTCCCATTTTTGTGTATCATCTGCAACAAAAAGGAATCTTCAAAGCATAAAGGAGGAAACAGAAAACCTTACTCAGAGAAACACACTAAAGACAAAAAAAAAAATGAATTGGCAATAGGAAACAAAGAACAAGACTGCCAAAATCCTAGCAGAATGTTAACATCCCAAACAGCTGAGCGAAATACTTCACTCATAACTTTTAACAACACTCTGATACGTAACAAAAAATATTTTTCATGAAAATGGGGTGTAAAAGAGTAGATGCATAATGTATGAGACAAAAGCAAATTATCTCCATTCCCTAAGGGAATAGCTTTTGTCTCACATGTAGGTCATGCTGGCATTCATATTTTCAGTATTCTTTATAAATCCATTCAAGCATTATAGATTATCATGTCAAAATGGTACACTGGGATTTTTTATTGCAATTAATATCCCTTGTAAGGAGCTTTGTAGAATGAACTCAAATATCACCAAAAGCAATTAAATCTATCAGAAATGTGAAATGAAATGTTAGGTTAGCTAAAGCAAAAAGAGGTGCAACATACTTTTCTGGGATATGAGAAACAGGGCAGAAAATTAACAGAAAATAATACCAGCAAGGCATGAACTTCAGAGTGTATGAAAACAACTGACATGATGATAAAAATGGTTCACTGGTAAGAATGAATACATATGAAGCAACCTGAGGCAAATCCCAAACTTTTATTGTAGCAATGCTTATTTTAGGATTAATAAAATGAAAATTTAATTAATGTGAATAAAATTAAAATAAAGAGAAGAAAAGAATAATCAAGATTTCAGTTAAGTAGAGCTCAAACTCTACTCCAGTTTGAGACATCATGGAGAAGTATACCGTGATATCTATGATGCACAAGTCTGCAATATTTTTTTGTTAATATTTGAAATGTTTTTAATGCTTGGAACTGCACTGGATATTATTTTGCAGTCTGTTTTAGTCTAAATAACATGAACTGTTATAGAAAACATTTAATAAGCAAAGATGCGATTAGTTTCAGTCACACAGCTTCATGCTGATTTAAAACTTATGTTTTAAACTCAGAAAAAATACTTTACCTGAAACATATACAACTATGTAATCAGCATAGATTTTAAAACTCCAGTTTGAAAACAGATATGCATGATAGACTGTGCTTTGGGGTTTGTTTAAATTGTAGTTGTAGTGATAAATCATCCACCTGGTCATCTCCCCCAAAAATGGTGAATTCTCAGCCTTTTCAAATTATACTGTACCACAATATTTCTTCTGCTTTTTCATTGCACAGTTACCATCTAGAATTACCACATCTCAGTGACACATGTAAATCCCAAATTCCTCAGGCTTCAAATACCCAGAACCCTTTTTCTAGGCTTAACATGCGTCTTCAAAAGCCACTCCATTACCTGAGTTTAGGCATTTACTCTACCTGTAAATGAAGATGGCAATGGAACTTTAGCAGAGAATTGGCACTTTTCTTTTCCAACAAGGTTGTTTCTGGGCATTTTAGTTGCTTAAGAAATAAAGAATTTTGAGGCCAAATGTGACACACCTTGGATTAAGTAGTGCTAGCATGGAGAGCACCTGACTGCTCTGTAGGCTTTAGCAGTATTCAAATGCCTAAACCTCAGTGTAGGTTGAGAATTTAGGAGAGCTGTACCTAGCAGTGCATGTTTATGTTTCTGGCTAGTAAGTAAGCAGCATGATCTAAGAAGGAGATTACATACACGTGTACCTGCAGTCTTCACTTTGGCATTTTGTAACTTTTCAGATGTGGACTTCACAGTATTAATAAAATTCCCTTAATGCAATTGTTTTGCAACACAGGTGGAGAAGGTTTCTTTATCTTTGTTATTTGTACCAATGTAAATTTCTGCTCCATAGTAAGCATGAGACTGAATCTCGGATTAAAAGTGCAAAATTCGTCTAAGCCTAAATTGCCAAGTGCCATAGAAAGAATCCACAAAGATAACAAACAGCAGTGCTTTATTGTCTCAGTTCATGAAGACACTCTTAAACAGTAACACTTGCTAATGCCACTGTTGCATCACTATTCCATTCATGAAGACAGATTTCATAACATCATTTCGTTATCATCAGTGCCCTTTTACCCTCTCTAAGGCTTAATTTTAAAAAATACTTTGATGCCTTTTACTCATTTTCTTATTTCAACAGACTGCAATCCATTTCTAACTATAAGATTCCCAGTAAGTGAGGGATCTTCCACAGAAAATTATATTTTTCATTTTTAAAAAGCCGTGTACAGCTACTCTTGATAAAGCACAGAAAGTATTTTGTACCACATTTAGTAGCTGTAAATCTCTCACCTCTCTCTCTCTTCTATATTCTATGACATTGCTTATTTTAAACTGGTAACATGCATACTGTCCCTCCTTTCTTTACAAATCCATGGGATTTCCTGCAGAAAAAAGTGATACTCACATGAGAAAGGCTGCAAGAAAATTACAGCAAAGTACAAATACATACAGCAGGCAATGTCACAAAAAATAGAATTGCAAAACACATTTCATTTTTAATTTATTTAAGTCCAACTGTTTGACCTAATGTGTTTGGTTCTGGTTCCATGATAGTGCAAACAAAAGGAGAGTCCTGTAGCTAAAGAAATTAAGTAATTCAAGAAATGAAGTTAGTTTTGTGTTCAGCTTTATCACTTTCTGCATGCCAAGACCATTCAACAGTTTCACATGACCTCAAAGCAAATTAGGTCTGCTCAGAAGCTCTGAAAATTCAAGCACTAATTTAGGCACTTAGATAGGGCTCTAAAATAAATTACGTGCCCCAAAACCTACTTTGAGGGTTCCTTTCTCATAAGTGCTTTGCACTGAAATTTATTACATACATTATGTGATCTGGGTTTTGATATTATATGCAAATTCTGTGTGCAGACATTTTTGTTGCAATGTTCTGGAACATCAATAAAAAATAAGAACTCTCCTGTAAGGATGGATTAAATCCATCCAAAGCAAAGAGCAGTTTGTTTCACTGTCAGTGCCTCATTTAATGAACTCAGCCTGTTCTGAGTTTCCATTTAAAGATGCATTTCTGCCATTCACTGAAAATTAAATAAACACTAACATACTGAAGAATAATAAAGCCACTTTTTAAAATTACTTGCATCATATCATATCATATCATATCATATCATATCATCATTATCATATGTCAACCAACTGGATATTATATGTTAATTAA
>JAWWLZ010000139.1:42908557-42934490 GCA_035041345.1 Poliocrania exsul
ATCATATCATATCATATCATATCATATCATATCATCATTATCATATGTCAACCAACTGGATATTATATGTTAATTAAAAGACAAAAGCGTGAATGAATCTACAAATGGGTAAAAAGTTTTTTTGATAAACCTTTTTTTTCCATTAATCAATATTGGAATAGTCACTAAACTTTAAAATCTGCATCAGATATTCAATCCCAGTTCCAACCATGACATATTTGATAAAGCACCCATTTAAGTCTGAAATAATATTAACCCATTGCAGGATTATTTCTCCAAAAGCAATTTTTCTGACTGCTCCTCTTATGTTAAAATTAACTGTATGACCAGAATGCATAGATTTATTCTTCTGAGTTCAAAAGAATTCCTTTATCACCCAGTGATATTCTCATATTTATAATAGTGTAGGTGAGACACAAATCTGTCCCTTTGTTTATATGTAGAAAGCCAGCCATAGGAGCAAGCGATCAGAAAACATCTTCTTGCTGCCAGTGTATCAAGACAAGAAGCTGCAGCCAGGGTCTCTCAAGACACAGAGCCAGCACAGTTTAAAACTGATTAACAAACAACACTATATTCAGTGGAATTTATTTAGTGAGGATAAAAAATAGAAGAGTATGTACTTCAGCAAGGATTCAGACATAAAAAGCTGGCATGCATCCAGTCTGAGGAAGGTATTGCAATGAAAATTTCATTTCCATGAAAGCAACAGGTTTTTTTATTATTGTTAACACTAACAAAAAACAATAAAAGACTTTCCAAAATATTTAAATAGAAGCATGTATAAGACAAAGCATGTACATCCCTTAAACCTTCACCCTTTAAAAATGGTTGCCTCTTCTTGACACTCTAGGAACTCTAGCAAATACAGGATACAAGCACAAGCACAGTACAGGGATCTTATATGCCATACTAGGGGCAACTCCAGTGTAACATTCAATTTTTAGATGTGTACCTGCTTTTCAAACCTGTATCAGGACATCAGGAGAAATTGAATTCACAGGGCTTCGTGAATATGGTATAGCTTCCCTGGCAAGCCAGCCATTGGCATAAGCATTTTAGCTTAACACCAGCTAGAGGATAAAGACATAGTATAGACAAGAAACAAGGAGGTGTGGTAGAGAAAATCTGTTAGCTAAATGCTAGACTGGGTGATAATGAAGAGCTCAGCATAAGTTTTCATGGTTTGCTACTTGAACTGCCATTAAAGTGAATCTCTAGGATAAGACTACATTTGGACTATGCACTATGCAACCATGGTCCTCATTGGGTACAGACAGGAACAGGACAGGCTTACCAGCCTACCCACTCTCTGTTCAATCTCCACTAGGCTTCAGATGGTTTGCAGTACAATGTGTTCAAATTTAAAAGGATCTTTACTTTAGATTTTTTCAAAACTTTACCACAAAAACACAGCACATTCAACAGTGGTAATAATTTTGCCTCCTTTAAGACTTGTTCCACAGCACAAACAAATTCCCAGGCTCTTGATTCTGTAAAATTTATATTCTACATCAGAAACAAAACAAAATTCAGCCTTCTTACCCAAAATACTCATTCTTTCCTTTCTACCCCTTTCTTCAATAAGTCAGAAAAACATTCATGAAAACAAAATCTGCATTAGAATGAATATAAAAATCTACAAATTGAATTCTCTCCTTACTGGTAACATATGCAAGACTTATGTGATACAATCACATTCATTTATTATTAAACAGTACCTAGGACATCCCCAAATATCTCAGTGAGCATGGCATCACACCCATCAGAAAACAGGACTGTTTAAAACACAATAGAAAATACAAATAGTAACAACTAATTGGTTGCTGAGGACTTTCAATTACCCAGGCTTCATGGCATTCAACACTCAAAAATCTATTGGGTGGAACAGATGGGAGAAAAGCACAGATATCATTTTAATTGCTTTTGAAATGAATAGGTCTGAAGTTTCAGGAAGGCAGAACATTCTAAATAGCACAATAAATTATCTCCTTCAGAATTTCACAACCTCATGAGAAGTATGTTTGGGTTATATTGCTTGATGGCTGGCTGCATTATGGCTAATGAATGATGATGATACTTTGCAAAAGTTAAAGTGTGCCCAACATTCTATTTGTGTGAGAATTAAACAACTGGAGACAGGGCATTCAAAAGGACTTCTCTTATTCTGCTGAAGCATGTTAACTTCACTGTTTCGGTCTTGGCAACCATTTCCTATCTTGGGACCAAAGAAGTGATCCTGTCCAACATTTAACTTCTTGTTGTTTAGTAATAAACACCTGTTAGTGTTTATCCTCAATACTTTGAATTGCAATTGAATCCAGATTTGAGCAGGAGAATTATGACAAAGTTCAGACTTCCAAGATTTTACTTTTTAAATTTTTTTTCTTGGTAGAGGATATTCTATTTTAAGCTTTTCAGGTGATATCAATGTACACATTTAAAGTTCAAACCTCAATGATGACTAAATTGCACTGCATTATGTTTGAAAATTCAAGAAATCAAGGTTTGCTGATTTAAGATTTTGACACTAGCACATTAAATTCTTGAATCTGTTTTATCTGTTTTAGCATAGCTTTTGCTAACAAGACCTGTTATTAGATTTTTAAGGTCGGGAATGGTGGAGGAAAGGATACACAAAAATGTGGGAAATCTGACACAACAGTATTTTTTATTTTCAACAATGAATCACTGTTATCTTTCTTCTATGGCCTATAAATCTGATACTAATACTAAACACTGCAATGTTTCATAAAGTCCCTTATGTTTCATAATGTCCCAATGGGATTCAAACATTCACAATGTCATTTCAATAGATACTCAAATAAAATTTTATTTTTAAAATTATGCTTACAGTCTTCCATCTTTCTCCTTTCTGACAGGCAGTATGAGCTAAAAATTATCTAACTAGTAAACAAAATTGGACTTCAGCAATTATAGGTGGCAATTTTATTCTGTTGCCTTTCTAAAAACAAAGGTGAAACCAATTAAGCTAAACAAGTCTATTTATAACTAACTTTTATATCTCCCATATTGTTTTAACCAATGGTTCCAAATTCTATCACACTATAAGACAGAGACAACCTTAACACGTTAAAAGAAATTTAAAGGTTCAGTTTAGGACTTGGTATGCTAATTAATCAATACTATTTTCATTCCTGTTAAACCTGTAATTAATTTAATGTTAGAGAAAGCAGAGAAAAGGTACACTGCTGAAGCCTTTGCTATATGGGGGCTGTATTTTAGAAGTAAAAGGAAAGTATTTTGCTGGTAACTGGATACCCCTCAAAACATTATATCAACAAATCTACATTCTCTGTTTCTTTGAGACCTCCCACCCTACCAGACATGTTCATGCTGGCACTTGAAGGACTGAATGAGACTGTGTACTTAGTATGCCTGGGAAGTGGAAGGTCCACCGTCCACAGTACTGATTTACGAGCCCTGAGGTCTGTATTGTCAGTGCTCTCCCTGGCAGTACCTAGAAACAGAGAGGGAGTAGAGGGGGGAGGAATGCAAACAAGTAGAAAGGAGAGAAGAAGGGGAATCTGCATAACAGCATGGAGAGGACACAAGCAAACAGAACCAGTTTTAAAGAAAGGTTCGATAATTAACACTGTACAATTTTCCTGAGACCTGGAACATAAAGCAAAGTTTTCCTTGCTCTCTAAGCAAATACTTATGAAATCCCAGGGAAAGAGTGTGTCTGTTATTCTTACTTGAGAGAGCCTGAGATAAGTAAAATAATTACATTGCTAGTCCATGAAGCTGCTGGATCCGGTTCTCTCGTGCTGATGTGCTATTTGGTTGCACACACCACAGTTTCAGGGAGTTCCCATAGGTTGTTTTTTGCTCACAGAGACAAGTACAACACACAGCATCAGAAGCTGACATGGATAAAGCTTGCCAAGGCAATCTAAATTCAGTCTCAAGTCATACAGTCTTTTGTTATAAATGGTCCTTAATTACAGGAACACAAAATATTTTCTTTGCACCTCTATCTCAATTAGAGATTTCTTCAATATGTCCCTTTATATATGCAGTGGCACATCCTACTACCCTTAAAAATACAATCTCACATGTTTTATATTTATCTCAAATATATAGAACAGTGTTCAGTCTATTGTCATTTCCACAAAGAAGTTGCTACTCTTCAGTCTCTAATGAAAAAAAAAAAAAAAGTAGGGGAAAAAGCATCAGTGATACTGATACAATAAGCCAGTGCCTTAATGCCCAATTCTTGTTCAAGTGGCTTTAAAGGAAACGTGCATTTGCCATTATTTTCAGGCCTCACAGTGCCAGAGGGGTTTGACTTTAATTTTTTTTGCCCCTTCAGCACCAATAATGTAGATGATTTTAAGAGATTTATTGCATAATTACTGTGCTTTTGGCATATTTCTTTCTGTGTGCTTCAAATTCTACAGAGCACTTCCAGTATAATATCATAGCACTCAATTGAATTCTGCTGGAAACTATTTTTGACTTTTTATTTAAATCCATTAGTGTGGGTGCTTATAATAGGATATTGTATTGGATTCTATTTATTTTTAAACTGCAAACATGAAATAGATGTGAATGTCAAAGAGCAAATGTATCCTTATAAACCTCTACAAATTGGAACAATTACTGAAATAGCATATATCTGCTTTTACTAGAGACTGTGCCAATTGATGTTTTTCTTGTTTCATATTAGAAATTACCTAACGCAGACAACTAGACCAACTATAGGAACATCATGCTCTCTCTAGTAAAAGTATTATCTCAGCAACTGATTCTATGTTAATGGAAACATTTTGACAACAATGAGAAATAACAGCCTTGAAAGTGCTGTTATTAAATTTGAATAACACAGAAAAATAAAAATGTTACCTGACAAGATCTAGTCTGTTAATCATGGCGAGATCCATAACAGCAACCCCTAATTGTTTCTGTTGCATGTGTTGTATAAATAATTGCACTCTAAATCAGTACAGTTTGCTGAATTGGACAATAACTATTACAAATTTACCTACATTTCAGGGCACAAATGTATCATCCCCTGAGCATTCTAGATAGCAAGTCACACATGTACTTTTCACGAGTGCTATTATGTGACAAAAGTCAGACTTGACTTTAGGTTATAAATTGTACAAAAGATGTGTTGGGACTTAACAAAGCTAACACTTTGGAGGATTACTGTTGTATTAGTTGGGTTTTTAAGAGTTGGTGTTTAAGTGACTACGACTGTAAATCTGACAAGGTACATTGTGCACTTACAGAGCCTCTTTATTCTGAGTTTAAAGTGACTCAACTATGAGTCTAATATGTGAGAAGTGATAAAAGTAAAATTCTGCTTTTCTTTACCCCCTGAAAGGTCTCAGTGAGATCATTATTGTATCTATAACCCTTCTTCATGCCACCCTTTATTAGCATTTATCTAGCTCTGGAACTAGACCAGCAAGCTGAACTGTTACTCAAATCACACAGGTCACCCTGTCTGTACTGGGGAATCAGCATGCTCATCCTCCAAAGAGACCACTCATTCATCACCTTCACTGGCTAATGAACGGATTAACACTGGCAGCAACTAAGAAGGTGCTTTTATTTCATAATTGGTTATGGTTCAGATAAAACATGCAATCATGAACAGTGATAGTCCAAAACTATTCAAGCTCCCTGCGTATGCAAGACAAAGTACTACTAATATGATTCCTTCTCAATATCAGTATCAATAGGCAACAGAATAATTATATGAAGTAAAAAAGGGGCAGATATACAATAATACAAAATTAAAACAATAATGGTAAGAAGGATGAAGTGCTGAAGAAAGTCTTTCTTCACAGACTTCACAATGTAGTGATTGTCAGCTATGTAAAATTATGACCAACTACTACTACTGCCTAAAGGCATCAAAGACAACTATGATGTTGATTTTGTATGTATCAGAATTTCATCTCATGTCAGTTAGGAAGGCTGCATGACCTTGACACCAGAACAACAAAAGACTTTGTGAAATCTGTAGACTCACACTGAAAAGCCTGCCTTAGAGAAATGTCACTCACAGAACCTGAAATGCTCTAAGACACTTGTAAAGACCGATGAATTTTAGTTGTTAAGCTCCTTTTTCAAACATAGCAACCCTGAAACAGTGGTTAAATATGGAGGTCTTTCTCCTTAGCTACACTTGTTAGCACTGCAGAGAAAAATGTTGTAAAAGTAATGTTTCATCTCCCTTCTGAAAATTAACATAAGTATTAAATTATCAAGGAAAAGGACACTGTACCTCTAGGAGGCTTCCTATCAAAAGATCTCAAAGCAATTTATAGACATGGATTACTTTATCCTGAAATAAACTGCAAATATATTTCTGAGTTATATGAGGAAAACTAGACAATCAGAAAAATCAGCTGGAAGCAATTATGAAGGTATTATGAAAGACCTCAGCATTAATACTCAAATCTTCCAACCTCCTGTCCCTAACACAGTTAAAAACCACTCAAGCCTAGCTTGGTCTTGCTACTGTAAAGAAGCCTAAAGAGGAGGTTCAAAGGAGACAGGTGTGACTGTATAACAGTAGATCTCATATTCTGAAGAGGAATCCAAAGCACTAAGTCTTATGTTTGAGCTTTGATATAAAGTTTGATGAAATTGCAATTTTAAAATTATCTTGGTCTGAACAAATTTCGTTTGTCAAGCCATCCAGATCTCTTTAAATTTCAAAGATTTACACTCTAACAGAATAATTAAAAATTGCTTCAGATTGTTTAGGGAAAAGCTGGAAGGAATAGTTTGCGGTCTACAAGCACAACTGAGAGAATTAGTGAGTGTTTCCAAAGACAGGTGCAAACAGTTGCTCTGACTCCACTTGGGTGGATGTTCTCTTCATCAAGAGACTGCGATTATGCAGTTCAGAAGCTGCTCATTGGTGTTAATAAGATATTTGGCTTAAACTAACACATCCTACACAAAACAAGGCCTAGTGCCATGTTAACATAAATCAAATAAATTCCTGGCTCTCAGACTGAGCTAACTCACAGCAGATGAGCACAACAAACTCACTCCCACCTGCCATTTCCATGGAGATACAGTGGTGAAAACATCCTCACAAGGGTCCTTACATGGCAGAAGGAGGAATGTAAGAGATTATGAACTTTTTTAACACTCATCATATGATAAGTCACAATTAAATTGTATCAAAAAGCTAAATGTAAATCAATGCCATTTAAGAAATTCTTTTGGTAGTGAAGAGCAAAAAAGAGTTGGCAGAATGGGAATTATCTACATTATTATAATTAAAGGGAGACAGATTCTACATCTTCATGCTAGAGAAAACTTGAGCAAATAAAGCAGAGCTGAGTCATAAGTGGGTTACTGACAAATTAAAGCTGCTGAAATATGCTTGCTGGAAAACAGAGAAGGGATTAAAAAACAAACTCCTGTGGAAAATCTGCTATCTTATTCCAGAGAAGCAGAACAAATTTTAAAGAAGGACTTTCAAATAAGAAGCAAATTGGCAACTTCCTAAGAAAGAAGTGGATAATCTCTAAGCAGCTTGGTTTATCAAATGGAAATTTGCTTTCAAAAAGTGTATGCTGAAACAGAAATAAAGAAAACAGGGAAGTTTGCCCAGGAGTAAGCCTCTGGCTTATTTGTAGGGAAAACACTGATCAAAGCTTGCTGAAACTAGAGAGTATTTAAGGTCTTATTAACAGAACTGACAAAAATCAAACTTCATTTTCAGCTACTAATAGAAGTAAAAGAGCTACAACAACTAAGATTTAATCTGAAAGAGAAAGAACTGTTTCAAGGAACTTGATATTTCATCTTGTTCCTGTCAGTTTAAAAAAAAAAAAAAGCCTCCATTGATTCCTGACACGATTACAAAATGTCAACATAGAGTGATAGAGATTTGCTCAAAAGTAGCTCAGACTTCAAATGAAATCTGATTTGAGCAGTTATACACCACTGTGAGTGTAAAGGTGGAGAAAAAAAAATCTTTGCTGGAGAAGAGGGCATATACTGTGTCAACTAACATACAATTTCATGCAATCACTGCATGAGACACAGGTCAGTGAAACTATCAGCAGGGATGTTGTCAGGGAAATCACAAGATAGCACAGAGGAAACTACATGCACTACCTCTCATTTACAAGGAGTGCCCTGCTTGCACTATCAAGGGTACACACAACAGCTAGGGGTAAAGCTTAGTACTAACTGAGAAGGGAACTGCTGCATAGCACCATGTATCTACAATTCCCAATTTACAGTGCACTGGCCTCCAAGTGTCTTCAAGTCATTGTCACAGAAATAAAGACTAATAGCCCTTCTCTGAAAAATTCACAGAATTACTATAAACAAGATTTTTTTAAGCTATTATTGGAAGTCACATCATCTGCCTGGATTTCAATTAAGCTTAGGTGATAACATTCTGACTGTTCCTGTGGTATTGCATGGAAAATTGGGAAAACAGCCAATGCCTGCCCTTTTCTACAGGAGTAATCCTGTACAAAAGTATTCTTCTGCTCTCTCTGCTAAAATCTCTAACCTCTGTGTTGTCATTATATTCTGTGAATGTTTTCCTGCCATCCTCTGCAGTCACTCTGCACATTTCCTGCTCCAGCTATTCTACATTGTACCATTTAATTCAATGCTCTTTGAACCAGAATGTAGGACATTGGCTGTAACAACACAAGAAACAAGAGTAGTGACTTTAACATATACATAATTTATAAATAGTAGAGCAGTTTCCACCAGATAGTTTGAAAGAATCTACCTAGAATAAAAAACTAAGAGCCTGCTTCTTGGACATTTGCTAGAGTTGTTAGAAATTGATGTCGCATTGAATCTAAGGTGACTTTATCCACTCTGAGCTGTTTAATCGACCTCTGACCACCTGTATTTTGCCTTGCAGTCTGTATCAAATATGCATATGACCCATATTGCTCTTCAAAAAGAACGTAAAAATGCAAACATTTTTTCAGATCCCAAATTAAGCAGGAAGCCTATTGAGATATGTAATTCCACAGTCTTCCTTTTAGCAATGTACAGACAGGTTCTCTGGAGAATTTTCAGAGGAGGTAAATTACCTCTGTATGTACAACATCCTCTGCTTATGTTAGCCCTTTGCAGAACATGTAGAGACTTTAAGGAAAGCACGGTGGCAGTTTCAGCTAGTTTTTTTAACTGACTTCTAGAAGAGGCAGGTAATCTATTTGTGAATGACAACCCTTGGCTGAAGTTGGATGATGAATGCAGACAACAGCATGGCTGTTGTCTTTGGAGAGAAACTAGCAAATGCTGAGAAAAAAATAATGTCAAAAGTAGCTAAGTTCATCTTCCATCAGATGACCATTCACAGATTTTCTGTAAAAGTAAAGTTGATCCACAATTTTCTGAAGAACAGGAATGAAAATAACCTGGACTGAAACTCTCCAGTCCCTTACATGGACTGAGCAACACCAGAGAGCTTCAAACCAGCAACTAGCACCTCCATGACAGAACCGTCAGTTTTAGCCTATCCTAGTTATGTCTGACACTTCCCTACATGTAGCTCTTCCAGGAACAGGATCAAAGCCAATCCTAGAAGAAATATATTCGATATGAAGCAATAAAACTAACTAGAACACAGAAGAATTGTCACAGAAGAATGTAGCTGTGTAGAATAATGAATGTAGCAAACCATGTAGCTTGACCTATAAAGTTTAACATTAAAAGTCAGCAGTCTCAGCGGAAAGGAATTTCTTCAGAGAGAAGATTTCCTTATTCTGAATCAGAATTGATAAAAAGAATACAAAACTAGCAGGCCAGTCAAAACTTGTGCCTGTATTACACCCAGATCCCAAAGCCCCCCACTTTACCGGGTGTAAAACTTTCAGGCTTTAAGAGATTTTGCCCACACAAACCCTTTTAAAGCCCTTGGTTCTTTGGTTCCTTGAGTTCATGTCTGGAGGAAAACTACACATTTTTTCACTAGGAGATCTCTTCTAATTTGTGGAGAAAATAGATGTTTTGGCAAAAAGGGTTTTACAGAAATGACACACAATTTCACAAAAGCATTACAACAGGTTACAAGGACTAGCAAGCATTGCCATAGTAAGGAACCTTTGTTATACCCAGCAAATACAAACTCCATGCAGCTGAAGTACCCACAACTTACAAAAAGTAAGTGTTTAAGTTGCCCACAAGAGGAAGAAAAGAATAAAGGAAGAAAGATTAAGATAGTAAAGAATAAGAAGATAAAAAGAGGACAGAAAGACATAATTACCACTTGGAAGGTCACATGTTGATGACTCCAATGAGAACAGGCCAGGGCAAAGTGGAGACCTCGTGTTGCCCCCATATCTTCTCTGGTCTCCACGGCCGAGCCCCCAGGCAGGGCCTCCGACCCACCAGCCACTCTGGGATCTCAGGCCAGGGTGAGGAGCCATGTTACCACTGTCCCCGCCAATCTGAGCTGGGTCAGGGTCTCCAGGAGCTGTGGGGTGTTACAGTTTTCCTGGGCTGTTTGTGACTAGCAGCTGCTCCAAGGTTTCCCTGTGTGGGCTCCAGGGGCTGCCATGAGGGAAATGACACCACTCCATCTTTGTGAGGTTCGACCCATCACTGTCCCCTTCACAGCACACACTCGCCCCCACTAGCTGGTTCTGACCCAATAATTACTGCTCTGGTGTGGAACATGCTCTGACTTGGCTCCAGAAGGGCACAAAGATGTGCCAAAAGTGAGAGTTCAAGAAAAGGAATTCATGAAGAAGACAATGAAAGATCACTGAGAGGATCATGAAGGAACACCCAAAGGGACCACCAATTCAAAATGCGAGTGTGTCAAGGGAAGGAAGTGTTTCAGGAAATGGGAAGGACAGGATTAGGTAATGCTTGAATTGTTAATTAGGTAGCTGAATAAAGCCATAGAGCTTTTTGTAATTTAGCATGCACAATTTGGGGGAAAAAATTCTCTTTTGCAACCAGCATGCTGAAATAAAAGAATGTTTACTTCCCAAAATTCAAAAAGGATCCCAGAGATTTTCTTCATACATGGTTTCTGGGCAACAATCATCATCTGGAAAAAACTAAAGCTTGTCACTTGGAAAAGGCTGTAACTGGCAAATTTAATGGCTTCCCTTCAATTCACACAATGCTTCCTGATTTACAATGACAACAACCTGTTAACTTATACCTTCATCTCATCAAAACTAAATACCACACTAGTAGCTTAAAGAAAAGGTTGAACCTCTCACCCGAATAAATTTTATGCAGGAGCGTTCTAGTATATAAACACATACACATTTACAAAAGGAAACAAAATCAAAGAAACAGAAATAAGGATGTTTCTAATTTTGTTTTTCAGTGCTTGGGTGAAAAAAAAAAGTATCTCGTGTTAATGTTATTTGAAACATTTTTACAATAAAATATACCTTTAGAGATTTACACCAGTTAGTAAAGGGTATTACATGAAAGACTTTTTAGCCACAGAAAGATCTCACTATACCTAAAATTATTCTTTGGCAAATAACCTAAGTAAACAACAGGAGGTACAGCAGGACTGTCCTAAGAAATGAATATTCATATTTGCAGACGTGTATAGTAGGAAACCAAACTGTCAACTAAGCTGGAACTACTTTCAGTATAAAAAAGCAAGTGTTATGATGGCCAGATAAGACTTGAAGAAACTGGAAGAGTAACCATTCTCATAAAAAATTTGCTGTGTCAACCTCAGTTAAAAGTAAACCAATTCATATTTACTTTTCAAGACCAAACAGAAATTTTACCCATTTGGTATAATGGAGTTAACTTCTAGTTGAGAAAAGGATTTATCGTCATTAACACATAGTGTGGTTAGCAATAATACTGAGTGGTTAAAATTGCTCACGCGATGATTCAGTCTAACATGATTGCTGGTTCATGGATTTAATTTTAACTGGAAATCTGACTAATACTTAAAATACTTGCATTTCTTGCTAGTTTAATGAAAATCAAAGGGACTCTAGTTTAACTATATGTTTGGTTTTAATTTTAACTTGCTTGTTACAAGTCACTGAAAGAATGGAGATGATTTTTTCCCTTCATTTTCCTTCTGACAGCAGTTTGTGCCTGAATTGTGAGTATAAATAAAATTACTGAATTTATCTAGATGCCACGTAACTTTCAATAAATTAGTTTGTTCTTTCTTTACACTTCTGAAAATGTCAATACGTCTCATGACACATGCACATGAAATTAATGGCAGCTAATGACCTCCCTTGGTAGCTGTGTGATGAAACACAGCCCAGGCTGGTTGTTACTGACTGTTTCTGATGTTTGCCTAATCATAGGGTTTTTTTCCCATCAGAAATAACAGAAAACAGAACATAAACAAAATTTGTCAGAGGTTATTTAAAATGGTCTTCATGGTGCAGCTAACCTTACAAAACTTAAAAAAATACAAGGTCACATTAATAGTAGTCTCTTAAGACTTTTAAAGGTCAGGTAGTCAATAATGACACACAGCTTATCAACAAATCCCACACTACAAGTAGATAATAGATTTTTGATTTGATACCAAAGACATACTGAGTGCAGCCTGACTGATGAATTCATGGAGAAGGTACAAAATATCTCCTATCAAGTTCTTTCCATAACCATCTAATTTAGCAACGTATGTCCCCATTGTATTTTCTGCTAGAGAGTATGCTTTTAAAAATAAGGGAGACTTCCCCATATTAATTGTTTATAGGTATTTATCCCACCACAGTGAAAAGTCATCATGGCTAGGCTTCTCAAATAAAGATTTGGGAAGGGCTCTACCCATATGGGTGTGCCCTTCGAGCCCGCACAGTGGATTTTTCAGGTGAGACACAGCGTGCATAGAACTGAGCTCACCCTTTAACTCCTAAGGTTCATCTGCCACGGCTGAGCGAGCTTGGTCGGGGACAGTGAAGTCCTCAGGACTAGAACCTACAGCCCCCAGTAGTCCCAGGAGGTCTCCCATCCAAGTACTAACTGGGGCTGACTCTGCTTAGCTTCCAAGATCTGACAGGATCAGGCGTCAGGGTGGCATTTATCATTCTTTTAGTTGTGAACATAAAGTATTCACTCATATGCATCTCATTGTATTTTATTACATGAGAAAATATCATTCCCAGAAGTCCATATCTATACTTCATTTCATGCCAGTAGTTTTTACTTAGAGCAGCTAAAAATCAATTAGGTTATTATATTTTTATTACATTTAAAATACTGGAGGAGTTGATTGACTTTTGTTTATCTTGGCACTGTTACAATTTGTTTCTATTAATTGTGGGTTAAGTTAATTGCTACCTTTAAAGCATGGTAGTTAACACTAATATACAAATACGATTTAGTTGTTGATGTTTGCCATAAATTAATTGACATCAAAATTAACCTCTCTCACTGACATGATAAATTACAAGTTGATAGTCTTCTACAAGCTTCAATAAGTTTCCATTCAGTAGATGAATACTTCAACTGAAAGTGTAAAATAAAATAACAGACACAGGTCAGAAACCCACCCCAACATACACTATTAAAGTAATCTAATCTGATATTAATCTCATGTTGAATGTAAAATATCAGTTCAAAGAAAACTGAGAAAAGCACCTGCTACTTAGACTCTCCACCTGTATCAGGTATAATCTTCAGCCCATGCAACCAATGCTGCAGGCTGCATATGAAGGCAAAAACAGGGTACATGGGTGTCATGGGTGGAGTGGGAGCTTCAGACAAAGATTCTTAGAGAAGCTCTCCCTTTGTGTCACAAGGTGCAATAAGGACCCCCTTGCTTTCTAACTTCTCAGAGAGGAGCATAGGTGTGGCTGAATCCAAACTTAGTGTCGGATTTTGTCAACAGTCTAAGAAATTACAGAGGTGTGATTGAACTTTTGTGTAGCTTTGTCCCACCAGACATAAGTTGGCAAGACAAATATATTTACATTAAAATGAAGGATTTATTATGATAATTGATAAGATGAAAAGATTTAACCAGAATTATTTACTACACAGTACAGAAGCTATAACTACTAATAGTATAGTGTAGTATAGTGCACTATATCAAAGCAATTATATTAAAACAATCACATTATAGCTATTATATTAAAGGTAATAAAAAATATATGAAGTAGAGATTGATGTCACTCACCCCTAGCAACGACTGTGGACAAATCTCTTTCAGTTAGCCTCAAGGAGTAATCTGGAGGGGCATCCCCACCACAGGAGGAATATACACACACACACACACACTTCGAAAAGGGGTATGTTAGAAGAATGTGATGTTTGAAAGTGGTACTGGAGTTTTATAGTAAAAAATTGTTCACTGTCAGTCATAGGTCTCCAGGTCAGCTTAACATTTTTACTTAAGGATACTTTACCATATCTGCCACACCTTTACCTTACTGTCAGGATGTTTACTTTAGGGTTAATGAATTAGACTGGTTTTAAATAATTCAACACCAAAAGCAGCATGACACACCCTCTCAGCCCATCACTGATAGCTTTGCAAAATAGAGCATTGTTCAGTCAGAGCATTCTGCTACAATGGGTGGACGAGCATTTAGGCAACAGGCTGTGGAGCCGGCAGCAAGGTGTCAGTGTGTTTGTCTGGGGAGACAAAGCCAGGGACTCTACTGGAAATTAGACTATATAGGAAGGAAGAGGCTGAACAGTGAGACCTGGGCAACTCAGGTGCAAACTGGCAGTCAAAGTGGTGGTGACTGGCACAAGTCTTTTGCAGCTACAAGAACTGAACTAAACAGCAAGAGTCAGAGAGTTCTCTGTGACCAGACTAAACTTGCAGACACTTAACATTAAAGGTAACTCATCTTCTTACAGCTACTGTACCACAATAAAGGTCAGTCCACTACTAGCAATCTGTTGGTAGCTCACAGAGCTGCATCTCTGCAATAGACTTCAGGAAATAAATTCTGCCCTCAGGGTGCCTAAGAGAAATCAGCAGTGTCTCTCAGATGTAAAAGAAAGAATAATTGATTCCAACCAATCTACCTCTACTGATTTCAATTGATTTACACCTGGGAGTAATTGGCTCTTAATGTTTGCATCCAAGCATAAAGACCAGACCATAACTTTAAGGAAAAGCCACTAGTTAGAAAAGAAAGCAGAAAAAAAGCAACCTAGCAAGTAGAGCTGAAGAAGACCGTGGTAAAAGTACGGCACATCCCAAGCTTTGGGGGTTGGGGGACATGAGGAAGCCTCAAAGAAGAGTCTTAATATTCTAGCTTCGCTGCTGCCCTGCTGAGTATGAAATCTTGAATATGGAGAAATGTGAAACACCATTTAAAATATACACATCTCAGAGCTAGAAATCTAATTCTTTCTATTCTTGTGATAATAAATTGGCAAACAGTGTCCTCAAAACTTTTTCTTGTTCTCAAGCTGAACTAAATCACAAGTCAGTACTCTGAACTTGGCTTTTGAAGCTATGTTGTTAGGGGTTTTTCCTGGCCAGTAGGTATTTTGCACACTATTACAGTATGAAGTGCTTTCCCTTCCCCATCCATTACATAGTCTGAGACAAAAATTCTGCATGGTAAGTAAGAAACTGGCATTTGAGTATCTTTGGATCTATGAAGCAACTGTGGGGAAAACACTAAAACAAAGTTCAGCAAGAAGGAGTGCAGGTGTTGGCTATAGTTCACTGGCATCAAACTGTCAGCACACCTTCGTAGCACCAACACTGATGGTGCTTGGTCACCACTCTAAGGGACACATGAAACAAAGTCTGGAGCACCACAGAGGTGCTGTGCTCATGCTCGGTTGAAATCAGTGCAGACATGAAACAAAGAATGGAGCAACAAGGCACTGTTGTCATCGCAATCTATCAAAAACAACACACCTAATGGAAACTAAACCAAAGTAATAACACAAATGGTGACTGAAATATGAACTTTGCTTCATTATCTTGAAAATACATACTACTTTTCATACCACCAGATGTTAGTGACTAAAGGCACTGAAACTCCACCTAAATAGGAAAAGGCATCAACTGTATATTTACCTTTACCCTTCTTTCAAAGAAAACAATATAAATATAGCTTAAGGGGGAGGTAAGTAGAGATTCCACCCTTGTAGTCTGGGACAGTCCATAGGCTCTACCTGTCACTTCTCCCCACAGGGATGTCTGTTGGTAAGACTCGAACATTCAGCTATACTGAGTGCTTCTCTGGGAAATTCAGAAAGCAAGCTTGAGTTTGTGATCATACTTTTAGTTCTATATAGTCATCTCCCAATTTAATGTATTTATCACAGGCTGTATTATTCATATTTCAGCTATGCTCATGTGGTTCTGCAGACAGTGTATTTATCACTGGCAATCTAGTAAGAATCTGTATATCTGTTAGTCAAACTACACTATTTTTCACCTGCCCATGAGTTACTGAAGACAATCAGACTTCTAGTCTGGCTGTGAGAGTTCACTGGACATGACACGACTTAGAGTGTGTATTGCACTATTTGTGAATCCACAGTCATGGTAGTTCTATTGAATGCAACCGGACTCCAAAGTGCTGCATTGACTCTGCATTTCTGTTTCTTGGTGTTGAGTTGGCTAACACTCAGAATCTAAGTCCAGACACCCCCAGCCCCTCTGATATCTAAGGCCAGATGAAATGCAAGGGGCTTTACTTTCTGCCAAATTTATTTTGACAGAAAAATTGGCCTCAACCTCATGGCAACAGAAAAAACTGACCTTTGGTCTGCCACATATTGAGCAAATATCCTAACCAAGATGATATTACACACAACCTCATCCAATAATTGCATTTCAGAAATGCAGCACCTATAGCTATATTTTGTAAGGGTATGGTAATTTCATAGTATGTTAGATTTACCTGCAACATTGAAGGACTTAAGCATGAGAAGGCTACTGGATGTAAGATCCACAAAGTGGGAATAAGTGATGGACATCTTTCCTTCCTAATTCCAAGGAACTACAAAGGCTAATTCAAGAGGTATGAGTTGAACTGTTTTCTCTGTTTCATCTAAACAGCACTGGATTCCCCAGCTAAAATGTACCTTTCCTTACAATTTCTATGTAGTAGTGTTAAACTTATAATCCACTCATAAGTACCACCTGTCTGACTCTTGGTAGATTAGGTAACTCTCAAGTGCTCATCAATAAAGCTTTTTACACATAAACCTTCACCTAGAAAAGCTTATAAAAAGTTTGCACATCACACAATGCATCTCATTTCCAGATTTTTTCCAAAACCAGTATAAGCTCCTATATCCCGAGGTGCAGTTCTATGCACTGGTAGCTGGAAAAATATTTGCAGATGATTCTTATGTGGTCAGGTGTTCAGAAAATATATTCAGCATTTCTAGAGACTTGATATTTGATGTAGATTAACTTATTACACATTCAGATTCTCTCATACCTGCTATTGTAAAGCAAGAGAATATGAATTATAAGACTTTTAAGCAATGTATGCAGAGGATTAATCATATTGTAGTCTAACTAGACACAGAATGTCACTATTGCTCCACACAAACACTGTGCCATTAAAAGTGCAATTACTAGGCTGTTGATAAAGTGAGCCATAAAATGAGAAATCTCATCATATTTGACAGTGCATTGTGAAGCATTCCCCATTACGGGCTGAGAATAAAATGTTTATGAGCTAATTTATTCCAAACATGTTTGTAACTGTCTCTGGTTAGCTCTGTTTGATTCAAGAAAAGGTTGCACTGATTCGAGTGCGAAAGACACAAAAGCTCAAATTCTGAGTATATACACCAAGCTTGATTTTCTTTTTCAAATGAAGACTGTATCCAAAATATTACTCGCAGCCAAATCACACAAATTCATTGCTCCCTGGTGGCTAAAAGAAACTCAATGTTTCTCTGCTTGTATTGTTCAAATAACTGGTATGTGTGTATTATTTTATCTTTGTCTTTTCTGCTGTCATACACAATAGTACTGTCACGAAAATTGCTAATTTTTTTCTTTCACACACCTACCTACAAAAAGAAAAAAAGGAAGGCGAAGAAAACGACACGGATGTGGGGGAAAAAAGAAAAGCTGTTAGTAATAAAAAGCTGAAAGGAATTACCTTCTGTATTTGACCAAAGCTGTTAGAAAATATCACGCTCAGCAATATCAAGCAATTTAAAAATATTTTAAAAAAATCTTAAAACAGCTGTCAAAATTTAAAGACAAAATGCAAACTCCAGAATGTAAGTCTGAATAAAAATGGTGTAATATAAAACTGAATATCCTCTAAAAACACAGCTGATCCTTCTGAAAAATAAAATGAAAATACTAATAATCCAGTTTAAGTGATTGTCTGTTACGTTTCAAACAGCAATCTTCACTCCCTCAAGGTAATTAAAATTTCCTTCATCTGTCTCAGCTTGAGCGGATGCTAGTATTTACATCCAATACAAAGAAGACAGGGCAAACTTTAAACCATAAAGGGTATTGAACTAAAGCTATCCACTAGCATGAAAAAGAGATTAATTTGGCAGATTAGTAAATATATTACAATCCCTGATAATATAAGGGCACTCAAACTCATCCCACTGCCGCTCTATTTTAATGGAGATGCAAAACTACTGAAAGTGAGATATGAAACAGAAGCACCCATTATCTAAAAGTAAAGGGATTTGGTCCCTGAAAAAGGGTTGCAGAAAGGAATGTAAAATTAGAACTTAATCTTGCCATTCAGTAAAGTAGGTCACACGGTCTTCTTTCGCATTTGCTCAGCATATTGTGTAATTACAGCTGAGTAAGGAGAGCAGGTGGTAAAGCTGGGACTACAACTTTTAGAAAAAAAATTAAGAGACAAGGCATGTTATTTTGAATTCATGTGAAGAATACATTCTTTCTCCTTGTACTCTGAAGTTAGTCAGAGTGACAGGCCCTTGTGCCAGCTAAGTCTGGCAACATCTGGTCTACCTATTTTAGAGCAGGGGGACAGTAATATTCCTACATATCTAAAGACAGGAAAAAGTTTTCCAGTTGAAAATTTCTTTAGAGAATTATGTACTTTGTTCAAACTCACAAACCTGTAGGGTTTTCTGATGCCTCATTCACCCCTCTGCTGAGACCACAACAGGCCACATGACCATGTGTGTTCCTAGCTTAGATAACACTGATGGGAAGTCAGGCTTCTGGCTATGTCACAGCCCAACAACTCTGGGAGTCTCTGCCACAGTTTCATCCCATGCAAGGAGCTCTAAAAGGTTTCAAGAAAAGGAAAAGGAGATGGTACTGTTAGTTGCTCTAAGAAAGACTTTTCAATCCCTATTCCTAAGGAGGTCTTAAAAATTCATTATTCCTTCCACTTTTGAAAGATTTTTCTTTACCCCTCAGGACATACATGCCAGCTGTTGGCCATCTAAAATCCTACTTGATAAATGTGAGGCAAGAGTGGGCTCTCTATATATAAACAGAAGTTCTGAAACTGTTGACTTCATTCCACAGGGTTAATTTTCACAAGGCATTGTAACATTCAGGAAAAACATCCTTTTTAATTTTACAGCAGATTGCCCCTCCCTATAACAATTTTGTCAGTGCTAGATGAATCCAAAAGACACTGAAAATTCTGAAAATTAGAGTACTTATCCTGCTGTAATTTCATCTTGCTGGTTTTATTATTTGCTCTAGCATGAGTGGTAGCAGACTTATAAGCCTGATATGTGTTATTGCATTCTACTCAAAACATCCAATTCCCATTAAAGTGGATTATCAGGTGTAAAATAGGCTTCACCAGTGGAGACTGTTGTTTAAACAGACATACATTATCTACAAAATGAAAAAAGGGATTTCCCAAGATACCTACTGAAAATTGAAAAACTGCATTATGTTCCCACTTCAGGACAGCCTCTTTCACTTGGAAAAGCAGTAAATGCATGTTGTAAAGGTATATTGTTAACAGACATGTGACCCTGGAATTGATAATCTGAAAGAGATTCAGGCATCTGAGGAAGAGAAACAATCATGGTACAGATGCACAGGGATTAATGAGACTGAAAAGAGCTACAGCAAGTGGTAAGCAGAAGACGATATCTAAATAAGAAACAAGAACTAGATAAAGGGTAGAAATCCCACCCACTTTGTGAGTGAAGGCATTTTTATTGACATTTTTTAATGAGAATTTTTTCTTGTGTTTTGGTTTTTGATTTGGGATTTTTTTGTGGGTTTTTTGGTTGGGTGGTTGGTTTTTTGTTCTTTTGTTCTTTTATTCAGATCATTTATTATGTTTACCAAAAAGTATGGGGAAGGGGGAAGAGGGGGGAAACCCCAATAATTTCTGTTTTGATAGAGAAAGGTATGCCATTTTTTCCAGCATATGACTGGACAATCTATTCACCTTTTATGTAGCTCTTGATGAAATAATTGGCAGAATTCTCTTCTTTCTTTCAGAATGGAAGACCAGTTCTCTTTACTTAATCAGCTATATTCATTCTGAAGTCAAAATATTTATAAGCCATTCAATATCTTCCTCTCAACAGAGGGCAAATCAGGGCTTAGAAAGATGCAGTGAGTTAATGTGACTTTTCATCCCACTACTATAAATGCCATAACAAGATGTGTTAACCATGTACTAACTAAATATGTGTTCAGCAGGAACCTGTGGGCTCAACTGCTCCCCAGAGCCTCAGATGAAACTGAGGATGAGTTAAGTTTTTGTGCTACTAAGCCTGGCTATAGGCAAGTTACACTTGCTTTAAAAACAAGCTGTGAAAGTCTAGCAAAAATAGGGGTTCTTGGGATGTGGTGTGAAGATGAAGTTTGTAACTACAGATTTCTTAATTCAAGACATATCTAAGCTTTCCCTTTTGTCCCTTCTCCATGTAATCCTACAGTGCTCAGATTTTTAAGCGTTCACAGGGGAGTGCTGCTTCTTTAGACACACTCTGCACTAGATGTGAAAGCTTTGAGCAGTTTAGGTGATGTAATGCTTTCACAGAGCTTGGGGTCTGCCTCCCCAGCAAGGCTCACACTTGAAGTGGTTCTGCTGAAAAAGAAATTCCCTAAGAAGATGCTAAATATTCATGTTTCATCGTCATACTGCAACACCACAGAGATGCTAAGACTAATAAAATGGCACTGGATTTTTAAGGGAGGGGTTTTTGGAATTTTAGTGCAATGAAAACAGTGGAAAGTGTAGAAATTAAGAAGAGGAGTTGGTTAAAAGGCTGAAAGACCTGGAATGATGACAAGCAGGGATGGCCAAAGCCTGGGCATGATAGGGTTACACTAGACAGTGAGCCACAACATAATGCCTGCAATTAAGCATTCACATAATCCTGCATCATTCTGCAAGGCTTGAGCTGAAATTCAACAGCTAAAACTCAAGAGGCTTGTCCAATTATCAGCTAAGTTAGGTGGCATCATAAGTGAGAGACATATAGATCTCTCTCTTGCTCTAAAAATCTTTCTATCAAATTCAGTTAACTTATCTTTGGTACATTAAAGATTTATTGTAGTTATAAGCTCCTGGTGTAGCTCCTGATTATATCTCTACCCTACCAGATACAGACTTTTCATTAGCTACCATGAAGTAGAGTACTTACTTGATACAAACTGCACCTACAACAATGAACTGATAGGAATAAAAGCCACAACTATTTGTTTATCTGCTCTTTACATTGTGTATTGGACAATTTGCCTTCAAGTTCTTACCAGGATAAGCAAAGGACAACTTGAATTTGAAAGCTTATCCTGAAGGTCTCATAGAAGAAGATGCAAGTTTAGCCCCCTTAGCATGTAAGACAAATAGAAAAACAGCTCAAAGGCTATGAACCAAATGAAATATGGTAAACTGACAGGTAGAACTCTTTTATTAATCAGGATAAGACACATGGTTTAATATTCTGCACATTACATCTTCTTTTACTACTGTGTTTCGAAAAGAGAAAAAGGAAAAAAAAAAAAGAGGAAAGGACTACACACTCTCCTAGATGTTTAAAATGGCAAAGTCCAGTTGTTTTTGAGAAAAAATGTTTTTAAAAAATGCAAATCAAAACCTACCAGAGTAAGTGAAATTCTTTGGATGGTATATCCTACTCACGTAGAATAAAGTTTCACATCAAAACAAGCAGTATAAAGCAAGAGTTTAATGTTTTTTGCCCCTTTTTGTTCTTTGTTTCTCTATAGTTAATTAATCTAGATATTGTATTAACAGTGTCTTTCTTTTTGTTCTTCCATTCAATTGCAAAAATGCAGATGCTGGAATTGACAGTTAATCGTCAGATGCTGGGCACAGTGACAGTGCATATCAACACACAACATGCAAAGCTGCTAATACTTCAGCACAAGCAAATCACAGACGTGTCAAGACATGTTAGGCTGACAGTTGTACAAAGAATATTATTTTTCTCTCATAAGACAGCAACAACCTCCACCTATGACAGGAACAGCATGAGCAAAATCCATCAAAGAGGAACTTTGCTGACACGAGTGTAATACCTGTTGATACTGCTGGGAGATCCTGCTGCTCATCATGGCCTTGGTTCTCTGTGTGCCTTGTTGAATTCTTTTTCCAAAGTGTATTTCCTATTTCTGACATCTTCATCCTTACTAGGTAATGACCCCAAAAACACTGCATGAACTAGAAAAATCTGATTCTTCTTTCTGAACCTTTACACTGGTCTATTTGTTTTGTTTTATCATCCAGTGTCCACTCATAAAAGGATGAGAAGAAACCTTGTTTTCTTTGTTATTAGTTGGTGAAGACTATTTGTGGACTTGGCAAAGTTGAACCAACACAACAAAATGTCCCTGAAGTGCTGAACTATGGACCTCAACCTTTCAAGCTGAGTTGCCCAGGCAGACCTTACCCTTTCCATTTACATATAACAGTTCATTTAATGCTATATCATATAAAGTATTTTAGAAAAGGATCTGATCAGGACCAACTCCCATGCTATTTTAGATGTCTTTTTTCTTTTAATGCACACGATATAATTACTTAATCAGACAGTAAACAATTTCCATACAGTTCTTCGACTTGAGCTACAAAATGGATGAGCACATCAGTTTTCCAACTAGTAGTGCAGGGGAATTGAAGACAGTTGCCTAACTAAATGCTTAAAATTTAAGTTTAATGCAGGCAAGAGAAATCTCTGTAAAAGTGACATAATCTATCATCATGTCCAAGAAAATTGAGCCATTCTAACAGTTGATGAATATTAACAAACATAATCTTGTATTATCACATCATTTTATTTTCAAAAACTCTCCCTCATATTAAATCTTTAGAAACAGTTGACCCCCACATCAGTTTTAAAGTGCACAGTTTTGCCAACAGTGAGTTCAAGATGTATAGCACTTTTTCAAAGAAAGAAATCCCAGAACACTTTTAAAGAAGGTCTTTTTTAAAAAATTCAGCTGTAGTGTACAATGCTAACCTGAATGAAATGCTAACCTGAATGAAATGGGAGAATAGAAGAAATATTCGATTATATGATTTAGAAAATGGCAGCAAGCAAAAGGAAAATTCACGATTCACCCAATTTAGGGTGGTCACTGGTATGGACCTGTTTGCACAAAGGTAAGCACACAAATTTAGGCTCTGGTTTCAAAAAGCAGCTATGTAGAGTAGACAGCTATCACAGTCATGCTCATATGCTTGGCTGACTCTGAGTCATAGTTATTTCTGCTGAGAAATCTATTGCAGCACATCTAAAGTAATAAGAAAATGACGTACATGTTTCTCAGTAAGAGAAACCCTCACCACACATATGTCAAGCAGAAAACCACCTAAAACAATTGATTGCCAAAAGGAAGTAAAATTATTCCAGTCTACTTATAGAGCCCTTTTTTGACTAGGGTAGTTAGATATCACTTGCAAAAAATGCATTTTAGGGAATTCTTTGTCTGTAACCAACAAGGAACTCCCTCCATCCTTTGTATTCCCTATAAACCAGGAATTTCCTGGCAGTAGGAAAAGCAAGAACTTAATTTTCAGAGCTTTTCAAGAGAATCCCATCCCAACTGCCAAAGGCAGGGGAGTTGGAACTAGATGATTTGCAAGGTCATTCTACATCCATTTCTCAATTCTCCACTTCCCAAGTGGGAACTTCCTCAACCAGAACCTTCATCTTTGGAGACAGCACACTTCAATTTTGTTATCTTAAGAAGCCTTGAATGAGCTCTGCAATGAATCTAAAATTAATTACAGACAAGCCAAACCATGCACACACAAGAAAGCAACCCAGCAATACTGGCTGATTCAGCACAAGCTGGGAAATTAGGTGAATCCTGGACACTATGTAAAGGCCAAGTAAATTAGTTTATTTATTTAATACGGACTGAGGAAATGATATATCTTTATATTCCTGAATGCTGATAAAGCCACAAGAGTCATTGCTTAAATCCAAGATTTTTTTATACAGAAATTAAATACAGAATGTAAAGGAGGAAAAATGACCCATATCTAATCAAAATTTAATTTGAGGTTTTCAGTGTGAGAAAGTGAAAGACAGTTTGAATCTATTGCTTCACAGCAGAGCCTCATGGCTTTAATCTTTGAAATGCTGCTAAATAACATTTCTCCACAGCAAAATTTAAAGCAAACGCTCTCTTTGGTCCTTCACAAGGACTGCATCAACTATACCAAATGAAATGGAAATCTCTGAAAGATGCTATATTAAAATCACATTTTGCAACTAAGTCAATAATAAGAAAAAATATGAAGATCTTAATGATCACTTTGAGGCCTCTTTAAGAACTCTAAAAGTCAAAAAGAACTATACAAAGTGTACTGTGAATATAAAGCCACAAGCACACAGCTGAAATAAAAAGGCTGAGACACCAACCAACTAAGAAGTAGAAAAAGATACTATAAAAATGCTAAAAAAAATAAAACCAGAAGAAAATACAGGTTGACTGTTTCACAGGGAAGCTCAGTGAGTTATTGTAAGGAAAAGGTTGATATATCAAATAGCTTTATTCTTTACAAACCAGGTGAGTCATAATCAGATATTTTAAAAGGGAACAAAAGTATGGGCAAAGTTAGGGAAAAAATAGGTTAAGAAATATTTAGATAAATTACCTGTATAAGGGTTTGCAAGGCTTGATTAAATTCCATCTTGAGAACCCAGAGTGTAACAGCCTCTCAAACTTTAACAAGTTTTTTCTAAAATTCACAGAGAACTAGAAAGTGTCAGGGGACTGGAGAAGGATAATCTTGGTACCATCTTTAAGAAGGAGAGAAAGAAGGGACCAGGGAATTGGAGACAGCCTGATTCCTGAAAAGACTCTGGAACATATTATTGAGCAATTTATAAGCACCTCAAGAATAATAAGATGATAAAAAACATATGACATGGATTTGTCAAGAAAAAAGGTTTTATCAAAATGGCATAATTTATTTCTTTGACAGAGTTGCAAGTTAATGGATAACAGGAAAGCAATAGATGTGATAAACATTAGCATTATATTTTTTTTAAATATTCTCCATGGCAGTCTCATAAATACACTCAGAAAATCTGGTCTGCATTAATTCTCTGTAACATGGCAGAACAACTTCTTAAAAAAAATCTCCCAAGTAAAGATGTCAGCAGTTCTATGTCAAATTGAGAGAGCATTTCAAAGAGACAGCAGCAACCAAAAAAATCCCTGTTTCTAGTCAATATTTTCATTGATGATATGCACAATGGCAACATGGACTGTGAAGAACTGGGAAAATAGAAATTTTAAAACTTGCAGATAACAAAGCTTAAAAGTATTGCAAACACCTTGAATTTACCAGTATTTTCAAGATAATTATAAACATTTGCAGAAATTAGTCAAAATCAGAAGTTGAAATTTGTGAAGACAGGGGTAACACTGTACACAGGGTGAAGAAATTTAATGCCCAATTATTCACCAATTTCCAATCATCTGGGACCTCCCCAGAGAGCCAGAAGTGTTGGAAGATGATGGAGAGTGGTTTGGCAAGCACTTCTGCCAGCTCCCTCATCACCCTGGGATGGATTACGTCTGGTCCCATAGACTCGT
>JAWWLZ010000139.1:42941672-42985978 GCA_035041345.1 Poliocrania exsul
TTATTGGCTTCATATGGGTGCTCCAGCATGTACTCCATTACTAATTATGTAATAATACTACATTGAAAGGAAACTGAGATCAACTTAGAAGCAAAAAAATTGATGCCTATAGAGTAAAACTTTAGTAAATTATAATGTCTGATGAACAAATCTGAATGCCTTTTCTGTAATGTCTGAAATATTACCACCACTTCTCAAAAATCAGAACTATGGCTTTTATTTTGAGAAGGCAGTGCAAGAACAATTTTTCTGCTGCTTGTTTCTTCTCTCTTGCTCTTCTTTTCTTAGTATTAACTTTCTTTATCTTCAGTTGTGCCCATGGGAGCTAAGTTGAAGTAAGTCTTATACTTTGCCTAGAAGACAGAGAGATTTGCGGTCATTCTTATCTAGTTGGATAATAATTTCCAAAGCTTTGGCTGTGTTGCTGAGGAGGCCTTGTCTTCTGCCCTCTCAGGCTTCACCCTTGAGGTTGACAGCTTCATAATTCCCGAGGAACACAGCTGTCAGGAGAGGTTGTAGTCACAAAGAGAGTTTCTCTGAGGTAACATGTACCAATTCTGTGAAGGACTTTGAAGATTAACACCATGACCTTGAATTTAACGTAGCATCCTGTGAGGAGTCAGAATCGTGAGGTGAGTAGCAATATGATGTGTCCTAATGGGCTGGCACTTTGAAAGAAGCAGGATGTTACATTCTGAAATACTTGAAAATTGTTTCAGTCTTCATCAGACATACAGGCTCACAGACAAGAGCTTGCATAATGCCAAAGTACTCCAGGCCAGAGTGTCACAAAGAATTTACTCTCTCTCTAATGTAAGTATATGAGCAGTAGTATTAGCATCATTGGGCTGAGTTGTGCTTGGAGAAATGCATACACTTAAAAATGTTGCTGGATTGGCATAGTATCCCTCATTTTTGTAGATTCAAAAAGGCAGAGGGAGGGAAGACAGATTTTCTATTTGATAAACAATTTCTGATCAGCTGTAGGTGAAAAAAATGTATTACTCATTCTGTCATGAGCTCTGTATGTAGTGATTTGAGACTAAAAGATTAATTTCCTAGTTTGCAGAGCAGTTTGACAAACAATAATAGATTCATTCTGCAGAGGATGTACCGGACCTTGTTTTACCAGCAGTCTCTTTGACATGCTTGTGTTCAGCTCCAGGCAGCTGCCTTCCATGCAGAGATGGCAATCAGCAGGAAGCCACAGAGTTAGCAAAAGCAAGTCAGATGTAAAAGTGTAGTCCTGCCGAAAAGACAGCTGCTACACCAGTCAGTTCACCACCTACTTGTGATGACAGCTCCAGACTCAGCATTTTATGTAATCAAAACAAAGCATAAGGAAAGGAGCAATACCAAAGTTAATAAGCACACAGAAAGCTGAAGAATTAACAAAAAAAAACAAAACCAAACACAAACCAACACTAAAAAAATCTGCAAACACACAGACACAACTGCTCCCTTTTCTGTAAATTCCACCCTTGAAATTATCTTAAGGCCACTGCACAAACACAGCCAAGGACTAGCTTCAAAATGAGCTTGAGAGCCACAACTGTAACTAGTGCAGCAGCTTGTCTTGTGTAGAGGCCAGTAGCAAAAGCTACCAGGAAGAACATAGAAGGGGCAAGTACAGAAGAAACTTTCTCCATTCTTTTAAAATCACAGAGGAAAATTCACAGCACTAACTAGGATGGTTTGACCCCCGATTGTGGGTCATGACAAAGAGATCTCCCCATACTTTAGAAAGATTTAATGACAAAAGCTTTTCTGTTTATTTCCACAAATTTACTCAAAAGTTTTAAGAGAAAAGGTGTTTGATGTGACTACTTGCAAAGAGCATGCTAAATACTAATGATCTTGAAATTGAAAGCCTGAAATATGTGGTTGTATCTCTTGTGTCCACTTCAGATACAGGCTGGGCAATATTCTGTCTTGAAACTGTGATACATCAAGATCCATGTCTAAGTATCCCTTGCACCCGAAATGCAGTTCCCCTTAGCAAAGAATATATGAGTCTAGCTCCCAAAGGTCATGGCAAATGTTCTTGCTTTATATAAATTTGTACAAAATTTTCCTACACAAATATCTTTAAGTATAATATTTAATAACTGGCATGATAAGTCAGATCTTAAAATAAATTCAAAATGTCTATGCTAAATATTCAGATCTTTTCTTAATCTCAGTAATTTCAGGGTGTATGTGGGAATCTATGGAATGCCACAAGCCTTGGCTCTTTTCTTCTATATATACACAGAAACAAGTACGAAGAGTTTAAATTTTTCATTTAGGTCATAATAAAAGTGTGAATTGTTTCTATTTTCCCCCTATAAGAGATTGCTATAAAGTTTCTTTGTACAAACATCACCTGTACTGCTAAACTAGGGATTTTTGTATCTATTGACAAGAACTGAGGGAACTTAGTGACAATTTCACAGAGCAAACTGATAATAAAAGCAATACTGAATTCTCTGATACTCAAGAAAACATTGACTAATCACAGATACTTTACATGATGTAGAATAAATCTAATTTTATATACAGGAATATTACAGACTGGACTTCCAGATTTATCTCATGAGAGGACAGAAATTTTTCAATAATATACACCAGCTAGCTGGTTTAAGCCAAGTCACATTTTGGAAAAGAAATGTACAATTTAGAAACTCCCCTGCCACTTACCTGTGTTTCACACTGTCTTCAACTACTTTATAAACTATTTAAAGCCAATCTCAAATCATTTCAGAGTTTGAAGAATATTTTAAAAAATAGGGTCAGATCTAGACTGAAGCACTGGGAGTCCACTCTAGTAAAAATATTATAAATTTTAAAATTCATTAAATATATGGACACATACACAGCTGCACTTAGAGCCTATTTTAAAATCTTACCTAGACTTTGGGTGAAATTCAGTACCTCTACCCCATTTTCTAGGACATCAAAACCACTGTCTTTTTCAGAAAGACTAGTAAGTTTATCTGCTTCTTTAGGAAAACCTCATCATCACTCCACTGCTCCTTCTCTCACTTCTAAACCAACTGACCTCACTCCCAGCAAAGTTCTGCATCAAACTTTCTTTCCACCTTAATAAGGGATACCTCTTCCAACACCTACTAATGCAAAGACATTTGGAAAGGAAATAAGAAACTGAGAACACCAAAAATTCTTGCACTGAAAAGTTTACCCATGCAAAAGTGGTAGAGTATTTGGCAGTCATCTGTGGTGTTTGTGTTTAGAAAATATGAGGGGTTTGTTTATAGAAGTGTTTGCTCCTGCACTGTGGATAAATGGTTATTTCCTCACAGAAGTTTTCTGAAACATCCAGCAAATGCTTTGACAGGTAAGAAAATCCCCTCAAGTTTCCCTGGGCTGTCCTATTACTAAAAAAAACTCCTTAGCCAATTCATTTATAGATCATACACCATTCAGTTACTTTCATCTTGTAATCTCCTGAAATACAAATATTAATCTGCAATCAACTTTGGAACAGACCTAATATAGTTTGAACTTCAGTCACAAAAAAAAGGATGTTGCTCTGTTAATCTCAAAGGACTGGCATAGAAATTTTACCATATTTTCTAAAAAATCCATACAGATTTAAGGTCAAGTTCTGGATTTAATTGAAGTAACCTTTTGTACAATCTAGCTTTAATGAAGTGCAATGAAGTTAAACTCCACAGGGGCCATTAATCTGAAACACTCCATTAAAACAACTACAAGGGGAGTTTTTAATAAACAGTGTGAACTAATGCCCATGTGGAAAGGTAATTGAGAGGGAACTGGTGTCTGGGCCAGATCGTTATTAAATCCTTATCACAGGTAAAGCTGAAACCCCAAATGGCAAGCTGCCATGTGATTTATAGTGACCTTCTCTTCCCAGCCTTAAAGAAAAGACTATGTTTAATAATAAAAAAATCCTGTGACTAAGCTATAAAATAACTGAGCAATTACTTAGAATAATTTATACAGTGCAATACACTGACCTTGCTCCAAGCATAAAAACTACAAAATAACTTCTGTAATAAAACTGTGAGCTCCTAAAAGGACTAAAGGTTTAACCATTTTTATTGTGCAGAACCTGAGGGTACTATGAATACATAACACACTCCTAATAGGAGAGCTTAAAAAAATTCATAATTATTTAATCTTAAAAAAAGCTTCTCTGAAGTCTGGTAGGGCTTTGCCATATTGCAGGAATGCCTACTGTCCTATTTTAAAACATGTTATGGGCCACTAAAGTCCACACTTTCTAACACTTAGCAGCTGAAACCTGTCTGGTCTTAGCGGAAAGAATGCAACAAGGGACAGAAGATTGCATCACAGACCAGTTTAGTTTATAGCAGTATAAAATATACTTGTAAGAACAAAAAAAAATACTGCTTTCACTCTCTTGAAAGGTAAGATAAGAGCAGATACTTACTCTAAAAAATTTATATAAAAGTCTAATTTCTATATGAAAACTGCAAAAAAAATTTTAAAAACTTTTCAATATAATGTTCTGAAAAAATTTGAATGGAGATTACTTCAAATCAAAATGGCAAAAAACATGGCCTCAGAGTAAATTCCAAGTGTATCTAGTATATCACTGACTGTCTATACTTTTTTCTATGCTTCAAGTGGGTGCATTTTCTGTCTAATGACAGAACTGCGATTTGTTTTGTGAGCAGACATACAGTGAGCATGAGAGTGCTACAATGAAAGTTTGCCAGGGTCGAGCATAATCAACAGCAGATTACTTCAGCTAAAAGAAAACTTTTATTTTCAGTCTGGCATTACTCCAGGTTGTAGCAGATGCCATCCAGAAGGATACAGGCTATGCACAGTATAACTGAAAGACAGAAATTGTCAACAGGCTCATTTCATGCATGATAAAAAGCTGCTATCTTGATTAATTGGATGTTGGTTAATTTGGCAATATGCCTAGGGTTAGTACACTCAGTTACATACAAGAAGTGTTGCCATCATCACTGTCCTGGGCACCTCTTCACTGCAAAGTGCTATCTGTGATTTCAGAAAAGAAGAAAGAACTCCAGGAAGGCCAATTGCAACATGCAGGTAAAACGACTCAGAAAAAATCTGCCTGTCAACTTATTCACAGGTAACGATCCCTTAACATGTGCTATCTTTTATGACTGTTTGCCAAAATACATCTTAACACTCTTATTATCAAAAGAAATATTTTTGGTAAATTTAGATCAGATATTAGGAAGAAATTCCCTGTGAAGGTGGTCAGACACTGGAACAAGTTGCCCAGAGAAGTTTTGGATGTCCCATCCCTGGAAGTGTTCTAGGCCACTCTGGAGGGAACTCTGAGAAACTTGGTCCAGTAAAAGGTGTCTCTGCCCATGGCAGGGGGTGCAGAACAAGATGATCTTTAAAGCCCCTTTCAAACCAAACCATTCTATGATTTAAGGATTCTATGATTCAAATATTGTTACAAGGATGCATATATATGTTTTAAAATACTATAAGCAAATCTGCCCTTGTTTCTGTTTATTGGCACCTGAATCAATTATAAATAAATACTGTAAGTGGAAATTTTGGCTTATGAAGAAATTATTCCAGTTTCATTTTATGCTTCCTCAGAAGAAAGTGGGTCTTTGTACTTTATTTTAAAAATAGAAATAGTTACATATTGGCAAGTGGACAACTCTGTCATTTTAATATGGATAAAAGCGAAAGCTCTGTTTAACAGGCCTGGAAAGAAATGGACTCCAGCATGTGACTGAAGTTAAATATATTATTTAAGTACATTATTAAATAGGGATGAACTGAAGCATGTGTTTAAACATTTCACTGAATTGTGTCTGAGAAAGGACTATTTTCAGCTTCTGCCTTATGATTTTTCCAATGCTAAACCTCAAGTACAATGAAGCAATTCCAAACAATTAAATGTACTTAACTGTACTGTTCTCTTTCCTCAACCAGCTGATGCTTGTATCTCAGTGGGGCCACTCCATTTTGTATCAGCTCAGTACCTGCCTCAACATCTGATTGGGAAGATTCTTGGCGAAAACTAGGGAAAAAAAAATCTATTGAGGTCTTTGAGCACGACTAAACTACATTTCATAGGGAAATGCCCTACAGGATAGGGAGTTTTGGTTATACAAGCATACTAATAAAAATGTTTTATTTTTTGCAATGTCAGAAAATAATGTTTGAATTTTTCAACTTAAAATAGTTATTTACAAGTTTTAAGAGACTGGTAAGAACAGAAAATATTTCATTTCTCATGAACTAAAGGAATTCAATTTTACATTTCAAGCTTGCTATTTTTGAATTCTCCGATGCAAAATTATTTCTTACCCAGCTCTCAGTACTTTTCCCTCACCATTGTATTTTCGAACTTTATCTCTTTATCATGGCTCTAAAGAACGTCTGCCCCTAACACAGCTCTACTCAGTAACAGGAAGAGTACCTGGCAGTCCTTGTATTGCTGTTTAGAGAAGGGATCTGAAGAAAATCTGAGCTGTTTCTTTTTTGGAGAGTTGCAAGACTTGTTTGGGATACTGTCAGCAAATGTTAACAATCATACAGAGTCAGTCTCAATATTGGCTCAATATTGCTTTATTACTGGAGTATCATCCGTTTCAGCATCACTTTCTTGATTAAAAGTTATTAACTAAATCAGTATCAGTTGTCTTCTTCAAAGGGAAAAATCAAGCTCAAACTAATTTTGCCCAAATTTCTCCAAAGACATTTCCTAACAGGTATGGATAGTATACTCTATCTGTATGGCAATGTGCACACACACACACACACATTATGTATGTACACAGAAGCCCACTGTCTAATGTACAAAATATCTTTAAAAGCAAGTTTCATAACGGTGGCCATGTGTGCATCCATACAAACAAAATATGCAAACACCTACATTTCTGTCAGCTTTAAAAAGGCATGTTATTTCCTGAGCTTAAAGTAAATAACAGGCTCCTGAGGAATAACACCTAGTCAGAAAGGAACATACTGAATATTCAAAACAATTTAGATATCTGCTATGTTGCAATTGCAGTTTCCTCCCAACACACACATAATTTTTTACCATATAAAATTCACTACCCCTTAACACAAGGGAAATGACCTAAGTTTCAATATAAACCTGGCTGTCAGGAAGCTCCCAAGACAGATGAATGGAAAAAGTATAAAACCTTCTTCCTCTTATAAAATCCCACTGTTCCATTTCTGAAGGAAGCTTGGCCTCTTCAAAATGGTTAAGGCAAAATATCAAAACAACATCTCATTGTTTTGGCAATCTGCAAAACTATTCCTTTAACCCAACTGCAGAACTCAATGTTTTATTTTAAGGCATTGTGCCAGCTGAAGTAAGAGTAGCTCATGCAATTCATTACCTTCAAGCTACTATCATACGTGATGGACATGTCTTCCAGCTCTGCACTGTCATGTGAAGTAGTTAGATTCTCAGATAGCCCTCAAAAAAGATTTCATTCACCTGATGATATATTTATCAAAGAATCATTAAGGTGAGAAAAGACCTCCAAGATCATCAAAAGTCCAACCTTTGACCAAACACCACCATGGTAACTAAACCATACACTAAATGCCATGTCCAGTCATTTCTTGAACACTTCCAGAGATGGTGACTCCACCACCTCCCTGGGCAGCCCCTTCCAATGCTTAACCAGCCTTTCAGTGGAGAAATTCTTCCTGATGCCCAGTCTGAACTTCCTGTCATGCAGCTTGAGGCCATTTCCTCTGTCCTGTCACTCGCTGCTCAGGAGAAAAGGCCAACCCTCACCTGGCTACACCCTCCTTTCAGGTAGTTGTAGAGAGCAAAAAGGTCTGCCCTGAACCTCCTCTTCTCCAGGCTAAACTAATGCAATATAGCTCCAGAAATGTGTAACACCTGTAAATATGTGCTATTCAGTAATGCCTTTTCAGAATACAGCATACAAAGACCGAAAAGAGAAGAAAAATAAAGCTTTATCTTTACTGCCCTCTTCAGGCTGCAGTAGTTTTCGGTTTGTTAAACAATATACTCTTCAATAAAGCAGCTCCTTAGAGACATACTGAAATATTTTGTTTAATCTGTGAATCTGGCCTAAAAGAAGATGTTTGATTTAGGCTGATAAAGGAGAGTGAATCTACGGGTGTATGAAAATCAAAAAACTTTTTGGTGGCTTCATCAGAAAATATACTATATGAAGCTATCACAGTTGGAAGTATTTGAGCAATTCACAGTGGAACAAGCTCTTTAGCTTTTTCAGAACAGCAGAAACTTGGTTGTACACATATCAAACAGATGTTCTATAATTTAGAAGTGTTTGCAAAGGACAGAAAGCTGGAATCAAGCATTTAGTAAATGTATCATTTTTCATCTCTTACCAAGTTTACATTTCATATTAATTTTAACCATGTAGCATAATTTCCTTTTACAAACAGAACTTCCATATACTTTTTTTTTCACAGCCTAAATCATTCTATTTTTTTAAGTTCTAATTAATACATTGAACTTTTTCCAAATGTGGCTCATCTCATATTTCTCAAAGTATTGCTTATTCTCTGATCCAGTATGTTGATGTAGATGGTAAACTACTCTTGAATTTGAACTAATTTCTGAACAACCAGTTCACTCAATTTAATAACAAATTGGTAATTTTTGATGTTCTAAATGCCAGGATTATTCTTATCCATTTCCATTAAAACCATACTTTTCTGTGGCATTTCAGAATTTGGACTTAAGATCCCAACATCAGCCATATAAAAATGTAACAGCAAACTATGTCTTGTGCATAAAGACTTTGCTTCTATTTTGTACACAACAACTAAAGTAAAATCCTTGAGATTTGTTCATTCAAATAAAGACGACCATCATTTAATATCCAGCCTCTACTAACACAGCCACATTTTCTCAGATCTAATTCACACTCCAAATGAAATTGCAGTACCTGGCACAAGTTTCATACTTTAAGCAACAACAGGTCCCATCTTTTCTGTTCATCTTTCCTTAATTCATCTCACATTTATCCTGGCTTTTTGCCAGTATGTTGGGCTTATAGCTTTAGTTTCCTAAGATTTACTTTTGTTCCATCTTACTTTATCTAAATCTCTTTTCCAATATTTCCCCTTTCCTTGTTCTTCCTTGCCATTCTGCCATCATCCTTTTTACTGCTTTAACTGTGTTTTAAAAAATTTTGTCCATATTATCTTGGTTACTCTCAACATGTAGAGTCTGAATCTGCTACTTCTTAAGTCAGTAATCTAAGGGGAGGATTTAGCCAGTATGAAATGGCCTTGGTCCCCTGAATTCTTTGAGTATGAGGTATGAAATACACAGGTAAGATATTGTATGTTATCATATTGTTTTCTAATATGTACATAATATGGAAATAGCACACATAACAGATGCTCTTCTAATAATCATCAATATAATTGCACTCTTGGCATACACTCTGAATAGTTTTGTGTTTGCTCATAAGTACAAAGACCACAAGTGTGGCAAGGATTTGACTTGCATTACACATGACCTTGGCTTTTTGATTATCGCACATTCTTATAAAAGTTGGATTTTTTTCCTGCCACTGCTTGGAGGAGAAGAGTTAAGAGGTCACAGAAAGTGTAGATTTAGAGAAATCAAAGGTATTTGAATAAAAAACAAACATGTAGGGAGTACCTTCCTTCCTTTGTGTTTTCCAGTATTTCTGTCTATTTAGTCTGGTTACTTTAGACCTTAACCTGCAATGCATTTAACTTTCAGCATATAAGCAGGTTTAATCACATGCTTAAAATTAAGCAGATGCTTTGGTTCCATATTGAACCAAACCCTATGACCCTGTGACTGACTTAAGTGGATTAAAATATAATTGTACTTCCATCAAAGGCAGGTTGTGCAAATAATTACAGGCAGTCAGGCTTCTCAAAACAGACACTTTTTATAGTTGTTCTTGAAGAGTACTCATCACTTTGGTACATGAAAGTGTTATGGTACATCCTCAGAGTGACTGAGGAAGAAATTAGCAGACAAGGCTGAAACAGTTAAATAAGAAAAATAATAGTGCCTTGTTATGTGTGCTAGATAGCATGTGGCTACTTACAGAAAAAATCTTATCACCCACAACAGATATTACCACATGTGCATGTGTTTATACATATTGATAGTTTCTGCATTTCTCTTTTGCTGTTTTAATTCAGTTTTCAAAATGTGCCAGACAAGCAGATACAAACAGGACCTTGTTTGGTTTGAATTGATTAGGCTAGAATGGAGAATTTGATTTCTTTCCAAAGTTTTCTAATACTTGACCTGAAATGCATCAAAGCAACTTTGACCTCTTTTGTTTTTATCAAGCTGTCCCAATTTTCTAATTTCAATCCTATAGCTGCCATGTCTTTGAAGTTCATTTCTTGTTCATGGCTTTCTTCCTTTCTAGTCATTAATTTAACAGACATATGGACTAAGAGTGATTTTGCATTAGTCTGTAATTTATTCTAGTTGAGAATCTACATGCTCAGGCAGAAACACTATATTTTACAAGTTAAGCATATGGAGATCAATATGTAAACATCTTTGGCACTCAGTACTGCAACAGATCACTAATCACCATATTACTTGATGTTTCTGCAATGTTACTAATTGTAATGTGAACATGTACATACAAAATTATGAAGACTTCAATATACTTTGATTGTAGAATAGTGCTGAAAGACTTTATCATCAAGTTTATGAGATCTTGAAGATTTTAAAGGTTACACTTCCTTTCTAACAATATGCCTTTCTAACAAACACTGTATACTTTATTGTGGTATTGTTTCACACAATCACACAATCAGTCTTGGTTTAAGAAGAGACAAAGTGAAATTGTTACCAAATACCAAACCAAAAGTCATTCACTTTTAAACCCTTTCACCACATGCCTACACAGTCATTAGCTTTGGCTCAAGGTATGACATTTATATAAATATTTCAAAATATGCTTTCACAACTTTGTATTTTTCATAGAATTTTTTCCAAAATGAAGAGGAATGGATCAGGGAGAATTGGCCAAGTGTTTCTTTATTATCAAAATTCAGACTTTGCTAATCCTTCTTTTGAGACAGCATTTTGTTTACTTACAAGTCTAAGTAGGGCACTAACAGACAAATCCTTTTCTTCACATCAAACTTCAGGCTTGACACAGGGATGGTAAGTCAAATATTCCTGAGAACACCATTTCCATTCAGACCAACCTCCAAACTGTAATTGCAATTCACAGGGGTGCATAACAGCTGCCAGAATGTGAGGGACTCTAAACACCAGTGTGCTCAGGCAGTGCTTTGCTGTAACATCCCCATCTTTACTGAATCCAAACGGCCACTGTACAGCCACATCAACACACAACTTTTGAGACTCTGTCCAATCATATGACGCCCCACAAAGATTTTCTTCCTGGCACTTGGAGCTATTCTAATCAGGAAATTTGGCATTGAGAGAGGAGTAGAAGGAATCCCACTTCATAAAACAAACTAAGTGAGCGCAAGGGAAAACTTCCCAAGCAGAAAAATCTCTGAAATACAAAGAAAAGTTGTGGGGTTTTTTTTAATCAAATAACACAGACAGAGAGATTTCTTTTTAAAAATGCTATGTATCAGTTCAAAACTGTGTGAAAATTTGTTACTATTTTGATGAGCACTATATAAAAATATTGTGACAGACAATTTTGTTCTCAGCATTGCAATAGTGGTGGCACATGTGGCTTTCTTGTTACCGTTTGTCTGATGAAGAATTCAAAGCCATTAATCTATCCTTTAATAACACTATAAAGGTTATTGACATTAGTGGTTCAGTAAATGACTGATACTAGAACATTTAATGAAGAAGAGGAATTGTTTTCAGAAGCAGACAGACATATTTTGCTGGTGGCCCATAACTCCTTGTAGACACAGACAAACATGTCAAAACCTTTAAATTTTAAGACTCCTTGTTTCTAGGGCCATGTCTACACAGTGATATATAGAGATACCTGGTCTAGCTTCAAATGCATTTATTAGCAGACTTGACAAGACAGTGTTCAAAGCGTAAATTCTTTAGTTGAACCTAAATCTTGAAAACAAGTAATTGTTTTCATTTTGTTTGCTGTTGCCACCTCCTCTGCTGGTATCTCTGTCATTTTTGGGAACTTAGTGTTACTCTAAAGTCAATATTTACAACTGAAATCACAAATGCAGCAGAAACAAATGTATGTACAGATATTTTGCAAACATAAATTAAAATTTAGTGTCAAAAATGTCCAATTATTCAATTATAAAATATGTAATTTATTCTTTTCAGATCTAAGGTGAAGTCCAAAATATAAAATAGAGTGTCTTTAATGTGATATATTTTCCCTGCTTTGGTAGCAATGGCATTGTTGGTGAGGTTTTCAACTGCAATCACTGCACTACTGGCCACACCTCATGAAAATAAAAAGAGATTAGTGTTTGCTTTTGCCTTATGCAGAACATTTAAAGTCAGAATTGCTGGGTTTGGCACAAAAATAGATAATATCTATTCTTTTTAATTTCTCCAGCACCCTTTGTTAATATCACGAACCACTGTGGAAACATCATTGTAACACATATTCTTTACCATTTTTATAAGTCACAGTTGTTTTGTGTGAAAGGTTAAACTTGACACTTGTAGACACCTCATTTTTAAGATGGGAAAACACATTGAAAACATTACCACCTCCTCTAATCCACTGACATTCCTAGGCCCCTCTCCTGTACTGCCTTCTTTTTCTCACTTCTCTTACTTCAATGCAGCTTTTAGAGAGAACAAAAAAAATTTCCATACTTTGACATTAACAAATCTCTCTTAACACCTCACACCTCTTCACTTTCCACTGCTGCTTTTTTCCAGCTAAGCTAAATGTCACTGGGAACTTCTTTCTCTGCTTACTAGATATGCCTCACTGCACTCTTTTCTGATGACTTAAAGAATAGCCCTTGGCTCAAAAGTGACTGATTGCCCACTGCATTGAAACAATCAGTCATCATTCCTTCCAAGGACTGTCTTCTCAGGAACATTGTATTTCTTTGATCAAATGGTCACTCTAACCATCTGATTCTTTCTGCAACCTTTCCTTGAGACTCCACTAGCAAGACAAACTATTCTGTCCATACACAGCAACTCCCAGAGCTATCTCTGGAATCTCACACTGTCCACATTTCAGTTTCTTGATTTGACTTGTAGAAATCTGTAAGTCCAGCTAGCTGCTGGCTGACAAATGAGCCTGATACTGATAAACATTGACAGACACACATTTTTGACAGATTAATTTGCATTTGCAGAAGAGAAAAGCTTATCCTTTTCTTGTCAAAACTGTTTCCAGCAGAGAAGTTTCCCAAGTCATCATACTGGGAGACATTCAACCTGTATATGCTTACACACATGAGACTCTGAAGGACAGAAAACAGTAAAACTTCCTGCTTCTGCTACTTCTTACTTAGATACTTTGAGTCTCTTGAAAATGCAAACATATATTCTAACATAGAGCAGAGGATCCAGCACATGTAATCTAGGAAAATATTCAGACCTGACAGCAAAGACTGGGAAGGACACAACCTAAGTTGATCATATTTGAACCAATCTCACTATTCCAGTTATTCAGTCTGCCAGTTTGATATTGCACAGGACATTCTGCAACACCCCAACATTCTAAGACAGAAATGTCAGCTCTTTTGCTGGTGTCAAATCCCCTGTTGCTGATCCCATCTGCTGCTGTAAGTGACATTTCTGGCAAGCACTGTTCTAGATTAATCTCTTGCAAAACCCATCTGCCTTTTCCCCAAAGAATACCAAGTGCTTCCTGCTGCCACTCAGTGGAAAACAGTAAGAAAAAATTCTCTCCTCATCTAAATGAGTGCTAAAATGATTGAGGCTCTGTTTTCACTCCTATACACTCTCAGTTTCCTGCATGTCTGGATAGATGTTAGAGATACACAATACTCCCAACTCATTCATATCTTGAAGTTCATCTTTGTCTTATTGTCCACATTAGGTTTAGGTATTCAGGTATTTCTGGACTTAAGCAAAAAGAAAACTGTTACTGTTACCTAAGTCAAATTCACATCTTATCTAATTTTGTCTTTAAGCTTCTTTGGAAGAGAGATCTTTCTCTGAGTTTCCTAAAGGATTTCTCAATGCCAACTGATGTCAGTAAAAATGAACTAGAAAAAGAGCAATCAAGTAACTTTGTCATTACATTACTTTTATTTCTATGAAGGTACTAGAAGGTTCGTGTTATGCAGGAAAAGAGCCACTTTCCTTTAGCACAAGCAGAATCCAGCATCTGGACCACTAACTGACTTTTAGAGATGTCATATCAGTCTTCATATACAGTGCCACCATCTAGCGCTTCCACCACCTTTCATTTGGAATAAAAGGAAAGTATCTATTTCTTGAAACCTGAATAGCCTGAAGATGCACCTAATAGGGTTTGCTACAGTGCACATTGGCTTCCTGATTTGCAGGGGATAGACTTATTTGCAGTTACACATATTTTATGCCTGGAAACCCAGTAAAAAATAATTCACTGAAACGAGTGTATGTATGTGCAATACAGTAAAAGAATTCCAATGTAAACACATACAGAGAGACATATCAAGCATCCTTCAAAAGCTGAGGAGGCTTTGTTCATATTAATACCTTTTTTAAAATTTATTACATGCAAAATTCCACTGATGTCTGCAAAACCCATTTCATACATAATTGTGTACGAACACCAGCAGGAAGGGAGGCAAAAAAGATCTAATGGTCCTTGGCACATCTGTGCTCTTCCTTTGCTCCGTAAAAAAAACCCCAACCAAACAAAACAAAACAAAAAAAAAACCACACAAAAAACCCGACCCCACAATAAAAAAGGAAACTTTTGCTGCTTGCTCCAATTTAGATATATTCATGATCATGTGATATGTACAAGAAATGGTAAGCTCAGCAAAAGAAGAGCAAGATTCTCTGCTTGGATCAAATGCAATATTTTTCTACAGATTCCTAGGTTGCCACCTCTTCACAGTTTTGCATACCTCTACACTCTAGGAAATATGAGTATCTCTGTGATGTATTCAATGATGCTTTTATGAGCGTATGAGGGAGAATTTGAAAATGGAAATTTGATGTGAGTGAAGACATGCAGATTGGTCACTGCAGTCAAAGTGCTAAGAAATAAGAACCATGAGTCAATTGTGTCACTAACATCAAAGCTGTGGCGAAAAGAACTCAGTCCTCTAGAAGACTAGAATGCTGCTGATTGCACTTAATCCCTCCATTTTCAAGAATAAACACAGGCTAGTGGACAAACAATAAAAACTTACGCATTCTTTAATATTTAGACAGAAAAATCCTGCTATCTGGAAGGATTTGTAGATCCTGATGTTTCAGGAGAACTTATTACCAGAGATTCCTCCTGTATTTTTATTCTGTTCTTAATTGGTGCTAAATTCTGGGCTTTCAAATTGAACCTGAAATGTCCTAGAGAAAGCAGAGGGATTAACAACAGTCTTTAAAATCAAGACTTTGCGGGGAGGGGTGGGAAAGAGCAGATAGACATTCACGCTCCTCTATCAGTAAAAGCTTTATATATAAATATAGTCTTCATGTGTGTGCTTGCATATATGCAAAAGGTGTCACATTCTTAGTTTGTAGTTGTGGTTTTATGACAGACAAAGTTAAGAACACAAATTTCTCACTAATCTTCTTAAATGTATTGCTCTGAGACCTTACCCAAAAAGCAAGTTTTAAAGACAAATACAGCCTTTGATACTCCTCAGCTAAATTCTACTGATAAGATTTTTAAGCTCCTGTTTCTGAATTCTGTGCCCTTTGGCTATCAGAATTCCCTGTCAGAATAATGTCAGTTCTGCTTAAATAAGGAATGCTGAGTAGTTCCAACTGCATCAAGAGAGCATAAAAAGAACCATCAATAAGCACAGGAGAGATACATCTGAAATCTAGTCCTCTCCAAAGAATGTTCTTCATTTAATAAAACATACTTTAATTTTACCACTTTTGATGCTCCTACCCTACAAAACACTGAGAAGTGCCTTTTTTACTGTGCTGAAAAAAATCAAACAACTCCTGTTGTCCTATTGGCATTATTTCCCCACATACATCACCACGGTGTCTATAAGATGAATATTTTAAAATAAACTGAAGGATTATAGAGGGAACCGTTGACAACTGGCTTCTCTTATGACCTTTACTTTCTGTTGTGATCTATCACTTGGGAAACAAAAGGTCCTAAGAGGTCTCAGGCATTAGGTACTCTATTGCCCTCTCTTTGAACAGTTGCATTCATAGATACAAGTGGGTGACATGAACTGGGTCATCTTCATATTTTCACCCTTTGTGTTTGTCTTCACGAGTAAAAATGCCAAGTGTTAGTTCACATATGCGGCTTGTCCTACTCTTTGCCATGCTTTTGTATATTTTCATTGACAGTCAGAGCATGAAATCAAAACGGCTCCCAAAAGTTTTAGTGGGTATATTTGGTTTTATTTTTAAAACAGGTTTTTGCCTGTTTGAAATTATACCAGTAGAATGAAAGAAGTATAAGAATGGCAGAAGCTTTACCAATGATGAATGGACGAGTGCAATAATCCCATTTCTGTGAAGGGGCTCATCTGAGCAGAAACTTGCTTAAGATTTGCACTTGTTCCCTTTCTGAGGGTTGATATTTTTTAGTTTTGTGTGTAAATTAAAACAAAAACTCTAAGAAATTTCCGTAGAAAATGCAGCCATCACAATAATACTGAAAAATTCATTCCTGAGCTTCACTCCAATGCTGGGCCATAGTTATTCCACTATAATTTAACAGACCTTGACTGTGGCATGGTATGATTTATGTAAGTGGAGCAAAGCCCAGAGCCCTCTGAAAGTTACTTGTTCCCAGATTTCCTTAGATTCAGAGCCACAGTGCACCAGTAAGCATTCATTTCCACAAGAAGCATGGGTGAGGTGAGTACTTTCAAGTGGTCCTTTTCCAGAGGATGAGGATTAGTCAGCTACTAACAGAGTATGACAATAATTTTGTCCTGTAGAATGACACGAACAAAAGGAGCTCGCCTACATACTCAGAAATAAAGCTTTTACAATAGTAGGGCAGATTTTCAGTTACTGAACAAATCATGTCTCTACTCAAATTACTCTGGTTTTGATTCCTTAGTGAACAACTCTGAGCTTAAAATGTATGCTAATGAAATATGTAAGGGTATCATGGATGCCCCGTTATTCAAAGAAGTATAAAATAAATGAATACATGTTCTCAAAAGATGGGGCCAGTGCTTTTGAGTAGTCATTCATCAAGCAAGTGCCCGTTGGGGGGCATTTGGAATTTCATATTTGATTATACTCCTGCACTGTTTCATTAGTTCTGTTCACTTAATTATGTCTTGTCTAAATGATCACTTAAATTTTTTATAGTACCAGATTCCCTTCAAAGAAGCCAGTCATGCAGTACTAAAGACATACAGCTTTATAGCTCCTAGCAGCCATTTAAAGGAGTGGAATCCCTCTGGAGCTCGATGGAGATTTCAGTGGGCACAAGTGCAATGAAATATTATCAATTTTGCATTACATTTATACAGAACAGGTGTCTCACTGTAAAATACTCCTACAGGTGCTGAGAGAAGATGAACCATAGAGACAAGATAATTACTTCACTTTAGAACTATAGTATTAGTATTAGGGAGTATAGATATATTTTTGGCACCACTTGTGTTGCTTTTTCAGTTGTTGCATTAATAGGAGGGGCAGAAATGCAAAGATTTCTTGTCCCACTTGTATTAATATAAAGTTATTCACTATAAGTGTCCTCGAAACAATCAAAGCTTTATGAACCCAGCACTGCCTGTTGAACACTGAACAGAACACAGGCTGGAAAGATTTTCAACCTTCCTGTGAGAACCACACTTTAGCCAGGGAGAACTTACTAGCTATAAGTGTCTCCAGAACATCAAAGCTTTATACAACCCAAATTAGCTTGTCTGCATCTCACCTAAAGAGACAACACTGGACAGCACACTGCCTGGAAAGGTCTTTGATACTCAGTTTATGAGACTACACTTAATAGCAAGAAAAATAACTTTCTCTGTATCAGCTCCTGAAATAACTTATATCAATACAAGTATGTGACAATGACTATATGGGTTGCTTAGTCAATGATAACATTTAGCTGCAGGATGATAACATTTAGCTGCAGGATTGTATTTATTTGATTACAAAAACCCCAAGAAAAACCAGCACAAAACACATTCTACAGGCAGCTCCAGCACTATACCCCCCACGACAAACTTAACTAACGGAAGATTACTAACCAGAAACACAACAGCTCAACACCACATTTAAACACACTCAGTAACCCAAAGCAAACGCAACAGGAAGAATATAGGTGCTTCCCATGAACACTTATATACCCGCTGAGTTATACCAAAGTATAACTAGTAAGGCATAGGGAAACAGAGTAAGAATTGGTTGCTCACCCCTGCAATGTCCAGTGGGGTGGGGGGAGACAGGATAGCTCATAGGTTGCCCTCCCAGAGATGGTGGAAGTTTTCTCCCCGATTTTTGTTCATATCCAATCTCTTTTTATACCCTTTTTCTTTAGGTAGGTTGAATGATCATAGTCAATGTTTTGGGGATGATAGACAGATGCCTGAGGGGTGGTTCCCTGGGTCTCCACAGGGTGTCACAGGTTGTGGTGAAGAAGGGCCATGTCATTTCCATAACACTCCATTCTTCAGTAACCCCATCAATATGAATTGAGCACTTTCAGGGAGCCACTGGAGTCTCCTTGTCCCCTGACAATGGTTCCTGCAAGCCCCACCTCCAGGGGTTGAGTTGTTCACCTTAAACCATCAAGAGGTTATCAGGGCTATCATGTCACATCAGTGTTACTGGCAACTTCCTGAAAAAAATAGAAACTTTTAGGATTAACTCTTACCCAGTCTATCAATCTATATGTTTTATGTCAATAAAGAGCCATACTTAAAAACCACAACCCTCCAGCAGATATGGCTTAAAGAAATAGGGCATTATGATCATAAAACACTTGAAATAAGTTCAATATTTTTTCTGCTCAGGTAAAAACAGTAGTGGGGTGTGGGAGTGTCATTTTTCATTTATATGCTCAGCTCTTGCTGTGGAGCTTTTCAGCCAAATTCATGCATCAATACCATAATCATTATTCAGTCAAGTACCCACAGAGGTGTGAGAGCAGATGAAGAAAGAAAATAGATACTCAGTGAACCTCCACAGTATATGCAATTCAGAGATGATAATAAGCACAATGGTGTGGAAAAGATCAGCAGACTTGCTCTGCCTCCTCCTCAGCAGTCAATGCTCTTTATGTAGACCACAGGCACCCCTCTTCTACCTTTTGCTATGAATGGAATTATTCTGAGCCAATACTCCAGTGTCAAAGGAGTGTTCCACTGAAAATGCTGGTCCTGGGGCTTTCACAGCACAATGTCCTAGGCAGGCATGGGAATGTTCAGTCACTCATACAAATATTTTCATTTGTTTCAATCAAAGGCTGCATTAGTGGGACAAAGATCTAAAAATTCAGTGTGACAAGGCTGTCTCTTCAAAAGAATTCATATGCTTCAGTGCTTAAATCCAAATTTTTAGTTAAGATGAATACTGTGAGTATGGCAGTAACCAGTCCAACAGAATGCTCACCTGGAAATTGGATTATCTCTGTCTTTGTGTTTCCTTCACAAGATTTTTAGGGAAATTCAAATGCTTCAATTTTTGCAAGTCCTTACTCTTTGAAAAAAAAATTGTCTTGTAATTCTAAAACAAATGCTGTGTACTTTGTGGGTCTTTAATTTTCTTTAATGTTTTGGCCATCAATATGGACTTAAGTTATTTGAATTCAATTACTTTCATAATGAAGATGCACAGTACAAGTAAACTTATTAACAGCAAGGAACTGTAGTTAACATATGTTGTCTTTCTCTACCGGCACTGTGTGCATCTATTTACTAAGCTCACTATTTCTTGTTCTGCTAGAGTACAAAGGATCTCTTGATTGATTAAAAAAAAAACAACAAACCAACAAACAACCAAACAAACAAAAAAAAACCCCAACAACAAAACAACAATCTGTGATTTCTCTTCTTTTCCGTAAAAGGTTGTGGGCAGGCTGGATAGTTTGCATATCCTACTGTGTTCTTTTTTAATAGTTTTAATGTCTAACCATATTTTTTCAGATGGGATATTCTATGCTGGGGTTTTTCACAATAAGCAAAAAATGAGTTCTGAAAGAGTGCTCTAATGTCTAAAAAGTATTGTTACTAAACCTCCACTTGTATTTTCAGACTCCCCTGCAAATAACCTCATTTGTGTGTGCCTCCATGAGAGAAAAGGTCAGTACCCTACAGATCACTATTTTTGAAGAACAGCTGTTGTAGTCTAGCTCGCAAAGACACCTCTGGTTGCTTTACTTTCAAGAAACATTACAAAAATCTTAGAACAAACTTCAAAAGTGCAGTGCCTGCACTGTGCAGCTTTCTGACAATTCCTGCTCGGGCTCTACTTTTACATTAAAGAAACTCAGAATAAAAAAAGTGCTGTGGTTGGGAAAAAAAATATACCCAAACCACTGACACTTAGGTAGTTACATTTAGCAGCTTTTCAAGGCTTTGATCACCTGCCACTTGCCTGAAGGTGATATATGGTTAAACACTCCCAGCCAAAAGTAGTTCCCAGGAAGAAGATATTACAACTACAAGAGTAGCAAGGGGGATTGATCATACTGCAGTACATTGAACTGTACCTCTGAGACTCCAGATTTTCTTCCTCAATACACACGCAATTGTAAAAATCTGTTCTCATTTTCTTTAATTACTTTTCACCAACTTGGATCTCATTTTTTTTCAAGGCATTCCAAAATTTGGATGTGCAGTAAGAGAATTCCTTTTAGAAGTAAAATTATTATTACAAGTAAATACTAGAGAAAACATTAGGAAAAAAGCTGAAATTGTTACCACAAGCAGGTGAATATCTACAAAGACATAGAGCTACTAAAACTTGATGGAAAGTGATCACCAGACTTAATTTTCAGAGAAGCAAGGGCTCAAATTAACACAAATAAAAGGGTGAAATCTTGATCCAAAGCACACTGATGTTAATAGAAAGATAGATCAAGCTCTAATTTCCACGGACAAAGATGAGAGTGGGGAGAGGTCGGGGTTCGGGGATTTAATGGAGAAATAAACTACTGAAATATCAGCTACAGCATGAACTGGGAACTCATCAGCTATTCTGCAGTAATTGTCCCAGTGGAAAGTATTTGCTCCTTATAACAAATGCAAAAGAAATTGCCTGTGTTCCAATGACAAGTAATCTACTTACATTCATCTCAGGTACCTAAGAAAGGCAGACAGACACCTGCCAGATATAGGACAGGTTGCAAATTGACACCTAGTCTACCATACATTAATCTATTTAAATAGCCACACCCTTCCTTGCCAACATATTGTTTGTCCTCACTATCACAAGTAAAGATAAGAAATCTAACAAAAAGTCAATAGCTGCCATGGGACTTAACACCATAACCAGGTTAGACATTGTGATGGACTGAAACGTCAGTAATGTCTTAAACATTGTCGAATCATAGAAAGCCTTTTTGTCAATCTGCAAGGAAGCAATTGCCTGTTTGCAACCACCAAAGCACCCTCCTTCCCCAGTACGTTTCCTGACTGGAATTTGGACTGTGAAGGGGAATTTGAGATAAGACTATTGTCTAGTCATGTCAGATCTGACGAGAAGTAAACAAGGTTCAGAAAGGAGGAATGTCCCTGTGTTAAGAATCTGCTCTAGCTGAGGTCAGCGGGTGGCGGGGAAGAAGGGTTTTGAGTCTGTGATGACAAAATCTCTCCACACCAGAGTAAATCCCCCCTCTCTGAGAAGACCACACACATATGACATTCATGTGAGAGGCAGCTGAGAAGGGGTCATAAACCATCAAAATATCCCGCAGACTTATTCCTGAGGCCTTCCACCACCAGAGGACTGCATATGATCCAACAAAACCAGCGTCTGTTGCAAGAGACTGCAAGCTTCCCATCCCTCTGGGGAGGTGCCTGGCATGTCTTGAATATATACTAATCCATTGGACCTTATGTTTTCATGAGACACTCACCATCAAGATGACCAGAAGAAGACACAAAAGACCCCCACAGAATATTGATAGATTTTCTATTTTAATCTCTCTCTCATTCTCTTTCTTCACACACACACACACCCACCCCTGGTCCTTTTTGCTATTTCTTTCTATCTTTCTTTCACTGCCTCAATTTTCATCATGGCTAGGCTTCTCAAACAAAGATTTTGGGAAGTGCTCTACCCATGTGGGTGTGTCCTTCCAGCCTGCGCAGTGGATTTTTTAGGTGAGGTACAGCGTGCACAGAACTGGCCCCACCGTTTAACTCCTAAGGTTCATCTGCCAAGGCCGAGCAAGTTTGGATGGTGACAGTGAAGTTCTCAGGACTAGAACCTACAGCCCCCGGTATTCCCAGGAGGTCTCCCATCCAAGTACTAACCGGGCCTGACCCTGCTTAGCTTCCAAGATCTGATGAGATTGGGTGTCACGGTGCCTCACATTCATTGTTAAATAAAATCCATACTATTGGCTTGGGCATGTAGTCCCATTTTCACCTAAATTCGGGCAGAGGCATTTCTAATAATTTTAATAACCAGATTACAACAGACATTCACACAATAGCAATCATTATGGTACAAGGGGAAAAATACATTAACTGAGAGTATCATAAGCCTTGACCCACAAGGTGGTTAAGCTGGGTAATGTCTGGCAGCAGCGTGGGGGGCAGTGCTGTCACCACTGATGGAACTGCCATGAGATGGGCTTATGCTGCGTCGCTGGTCAGGGTTGGCTGCTATGTGCTGCAGCCGAAAGACTCCACACTGGTTGCAACCCAGAGGCATCGAGCAAGTGGAGATATGTGGCAATACCAGACCCTGATGCAGGCAATGGCTGGCTGTAGCCTCTTCCTTACCCAGTTTGAACCAAAAGTCTTTTACTGAATTGATGCTAAATTATCAGACGTGATTTTAACACAGTGGGAGTCGCATTCATGGGAGTTCATTTACATCAATATCATCTTATACAGGTGGATTGATGGGCCACCTCTAACAAAGAAAAGAGACACAGGAGTGCATGTGTTTGATGGTCACTTCTGATTCTCCCTTGCCTTCCTACTGATATCTGAAAGTGTCCTTTTCCTCACTGACAGCCTATACTCAATATTCAGCTTGGAATATTGAGTATGCACTAGTCAGCAGGCAGGGAAGACTGGTCAACTAAGGGCTAGAGAAGAACCTCACTTTCCTCCTTATGGGTGGTTTTCCATGGTGTCCTGACATGGATTCAGTTGTAGAGGGGAAGATAGCCTTCAGAATTTCCTGTAGCAGGTGCCATTATCTTTGCTCAGAGGGTGATAGACTATCACAGATATGAATCTCAGTGGAACTGAGTTTCAGGCTCCAGAGGCATTCCTCGCTTAATGTTTGGGAACAAATCCCAAATTAGTTGTGAACAGAATAACTTTATCTAAGCTCCTATATAAACATATAGTCCCACTCTCAATCCCTGAACATAAGGAAAAAGTTCCCAACTATCATCTACGTACCAGGAATACCCACATGACTGGGAGTTCTATTGTGTGCTGATGAATCACAGCAGTGATAGAAAAAATCCGTAATCTTACTTTTCAAACTCAAGGAAGTCATATATATCACATAAAAGGAATGATAAACAAATTTCAAGATTGGATTAAAATGTCATGTGAGCCCTGGATTCTCAGCAGATTACTACGCTACTTCAATTTGCTAATTAATCAAGGGAAGCCAGTTGATGTAATCCTTTTAGATTTTAGTGAAGATTTTGATAATGTCTCTCACAGTATCCTTCTGGACAAAATGTGCAGCAGAGCTGGATAAACACATCATGCAGTGGTTGAGCAATTGGCTCACAGGTCAAGCACAGAGGGTGAAAGTGAATGGGATGACATCAGACTGGTGACCTGTCACTAGTGGGGTTCCACTTAGGCCCTGTGCTCTTCAACATCTTCATAAATGACTTGGACACTGGACTGGAAGGGATACTGAGCAAGTCTGCAGATGACACAAAACTGGGAGGAGCTGTTGACTCCCTTGAAGGCAGGGAAGCCCTGCAGAGAGACCTCAACAAATTATAGGACTGGCAATCAGCAACCATCTGAAGTTCCACACGGGGAAGTGCCGGATTCTGTACCTGGGATGGGACAATCCCAAATGTACGTACAAACTGAGGAAAGAGATGCTGGAAAACAGTGCCATGGAAAGAGATCTGGGGGTCCTGGTCAATGGCAAGTTGAATCTGAGTCAGCAGTGCCCTGGCAGCCAGGACGGCCAACCATGTCCTGGAGGGCATATGCACAGAATTGCCAGCTGCTCAAGGGAGGGGATTGTCCTGCTCTGCTCTACACTGGGGTGACCTCACCTTGAATACTGTGTGCAGTGTTGATTGCCACAACATAAAAAGATATTAAGCTATTAGAGAGTGTCCAAATGAGGTCAGTAGAGATGGTGAACGGTCTTGAGGAGAAACCGTGTGAGGAGCAGCTGAGGGCACTTGATCTGTTCAGCCTGGAGAAGGCGAGACTGAGGGGAGACCTCATTGCAGTTGCAATTTCTTTGCAAGAGGAAGAGGGGCAGGCATTGATCTCATCTCTGTGGTGACCAGTGATAGAACCCAAGGGAAAGGCCAAAAGTTGCGTCAGGGGAGGTTTAGGTTGGATATTAGAAAGAAGTTCTTCACTCAGAGGGTAGGTGGGCACTGGAACAGGTTCCCCAGGGAAGTGGCCATAGCATCAAGCCTGACAGAGTTCAAGAAGCATTGACAATGTTCTCAGGCACATGGTGTGACTCTTGCAGATGGTCCTGTGCAGGACCAGGAGTTGGAAGCAATGATTTTTGTATGTCCCTTCTAATTCAACATATTCTGCGATACTATGAATTTACCAAATAATTTTATCTGAATGAAAAGTAAAATTCAACTACATACTTGAAGTAAGAGAAAGTGATTCCCTCTTGACTCTCAAAATTAATATAACACCCTTGATGTACCAGTATTTGCACTTACCAGTATAGGGCTGAACCCAGGTCAGCAATTGCCTAGTACCTTTCCTGTGCATATTTTTGTATTCCTGAATTTATTTCCCTGGACTATGAGAGGAGACGAAAAAAAAAAAAAAAGGAAATGGGACCACTGTTATAGAGAACCACAGACCCCCTTGCACAATGTCAAAAAGACTCTTCAGCATGACAAATTCTCATGTCACACTTTTTTGAAGATTATATTTCAATATTTCTACATGTGAATTATATACACACAATCCCACCAAACTATTGGATTACTAAAAATCAATTTACTGTGGGATTACATAAATACCATACTATGTATCCAGTGACTAACTGTACATAGTGTGTGTGATGTCCTGACTCGAGTGAGCTCAGCTCAAAAGGCACCTGCACAAAGCTTTTCAAAGCAACTGCAATAAATTTTGCTGGTTGTGGGAAACGTTATAAAATTAAATAATGTCATGCTTTATAAGCATTTCATTCAATATGACTAAACACATGGATAGCATTGAGGATGATATTTAACTTTTTCCATGTGCAGATTTAATACTGCATGAAAATTCGAGTCCCCTATTGCTAATTTTGCACCATGTGGTAACTATTTAGTTGTTTTTTAAATGTTACTGAATTACAGGGTTAAATTACAGAACACAGCAACCACCAGTGGGCATTTGGTGTATGTATGTCCCTCTGGCTTAACACAAGGTCACAGATACTGGCATTAAATCATGACGGTATTTCTATGGCAGTACTAGGTTAACAGAGGAATGAACATGCTAGTTTACAAGATCACACTCTAATGTATTCTAAAAATAGAGAATACTAGTGTCAGATTTGATTGATGTGACTCTATCAGGTTCCAGTAATTTTCAGTACACCTGTGATAATAATATGCCGTACAGAGGTACGTATGATGCTGGTGGAAAGCCGTGTTAGCATACATAGCTCAATTAAATCAAGTTAGATTAATTTATACAGCTGTGCAGGTCCAGATGTAAAATGAGAAGTGTTCATGGAAGTTGAGGCTAGAAGCATTCATACCATGGAAATCATGGAAAAAAGTATGGGTTTTAGCTTCCCTCACAGGTTAGTTTACAACCTTAATCACGCTTTTTAGAGAGAGAAGCGCTTTTACAGACCCACTGCAAACCACCACAGGAGAAAACTAAACAATCACCACAAACACTACATTCTTTCAGAATCAGTGATGAAGACCATTTATTTCTAGTGGGTGAGTGCAATAGATCATTGTTGTCTTTAAAAGTACAACATCTTTTAAAATTTAACTAAAGCTGGGGTCTTTTCTCTATATTCTAGGATACATCAACACTACGATATCTGAACATGTTTCTCAGAAGAAAGAAAAAATCTGTCAGATCATGTGCACTCCAAAATTGTGTACAAATATACTGCATACCAGTTTTATGGAGCATTAGAAACTCTCTTGAAGCATCCAAATTCACATTTCCCAAATTAGTTTTTCTTTACTTACCGCAGCTTGGTGTTGTTTGAGACAATGCTCACAGCAATGCAACAGACCATAATAATATTGATAAGAATGGATCATAGAGTCCAATTCCTAGCAATGTGAGATGAACATTTTAGCTACTCTTTTTAGAAGAGTCAATGGTAATTAATGTAGCCTTAGTCAGGTTCAATTATTCTCTCCTAGTCATTGTCTCTCAGTATTGAGGGAAGCAAAGATTTCTCTTACAGTTTCTACTACTCAGTATTTGTAAACACATCCATAGTAAGAAAGTGAGTAGCAGTTAAAAATAAATCCCAGTTATCTGCCAATGTATTCTCTCTAGACACATTACTTACCTAAGGGAGTAAAAAGAGGAAGGTGTGAGTTTACTGCCTTATACAGTACCAGTTCCAACTTCTATCTGCTCAAACCCCCTGTAGCAGTAGCAGTAATAGCAGTAGTACTGAGTAATAAAAAGTAGACCCTCCCCTTAAAAATCATACGCAAAAAGAAAGATGGAATCACAAAGAAAGAATGAAATAAAAAGGTATGGGGGACACCCATACAGGGAGGGAGGCGAAAAGAGACAAAAGAAGAAGGGACAAGAAAAGCATCAAGTAAGTATCAATTCCTATGATTTCCCTTTTAAAATACCTGTTCAAGACATTGTGTAAAGTGCTGAATCCACTTTCATGCATCTGTTCAGTAAGGTTTGTATTCTAGAGAATTTTAGGATAGAAAACCCACTACTTCTGCCCCAGGAGTCAAAGGGGCTCAGTTTCAAAACTAATTCTTAGAATATTCTTTCACCTGAGTATGAACTGAGAGCTTCGAAACATGTCCCTGTCCTTGTATCAGTAACTCCCATGTGTATTTTCCTGAACAGTATTAACAGTCTTTTGATACACATTTCCACACATTTTTAGCTCTTTTTCTATTTCATGTTCCTATATTTTCCTTAGCATTTTTGTTTACAGAAGAAACTTTGCATCCATTAAATTGCATATTTAACCATGGGACCATTCAGACAACATCAGCCTGGCCTTTATGGGTTTTTTTGTACTTGGTATCAGACATAAACAGTAATTTCCCTGACTAACTACTTTTTGGCATGAGACAACTATCCAAGACCATAGTATTTTCTAAATATTAATTGGACATTACAACTACAACTGTGTGGACAAGCAGCACTACTTACCCCTCTTTTGTTAATAATGCCAAGCTCCCAGAAGCTCATTAACAATCTTCATCTAGACAATTGTTTAAGCATCATGTTTGATGAACAGGATATGGGTCAGTGAATTAGCAAGCAGTCTTTCACTGAGACATCACTCCACAGCTACAGCACAGCTTGTGAGGCCAAGTCAAAAATGAATGTACACTGACTCTCCAATTGCCTCTTGCTCAAAAAACAAGTTCTTTCATTTGTTGTTTCTACTATGGGCATGTTATCTTCCACTCTACTCCATCAGCCTCTAGTGTTTAAAAATTTCACAAAACACAAAGACTACACAGCATGCATGTATTAATGGTTGCTGTAGAGAGAGGCTTATTTTTCAATCTGTACATAAGATTGTTTCTAATAGGTCTTATCTGACTGTAATGGTTGAAAACCCTAAAATAGCTCTTAGGAAAGGAAAGACCGTCTGTTCATTACTTGCATTATAATAGGAAAGCACTTCATTAGTACCTAAAGAATTACATCTCTGCAGCAGATTAATACCATTCTCTTTCTGCTGTTGGTAGGATAATATTTCCCAGGACTTCAAAGCTCTTCCTACCACCCTGTGGAGGACAAGGCTTCTTATAGGTAAAGGGAATTGAGTGTTTCTACATCATTTTACTATTTCCCTTGCTCGGAAGTTTAAAACACATTGCTGTAGAAAGCCACCTAATAAATCTATCATTTGTTATATTATGTTCTATAGAGAGAGAATCTATCTTTCATTATGTAGAAGCCAAAAGGCCAGAAGTTCAGATTTGTGTGTGCCCATCATCATTGAAGAACAGAAAAAAAAAATACAATGAAGTAACTTCTGCCACAGAAAAGAACATTGTCATCTCCCTTAAAGGAAAACCAAAGCATTTCAAAACCCATCTGAGAGATCAGTTTAGAGTGCAGACATCATAACACCTAACCCAGAGAAAATAAACCTTCAACTTTCTGTGTATATTTTATTAGTATTTTCTGCACCCTGTACATACTTTATGATTTAATTAATATTGTAATGTTATTTGCATCATAAGTGAAAAAGCAGACATCTATTTTCTCATTTTAAATTCCTAGGTCTTGAAGACTGCATTGATTGCAAGGGGTCTAGAGATTTTGAACTCCAAGATAATACATAACATCTTATTGCAACTGCAAGTAGAATGTAAGACAACAAAGAAATGTTAGTGGAGCTAACTTACCTCTGCATGAGAAAAGCTTTTTTCTGTCACCCTGAGCACATTACAACACCAGGCATCAATATTTATTCATGGGAGGAGGAAGAAGCAGGACAACCTGCAACCAAATATAGTGCAGACAACAGATGCTGGGCAAACTACAAAAAAATGCTGCTGACACAGTGGGAGTGGGCAGTCAGAGCTTGGATAGCCTCACCATCTAGGACTGAGCCAAAACACCCAGTCACACTGAGCAACATGGCACTTGAACCAAACTCAAACTGATCCAGTGTAAAGGGAAAAGGAGGGTGCAGTAGCTTCACAGTGACACTATGCTACTTATGCTCCTGTGGTTTTATTCCATCTGGCGAAGATGTTATTTTCTTCACCAAACACCTGTTTGTCATCTCTGACTCTGCTTATGGATCTACACTGGTATAGTGTTGATATGGGAGCACTCAGACTGAAATTAGATACTGAGCTCCTGGACAACCTTCTTAAATCACTTTCTGGCACTACTGGATGAGCTGCCTACAGTACAGACTTAATGCCAAAAGCAGCTACTGCTTTCTGGTTTATATTCCTCTGATAGCTGTCAGGGAAGAGAGCAAGCAGGCACTTACTGCTGCAGGTAACTACCTTAAATTACTTGCTAGGGGGAGTAAGATTAATCACAGTTATCAGAAGTACAATGACAAGAATCTTGTACATATAAGCATGCACATCAATTCACAGAATGGAATATTAACCTAAATCTGAATCTTTCTTTGCTATCTCTGGTTCAGTCTTAGGATCTATTTTGCCATTTGTATTTGATCCATACAGATGATTTAATAAAGAAATTTGTCCCCAGTGCCCCCAAAAAATAGCATTGTTGTAAAAAAAGCTTTGGCTCATCTGGCCACCACAGGGTGTATGAAAATGTCTGCACATCAATTACTGAACTTACTACCAATAACTGCACTGAGCCTATTTCTATCATCTTCCATGCAAGGGCAGGAGTGGGAAGGGCAGGGGCAGGAAGGGACTAAAACCCTTTCCCCTCCAAAATTATCTTTTGTCAAAGGAAAACAAGGAGAGACTATAACTGTGGGAACAATTGGTCTTGCCAACAAGGGTTTTCAGATAACAGCTTTGGACTTGTTTAAAGTACCATATATGAGAAATCTGGATGTTTGAATTGTTCTGAGCAAGAAAAAGCAGTAAAGAGAACTGTTTAAGTGTCCCTGACATACAAAACTAAACTCTGTAGTTTGAAGACAGATTGCTTGGATTCCTCATGGAATCACACTGCCAGTTTTAACGATCAGAGGGGCTTGTGAAGCTGTGTGATTGTTGGCATATTCACCTCACAAGAAAACTGACTATAAAGCAAAAATAAAGATGAGCACTGATTTGTTGAATATAATAGGAATATTGGACTGAAGACTCAAAATGGGGAAGTGAGCAATAAGAAGCCAAGGTTTCTCATAATTCATACCTGATTTAATTTTTTCCTACATGCTGCTGGTGCTCTGTTTTTCACGTTCTCATATGTTGTCAATCATTATACACTCATAAAGTATGGGAAACAGGTGAGAAGAGTACCAAAACATGGGTCATAATACAAGTCAGTCAGGGAGGAGCTAACAAACCAACTGCTTGAAAAACTAGGAATACTATAGGGAAACTGATGTTCTTCTTAGATTTCTTCTTCTGCAATGTCCCATTACTTTCTATTTGAAAGTAGATCCTGTGTTATATTATTATCTACTACATCACTGCACTTTTACCATCAGATTTCTTTTTCTACCTTTCAGTTTCTCATTGAGCAGATTTCCATTACTCTTCTAGCATGTGCCATCTAAAAAGGAAACTAAAATGCATTTTATTATCTATCATCACTTTACAGAAAAAAAGTATCTCAAAAACAATAAGTCAGTTTCTCTACTACACAGTTAAATAGAAGGCGCCTTTGGAAATGAACTCCTTTCTCAATATCGTAAAGGATGAAGCTTTAAATTATGGTCAAAGTTACAAAGCCACTGCAACATTTAAGCAGTTTCTGCTCACATTGGACCTATACATAAATAGATTATCTTCCCTCCCATTGCTTACAATTTTCAAGCCTCAGGTATTGAAGTAGGTTCACAAAATATAATATCTATAGTAATGCTGGATTTGAAATTGTAAAAAATCATAAATGTGAAAAAAGGGTACAGGAAATTCTCAAGAATAAAATGTTTTGAGGATTTTGTAGGCAGTATTCCTATAATTTGCAAGAATTCATTAACTTTCAAAAGACTCCCAATCCAGGAAAAATGTAAAAGAATGTAATATAGCTAATATAATAGTTCAGCAGGGATAAACTCTTTAAGGGCTTGTATAAATGAAGGGAACAAGCTTCACTGCCATGGCATGGCCTATTTCAAACATATCAGCACCCTGCTAAATAGAACATGTGGCTGAGAAAGCTCTTATCCTTGTAAGAGGGTACTCATACTTGGGAATGCAACAGTGCCTCAAAAGCATTTAGACCATCTCCACAGAAACTCACATATATATATATACACAAATAGTTTCTATACTTGTCAATGTTGATACATGCTATGCTACAAGTAGCAGCCTAGTATTTTAACAAGTGTTTTAATAGAAAAATATTTCTCTAATTAAAGTGTAATTGTCAATGCATATAGAGTATGTGTATTATAGCCCCACACAATTACTCAGAATTTTCTCCATTTTGTTCTTTCAAATTGGAGGCCTAGAGCCCTCTATTCCCTTTTATTTCAATACTAACCTCAACACACTTTCCTGCTAGAAGACTTCCAGCAAAGATGCTTGGGGATTAGAAGATCAGATCACCTTTCCAATCTTTTTTTTTAAACTGAGTACTTAAGTAGGACAACAGTTTCAGTTGGACAACATCCTTAATAATATGATTTAACTTTTGTTCATACCTGAAGTAGTCAGGCAGTTGGACTAGATGATTGTTGACCTTTCCAATGGAACTATTATATTCTAGTTCATATTTCAAGGAGCAGATCTTGTCCTGCTTTTTCCCCTTTTCCTGCTTCCCCTTCAGCAGCTATTTCTTCTGTAAGTCAAGCACAGTTACTCAAGGCAAAGAACCCTTTTGCTCCAAACAAACAAACAAATAAATAAACAAACAAGTACAGAAAACTGTCTCCCTCTCCTTGTTTCTCATGTGTAATCTTAAATCTTGCCGTGCACGTATTTACAGGATGTGAATATATGCATGCACTTACAGGCACACGCACATTGCTGTACTCACATGTAAAAGCAGTACCTTAAGCCAAATTGGAGAACTTAACTTTTGCTTTCTGAGTCATAGAATCATCACACAAGAGGGTTGGGTTGGAAAAGACTTTAAAAAGGCATCTATTCCAACTCCCCTGGACTGCGTAGGAACATCTTTCACTAGATCAGGTTGCTCAGAGCCATGTCCAACCTGACTTTGAATGCTTCCAGGGACAAGGCATCCATCACCTTTCTGGGCAGCCTTTTTCAGTGCTTCACCACCATTACTGTAAAGGCCTTTTTCCTTATATCTAATCTAAATCAACCCTTCTTCAGTTTAAAACTATTGCCCTTTTTCCTATTGCAAGAGGGCCTGCTAAAAAGTTTGTCCTTATCTTTTTTATAAGTCCCCTCCAAGTACTGAAAGGCTGCAATTAGATCACTCCAAAGCCTTCTCTTCTCCAGGCTGAACAATCCCCAGCTCTTTCGCATTGTCTTCATAGGAGAGTTGTTCCATCCCTCTGATCATCTTCATAGCTCTCCTCTTGACTCAATCCACCTGGTCCATGTCCTTCCTTTGCTAAGGGCTTCACAGCTGGTCTCAGTATTCCAGGTGGGGTTTCACACAAGCAGAGCAGAGGTACAGAATCACCTCCCTCCACATGCTGACCACATTTTTTTGGACATAGGCCCGGGTACGGTTGGCCTTCTGGGCTGCAAGTGCACTTTCCAGATTCATGTTCAATCTCTTATTCAAGAGCATTCCCAAGTCCTTCTCAGCAGGGCTGCTCATGACCCATTCATCCTGCAGACTCAAGCTGCAAATTATGTCTAAGAAAAAAATAATAGGGCATAGCAGCAGACAGCTGTGAAAATTAATAAATCAGAAGCAATCACCACTTTAGCTCAGCTTCTCAAGCACTACTTTTTAAGTGATCTTTGAAAGACTGGGATAGGCCGTACAGGTCTTCTCTGATCACAGGGGATGAAGCTTAACCTATTTTACACAAAGCTTAAGTAGCAGAATGTCTTCAATGCAGCAAAAGGAGGTGTTGAGGGCTTGCAATAAAGAGAAGAAGGTCTTCTGTTATTAGGCTGTGATACATACCATTATCCTTCATACAGGTACTGTTTATTCCCTGATTATCACAAAGTAAGTTTGTGTGCAAACTTAAAGTGGGCAACAGCAGTTACACAGTATCTGTTCATAACATGGTTGTACCCAAGATTTATGCCATAGAGGTGATCTAATGACAAAATAAAATTGTCTTACATGAGCTTGAAGATAAAAATATTAACAGCTTGTCTGTGTGCCTACACTTACAAAATGTTGCCCCTTTTCTTGTTTGTTTTCAGAGATGCTCAGCTCTGGAAGCAGAGAGTCCACAGCCCTTCTGCAGCCTATTGCATCGCCTATGCAGCTTCCTCATATGGCTTAATTGAGTACCTTTGGGAGATTTTAACATCAATTAACTCAAATTGTCCTACAAATTTAAACAATGGACAAAATTCTTTTTGTATTATTCAAACAGTTTAGAATACTTGTTACTGGATGAGTGGTGAGGGTATATTTTCTTTCTAGGCTCTTTTGTGCGTGATTCATATATCAATCACACCCAAAGATAGTGGATACAGGCTCCAGAACTGTGGCTTGGTGATCAAGATGCAGCTGTTTATGCATTTAACTCTGAAAAACCTTTTATCAATTCCTGCCTGTTGGCCCAGAGCTCATCATCAAACAAAGCAAGCAGGATTTGGCCCACAGTGTACTCCATTTTGAAAGCACACAGCTGTGACTGCCAGCACGAGCAAACGTTGGCAATGTTTAACTCTGACAGCGATGGGCTGTTACATATGCTATGGGACTGTCCAAATCCCTGGTAGGAAATAAAATGCTGGTGTTTTAGTAACCAAATATTTAGAAAATCCACATTTGTTTGTTTTAGAAGCTCTAACTGTACTCCCAAGGATAGCTACAGCACTAGAAGAAGGTTGTTCTAAGGATGATCAATTGCCAAAAGAAAAAACCTTATGGAATAAAAATGAGCAAGAGACAATTTCTCAAAGTGCTTGCAAGAATTACCTCAGAACTGAAATTTTTAGTCTTTAAAGGAGATCTCCTTTCATCTAGAGTCCTGGATCACTTTTGTAAAGACTGAACATTCCTCACTTTGTCACCTAAGTATCTGCTGGTACTGGCTGTAAATCAGGAACTCAGAAGAGAAGCTGAATCTAGGCCATGTTTACTGTGGTTTGATTGACCCCATTTGTTTAAATTGCCTCCTATCACAGATTGGCTGAAATTGGTCCAGGAATGCTGAAGTGCAGCATATTTGGCCAAGTGGGCTGCAACTAGATGAAAGTGATGAACAAAATTATATTTTTCATTTATCTTTCACAAGATCATATAAACTCCTGCCCTTTTTTCTGTACCTTATAACATTCTAGAACAAAAGAAAGTTAAGACTGAACCAGCAGAAGAATCAAGGCCATCAACACTGAGACATAAAAATCTAAAGTAAATAATAGAATTCTAAAGCAATACCTGCTCAATTTCATTTACAATGCTTATTCATCCTCTCATCTAAACTGTCTAACAACACAGTAAGCATTTCAAGAAACTTTTTTGTCCTTGTTGCTAAAGTGCTTCCTAGAGTGTTGGCTTTCAACTGCTAATATCAATAACCCGTAACTAATGTTTACCTAAATGCAAGTCCTCAAAAGACTGACTTGGAAATAGATGGTCTATTTACTTAACTTCTGATGAGTACAAACATTCAATCTTTAAAATTGATTTACTTCTAAACACTCATTCTTCCCCATTTGATTTTCTGACAGAAGTTACCTGTAGGTTAATAGAAAAGTAAAGCAGAATACTGAGCTGCAGGAATTTTACTGTAAATGCAATTTCAAAGACAAGTCTTTTGCACAAGCTCCCTTTTCATTCTTTTCTAACATTTACTTTTCTTGGCTTGAATTGCTTTCAGCAATATTCCAACCTAATCAGGTTTTCTCAATTTATATTCAAGATTTAGTGCCCACTGAAGAAAAAATTTGCAACAAATGCAGATAAAAATACCTCGTCCAATTCAGGACTCCTGCTCAGGAATCATCATGTGCCAGTTTGTACAGCTGTAAAGCACATATGTATTTCTAGTTCATCTTGCATGGGACCAAAGCACCTTCCCCCTTTCCAGGAATACTCTGGAGTGCCAGAGAAACCGTTTCATCTCTAGAGAGCTACAGTTTTAAATAGAAGACATGACAAATTATCTGCCTTTGAAAAGGTGTGACCCATCTCTCAAAGGAGGACTGTGGTCCTCTAATATGGTCAGCAGTAATTTCAACACACAGAATTAACTTGTAATCAGGTTTCCTTCCTGGGACTAGAAGCCTAGAAGTTTCACTTAAAATTGAAGCTTTGAATGCAATGACTTCTAAGGATGGAAATTCAGGAAAAATTCCAAACATAGTGAGAGCCTGAAGTGCTGTGTCAGTCTCAACAAACCTTTCTACCTCACCTCATCTCTCTGAGTACATGGGTGGCCTACAGCTTCCTGAAGAGATCAAGGGCTGACCTAAGGTGTGTGCTGACACAACCATCCTATTAGGGACTGAAGATAAAAGTATATTAATAGGAACTGATGATAGAATTTGCTCTAATCACTTTCACCTACCATGATAAAAGAGCAAAGGAAATAACTCTGTCTCAAATATTCAGTTTGGAGAAACTGACTTGTTAGGGGGGAAAATTCTGCAAAATAATGCTTTAAAACATGTGTTAAAAGCCTTTTAATATACCTCTGTATGTCTCCAGTATTTTCACCAGAAGGTCAGAAAGAAAAGTAGCCAGTGAATTTCTTTTTTTTGTTTGGTATCTAAGCACAAGGAAAGCCTGAAAGATAAAAATGATACTTGAACTCTGTAGTTCAGGTTCACAAATCATTCTGAAAAATAAACATTTCAGTATATTCCCACAACTGAAAAAACAGATGTGTCATAAGATAGCAGAGAGGTTGGAGAACATTTGGGGGTAATCCTCCTGAGAATACCAACTATTCCCTTGAACTCAAAATTTGTATACTTAGTACTGTTGCATGAAAAGCAATTTTTAAACTAGAGTTTACTTTAAGTAGATAAGAGACCAAAGCCATGTTTCAAACTGTTAGGACATATAAGTATGGTAAGTGCCTTACCAAACAGAGCTTATCCAAATGACAGTGTGAAATCCTCACGGTTTGCCTGTATTAGTTTTAAGTGCTTTCTAATAGCAACTGTCATCAAAACATACATTACCAAAAGGATGAATTTTTTTTTTTTTTTTTAATATGGAGTATGTTTGGGAAAATACATATTACATACTATGTTTGTGGCCATATTTGCAGTGGTCTCAGCTGTTTCCCATCTACAAAACAAGTTATCAGGAGAAGAATGGAACTTCATTTGCAAAGTAATAGCTTTCAAATGAGAAAACTCAAGTCCTTCATCTTATTACTACTCCTAGATGTTCAAGTGCCACAAACTAATAGCACCTTGAGAAAGAGAGAAAATATCCCAGACTTGAAGGTACTACAAATTGGGAAGTAATTTCTGAGAGTCTCACATAAAATAGGTCATCAAAACTACTTTTGTGTATGAAAAATCACCTATTACTTTTGCCAGGCAAGAAAATAATAGAAACTGACTAATGTCAAAAATTGTTTGCAATAAAGCCCAGGGAAAGTATTTGATTTCCTTATTTTTCTAATAAAGTTCAGTAATTCAGTGTATTGCCCTTTTAACAATTGTTTTAGGCTATTATTTCAAGTTGCTTTGGTTTTATTGCAGATGTAAGAGGCCTGAGGAGGTGTCCAGTATTGGTTTTACAAGGCAACAGGTGGCCTCTCTGAGGAAAAACCAATGCCAGTTCCAAACCCACCACAGGACACAGCTGAGGGTGTAAGCCAAGCTGGGGGCGTCTCTGTAGTGACTTGCTAAAGAAAAGATAAAAACATTGCATGGTTGTTGGGGACAGAGAAGTGAAAAAAAAAAAAAAAGCCACAGACAACAAGGACAGTGGAGAAGGAAGGAAAGGTGCTCCAGGTGCTGAAGCAGACTGAGCAGAAGACCATACTAAGGCAGAAATTCCCTGCAGCCCATGAAGAGCACCACAGTGAAGCAGGAAGCCCCTGCTGCACATGAAGGACTACACTGCAGTGGGTGGTTGTGCCCTGAACAAAACTGCAGCCCACAGAGAACCCAGACTGGAGCAAGCTACTGGCAGGAAATGCGGCCCATGAGGGTCCCAGGCTGGAGTACTGTCTTACTGAAGGACTTCAGCACACAGGAGAGGAAAGTGTGAGGAGGAAGGAATGGCAGAGACACACTGTGTTGGATGGATCCCCCATCCCTCTGCATTGCTTGGGGTTGGGAAGAGGTAGGAGAATGGAGTGAATTTGAGCCTGGCAAGGACAGTGGGCAAGGGAAGATGGTGTTAATTTTGTCTTTCTCCAAGCTGTTTTGCCTGTGATGGTAATGGGTAAGTTATCCTGTCTTTACCTCAACCCACAAGATTTTCCATCTTTTTTTCTTCCTCTGTCCTGTTGAGAAGGTGGAATGAAGGAACATCTGTGAGGGCATCTGGCAGTCACCCAAGGTCATTTTGTCACTGGTCTTTAAGAACTTTTACAGGTTAGGTTTCTTTGGTCACATCACCAACATGAATCCTTCTTTTCCTACTAGCAGCAGAGAATAACCCCAAAAATGGTACTTACTGCATATTCCCTTAGACACACCGTATTATTTCATTCACTAGATACTCTGTTTGCAACATAATCAGTATTTACCTTGATTTATATCATTTGACAAACATTATAGCTTTACCTATAATTATACATCTACTACACATGGCTGCATCATCTAATACCTTTGCTACATTTACTACTTACTTTGAGGGAATAAAATAGTGAACATTGGAAATTTCATCCAAATCTCTAACTAATTTCTGTAACTGGATATAGGTGATCTCTGGATATATAGTATTTTTCTCATCTCCATCAAAAATTTTAGAAGGTGTTTTATTTGTACCAAATCCCCATTCCAGCTGTTTATGACTTGGTTATAACCAAGAAACAAAACCGGAAAATCTGTTTTCATCTTCCCATTGCCTATTCAAAATTTATTACAGTAAGATATGTAATTTTAAATAATAACTACAAGAGCTGGGACAACTAAATTCTTGCCATAGCTACTTGCTTTCTGAAGAAGTCACTTGTTATAAAATATTTAAAATCATACATGTAGATGTTAGCAGATCAAAATTATATTGTTGAGAAAACTGTGAAAATGATAGAACAAAACTGTAATGCTCAACAACCTACTAGTCTATTGGTACTGATTTGGAAAACAAAATAAGGTATTTTTTCCATCAAAATTCCATGAGAATCAGATATGTGAACACAAATGGGTAAAGAGGGTCATTAAGTTCATTCCCTTGATACCATGGTTGTCCCACCCAGGAATGCCTCCTAGAAACTTATTAAAATCCATCCTAAAAGAGGTTAGTTTTAATTCTGAATTCCAATTAAATTTATTACTATCCACCTTACCACCATCTATTTTCATCAAAACTTTACCCTCTGTAATTCCTAGAGAAGAAAACAGAACAGGCTAACCATCTGATGTATTCACAGAAAACTATAAAATCTCCCATTCAGCTTTCATTTTGTTAAGCTAAACAAGCCAAGCCCTTTCATTTTCTTCTTACATGTCCTCCATTGTCCTCTTTATTCCAATAGGAATTCTTTGCACTTCTTCAATTTTCATTTCCTCTGTATTGAATACAAGCGACCAGAACTGCACACAGTGTTTCAGGTAAGACCTTTTCAGGAAACTCACAGTGATATCCATCCTTTCCTATACTTCCTGGAACTATTTGGGCTTGTTTTTTTTTTGTTTGTTTTTTTGTTTTGTTTTGTTTTGTTTTTAACATTAGCAACACTTCTCAAGTTCACCACTTCCTTCTCTAATTTAAGCCATCATTTATTATGTGTTACTATATCAAATTCCATAATGAAATCCAAATAGATGAAATTTAATATGTATTTTTGTTTAGAAAATTTGGTACCAAATCAAAGAAAACAGTTACATTCATTTTGTGCAATCTACCATTTAAAAACCCACTGTAGTATTTTAACCACATTTTAATCCATATCTTTAAGTTGCAATTCTGCCTGTAGGCCAGAGGGCAATTGTGGACAGTTTTATTACCTTGCAGCTTTCACAATTACTTTGGCCTGCTTCTCAAATTCTTCTTCATTTTCACCTCTGTTGGCCTCTGAGGCATCTTTGCTTTTTTAAAAATATTTGCAACTGAAGCTACAACAATTCTGAGAATTCTGAGATGGAAATTACCTCAATTACCCTGCAATTGACATGCCTGTCTTCCATTATCTCGCTCACCTCCATTTCATTGTTTTTATTGAGAAAGCATGCAGATAGTTCTCAGGTGCTAGACATACAGTATCGTTTGTCTTCATACAAACAAAATTCTCCTTAATTTCTCAATTCTCTCCAAGGTGCTTTATCCAGCTAAATATCTATAAATTTTCCCATAACAGTTAGCAATTTACAAGTGTTCTCATTCAAGTTCCTGAGCTCTGGGATTATTTAGCCCAGAGATAATGAGGCTCAGGGGAGGCTCTTTTCCCAAGGAACAGGTGAGAGGATAACAGGAAGAAGTTTCAAGCTGTGCCAGGGGAGGTTTAAACTGGATATTAGGAAAAATTTCACTGAAAGTGTTATCAAGCATTGGAACAGGCTGCCCAGTGAAGCGGTTGTGTCACCATCCCCAGAGGTATATAAAAGAGGTGTAGATGTGGCACTAGGGGTTTAGTGGTGGACTTGACAGGGTTAGGTTTATGGTTGGACTTGATGATACAAAGGTCTTTTCCAATCTAAATGATTCTATGATTCAAAGCTGAAAGCAATATGTATTTTCTGTTGGAATTGACAAACCCACTATTACACTATTATTGAATTTAAACCAAATTTACTAATGATGAGTTAATCAATAGTTACTTTCTCTGACCTCCTGTTCTATAGTTCAAGAATCACTAAGGTCAGAAGGGAAAGGATCTTCTGAGATCCAGCCCCTTGAGTTCAGTCTGAATGTTCAAGCAGGGTCAACTAGAGAAGGTTGCCATGATCACAATGCCATCTTACTCAATGAAAACAATTTAAAAATCACACAACGTCTTATTGTTGCACTGCCATCTGGTAGCAAAAAGATCCTAGAATGCAAGTACTAATAAAAGATACCCTAAAAGTCACTTTTATTAGTTTTGTTTATTAGTATTAATCATAGCTAAAAAAAATTTCAGACCCTGGAGCCTCCACCTGAACTACTCCACCAATAGCATAGTAAAAAGCATCTGTGCTGTGTTCAAAAACTAATCTGTGTGTTTGGGGCTTTATAAAAGCACAGTCACTGCAATTTATATCAAACTAACTTGAACTTAATCTGCTTTCAAGTTCATCACCTTCAGAGAAGAGCAGAGTAAGACACAAAAGCAGGCATATACTCAGGCAATCAACTTGTTAGAAGCTTTAAGTCTGATATAGACAAACTCAGCATGAACACAGGCAGTGTAAACTCAATATCCAATCTAAATATGTATCTACCCACTGGAGAGAGCAGAACTGATCAAATTATGATTACTGCTCAATCCAGTATCTGAGGCTATAACTGCCTTTTAGATATTCCTTCAAAATACACAGGCAGCATCTAGCCTTTCCTATTGCAAAGCAAGTCATTCAGACAGGGTATTTAAGACTGTGTCAAAGACTGTGTTTTGATTTTTGTATTAGTAGTCAGAAATCATGTGAAAAACAACTTTTTTCATGTTGGTGTATTAGTTCTCTAAACCTTAGTTAAAAAGAAAGGTTTGATTTTTCTATTTGAAACAGAAGACAGTTTGTAAGCTCACCTATGTGCATGTTGGCACATAGAGATACACGTGCACCCGCTCCTTCCCTCCCTGCAAGCCTAGCTTCATACAGAAAGCAAGAGAAACTAGGAGGGAAGGAATCCAGAACTTTCCCCTGCTGCTGTCCTGGCACTGAGGGGTTAAGTGAGCACTCCTCATATCGTCCATTTGTACTGCTGGTTCAGATAAATGGGTTTCATTTTATTGTTTACTTGTACTTGATAAGGTTCTTGGATTGATTTGGGTGGCTCACAATGCCTCCCAGGCACAGGATGTTATTCTTACTACTGTATCAAATGCTTTTCACAACACAGTGGTTTTCTCTAAGACAGGTATTGTGAAACTAAAATGTCAGAAAAATCAGTTTCTCCATTTTTGTCAAATGAAGAAAGTTCTGTGAAATGGAATCAATTTTGTGCCAACACAATAGCCATAACAACTGGAAAGTCTATCAGAATTGGACAATATTAAGGCACTGTGGAACCCATGATTCGCCTTATTAACCCACAGCTATAAAAGTATCTAAACATGCTTCAAATCATAGAAGTTCCTCTTACAGAGCAGGAAAAATCAATTAGCAGCAGCACCTCAGGTTCCTATAATTGAAAAAATATGTCTTTCTCCTCACTGATCTTCATTTCAAATACAGTTAATAATAATGTCCTATGAACTCCAGAAGGATTTGCATGACTTTTCACTAAGAAATAAAGTGAATCTGATCATTTCATAGAAGACTAAATTAAAGCATCACTTCCTGACCTTGTCACTGACTTCTCTGTATACCTTCTTTCACATACCATCTGCAATAAGATGGATACTAACATCTAAATACCTAACAGGAATGCTGAAAATATTACTCATTAATAATAAACTATTTTAAGAACATAAATGGTAATGAATTCAAAGAAGCCAGAGAACTGATTTTTTTTTATCCCCACAGTCTGTGATTGCATTAAACCTCCAAGACTGGGCCTATCATTTTGCAGCAAACAGAAATTTTTAATACAATAGCAACACACTGTATTCCTGCTTATGGTCTTATCAAAAACATGCAGAGGTCATTAACATAACAAAGGTTTTAAGGTATTTTCCTGCTTTTCACATGAATTTGGAGAAAACTTTCACTGATATGAGTTTGTCCCTAGGTTTCAGAACTAGAGAACCGGCTCTGGTTTTTATACCTATACTCTGGTCAAAACCTTCTGGCGACTATTTAAACTTCTCCTGATATTTTCTTGAATCTCACCCACTCTTTCCTCCGTGTTAGCATGTTATAACCTGGAGCTTTGGGACTAGATGTATGAAGGAACTCCAACATTGCAACAGCAATTGTGTTCTAACACCTGTCTCACGCATCCTGCCTCCCTGGGGAATCCTGCCCCATGGAAATCAGCCAAAGCCTAACTGCAGAAGTGTTCAGCGCTGACAGCAGTATCTGTGAGCAGAAGCCCATTCACCTGCCACAGGACTTACCAATCTTGAAGCATAGGGAACTGAGCAAATGACGTGCTGTCTCCTTGGCTCTCATAACTCAGTAGCATGTACACTCACAGGATGTTAAGGAGACGGTTGTCAAAGTCGATATTCTCATCTGTTTGCTATGACTCACAGTAACTCCTATGAGAGCACTGCGCTATTCACAGCAAGTATGGCAGGGATCACAAACCAGAACCTTTAGTAAGACCAGTATTTGCTAGGACTAAATACACAGCCCACAGAGTTCATAACCTAGTGAGTTGGAAATGCCAGAGAAGGTGTTTTCAATTATGACTTTCTTCAGAAGTTACATCCTTCGCCAAAGTCCAAGAAGGCAACCAGCCCAGGGGAGGATTCACACCTCTGCATCCTCTGTGTGTATATAGAATGGACAGTTGTAACTCAAATCAATTGCTATTAGTTTTTCTAGGCAATCTGTAACAGCATCATATGGAAAAAATGAAAGACCTGCTCAGAGTACTGTTATCACTAGGACTCAAATTCTGGAACTTGGATACACATATTCAAAACCAGACAGAGTAGAGTATCAAATCCTGGTTTCTGACATACTAGATAATCACTTAAGTGATCTGGTAAAAAGGTGAAGGATGTTTGGGTCAAGAGATTTATGTCGCATGTGCTAGTTTAGAAATATTTAAACAAAAACCTCTTTGGCTTACAGTAGAGCAATATGTTCAGCACCATCTTTCTACTTTCAAGGCCAGTTCTCTTATACCCATGAGGAATTTCACACCTGTGCTTGAGCTTTCCTTTCAAATTAGCTGCTCATCAACTCTATTACTAAACAAACATGAAGCAGCTGTAGCTCTCAGACTATGATTAAAATTAAACCCTTCAAATCCAGCCTAGCTTAGAGAATCTCTGTACAGTTGTTCTCAATTGATTAACTCCAACTGGCTCACTACTAAAACTAATCTATTAATTTGAGTCTGAAAAAAGTTTCAAATAAAGCCTTTCACATAAATGGGATCCAAATGATATTTCAAGTAAAACACAAAAAGATGGTGCCAATAAAATTCTTTAATAAAAATAAATAATTTATAGTTTTAAATTGCTTTCTCTTTGCCTTAGAGCAGCTAAACTGTGGATTATTTTATTGATTCAGCATTCATTGTTTTGCTTTGCACAACACTGGGAAGAAAACCAGAATAATGCCCTTAGTGGTCTTCTAAGCAAGGTAATGGAAGATGATAGGAACTACAAACAAATCAGCAAATTATCAGCTGCATGCACCACCTGTGGCAAAATACTGAGTGCTTAGTAGGGAGCTGGGTTCCAACCAGGTTATAGAATAGGTTTTCAATCTGAACCGTCCAGTATATATACCCTCTCTGTTCAGTCAATGAAATAAAGGAAAAGACAAATAGGGCTGATCCATAAGTCTGCATTATCTTGTTTAGTCATGATGTGATGCATAAAACCAGAGCTAGAAAGTTAGCTACACAGTAGGTGAATGAGTCTCCTGCACAAACTTCCAAAACGTTTCAGAAAATACTTCTTGCCTTTATAACTTCTCCTTAGGAGAAAATACATCTGCATGAGGATTTCTCTGTTGCTAGCTGTTGTAGTTTGGAATTATTATGTAAATTCTCTCCCCTGCCATTAACTGTCCTCGCCAGTGGTTAACAAAGAAAGC
>JAWWLZ010000139.1:42986078-42996093 GCA_035041345.1 Poliocrania exsul
GTGATTATCTGAGGAGGAAGTCCCCTCCTCCTCTTGTGAGTAAACATCTTGGTTTTTTCCCCTCAAACCAAGACACTAGCTGAAACTCAGAAATGTGAGCAATACTAACCCAATCACATACTGTCCCTTTCCTTTCTTCTGTTTTAGGTTGAAAGACTTTGCCTCAAGATCCGCATCATTCTTACTGGTATGACTAAAGGGCTGAATCCTCTACATGTAAGGTTCTAGTTAAATTACTAGTATTTCCCTGGAACCTAGACAGCCCCATAAATGTACCTTCATTAGTATTCTCTTGACTCTGTTCTCCACCTGCTTCCCACCTTCAGCATTTAAAGTCTGCCAGTATCATTCCCTCAAGATGGAGCTGGCTGTGGTTTCACCTTGACACTCTCATTCCATCGCCACCTGTCTATCACATCCTGTGCTACACACAAAGTACACAACCTCTCAAAAGGAAACTCACAATATTATTTAACTGTTCTGAAACAGCAGCCTGAGGTACTGTATGATTCCAGCACTAGGGAACTGTCTCTGAGCCAGATGGACACATCATAGTCTCCAGAAACTGGCAGACAATTCAGGAAACTGCCTGATTCCATTCTCAGGTTTGTAACAATTTTAAATGCATGCTAAATTAATGTTAAAAATAAAATTTAAAAAAGAGAGATGTCTACAGCTCTTTCTGGGAGATGGGAAGTCATAGATGGCAAAATTTCTGTGAGTTGACTATGTTTCAGGGATAAATGAAGGCATGCAGCCTGCTTAGGGAAACTTACTGCACTTCAGGAGGAGGAAGAAACAGGAAACCCCAAGTATCTGACCTTTCAGACATCAAACAAGAGGATGGTTACACCACCTTTCTCACACCAAGAGCAGACCACAATTCCAGCAGTAGCCGAAACTATGCCATCAATCCAGCCAGCATTATTCCCTAGCCTTTCTGTAGGGAGACTTGGTGGAGTCTCACTATGCATCCAGACAGAATGAGTGCTCTGTCACCAACATCAAAGGAGGCATTTGAAAAAAACAGCTGTCTTCAGCTGCTCTTCCTCTCTCCTCTAGTAAGGGACTCAGAGGTAACCTTTAGGAAACCTCACCATCTCCAGGCTACTTTCATCTGAATTTCACTTCCACACTGACATGCCCCTCTGTGAAGGTATCGCTGCTACCAAAGTTTAAACAAAATTTACTCTCAAGTGCATCAGCTTCAGAGAAGGGTAGAGTAAAGCACAAAAGCAGGCAAATACTCAGGCAGTCAATCTGTTAGAAGTTGTAGTCATGGCAATAAGACTGATACAGACAAACCCAGTATCAATACAGACAGTGTAAACTCTGTACCCAGTCTTAATATGTACCTGCCTGCTGGAGAGAGCAGAACTGATCAAATGGATGACTGCTGCTCAATCCAGCACCACATTTGAAGCCACAACTGCTTTTTAGGTGTTCTTTCAAACATACACATCACTGGCATCACATCTGGGGAGTTCTGTCACACACCTGCACATGCAGAAGAGGAAAGAAAAAGTGGCATCTCGCAAATATTCTTAGCATCGCTATCAGTACCCACACTGTGAGAAGCAGAGGGAGAAAAGACCTGGCACCTTCTGGTCAGAGGGGAGAGATAGTTTCTAGGTAAAGCAAAGGAAGGGGGTTTCACACAGCATCCAGAAGACTCATTTTTACCATTTTAGAGTTGTCACTGTCATTTGGTGGACAAAGGGTCTATTTGCAGGTGGGGGTAGAGGTGAGCTGTGTCTTAACACTGCTACAAACCCTCGCTTTTTAATAAATGTGATGCCTTGTACTCATTTTGATCCCACAGAGTGCTTTTGTTTCTCATTCATTGCCTTTAGCATGTCAGGTCACAATGTGATCAGTGTTTATGTTTGTTGCCTTCCTGTGAGTAATCTGTCTCAGCCCATAACCCAAGCATGACATAGGAGTGCAGTAAACCTGAACTGATGCTGAAGCTTTACAGACTGTTGCAGTAAACTACTGTGAATGTTTTTCAAACAATATTTGAAAATATTATGTGGTTGTGAATCTTGACTATTACACACTGCTACCAAGAAGGACAGTCCTTTACACACTCTGTCTACCCCTGAGAAGAAGACTAACCTATTCATAAACATCCTCTATTCTTTCTAATGTCCCAGTGCAGCAAAGAAGCACTGCAGGATTATGAAGTGGCCTGTATTGCAGGGCTTGCTCCTTGCCTCACACCATAGGACTACTAACATTATTTTTACACTAAAAAAATTGCTCTACTTTAACAACATAACCATGTTCCCTGAATTTCATGACTCTAGGGGGAAGGAGAATGAACTATTGCTCTTTTCTTTTTCCACTCTAAATTCAGACAGGTGCAATTGCCATCCTCTTCCATCCTGTCCCTGGGTGAGGGGGCCTCTGCATATATTGGGGCAGACTGTTTGCCTTGCACAGAACAGAGGAATCTGTCTTTCCCTGTCTTTCCCGTCTCCAGAAGAAAATGAGGTGCAATGCTATGGTGTACAGAGCCTACATTTCTAACCATAGATCCACAGATTGTCTGTTGTTATTGCTGAGGCCCTGGGCAGTAAGGTTGATTTTTTTAAACTGTACTACTTGTTGCTTTTCACTGGATACTGGGAAAAAATATATATCCCATTCATGGATCTGGCACAGCTAGACATTTTGCCCCTCCTACATAGGGCAACTCTGCACACCTCAGGCAGTGATGAAACCTGAGCTAGATCTTGGCCATCTGCAACAAAGACAACAGCATCAATGGATTAAACCAATAATGAGTTACTCCCCTGGTTCCCAGTGTAACCAGAACTGAAACTGATTCCTACCTGCCATAGGGCTAAACACTTGAAGCAGGTCTGGGAGAATTTCAGCTCTTGTGCTCTGGATTGGTTACAAGCAAATCTTCACACACAGCCTCAGGGGACTCCACACCCCAAACGGGTCAAAGAATAGTATGAATATGGCTCAGCGCTCCATTAAGAAGTTAATTGTATAAATTACACTCCATCTACTGCACACACCGGAAATTCTTCCTGGACTATTCCTTAGGACTCCACTCCAGCTGGTACTCTGGGATACACTGAAACACCTCAGCCAGTCTCACAGAATTCACCTTTTATGATCTAAACCAGATCATGCCTTCTCACAACATCGTCTCATGAAGCTGTGACAGCAAAGAGACTATTTTGTCTTTGGCAAATTAGAGTTGGGATTTTCAGGAGCAGGAGAGACCCCTTCAGCAAAATAAAGCTTAATTGGGAAAAAATATTTTGTGCTGCAACTAGACTGTAAGAAAAGCACTGATGTACACTGAGGGTATGCTGTGGGAAAAACAGTCTGAAAGCAGGTAATGCATACTGAAATGTTCCCTCTCCTTTCTCTCAGGATCAGAATATGGGAAGATCAGCAATTTCAATTCCCACTTACTCACCTAATGTGACAGGACACAAGTCAACAGATGTTGCCAACTCAAAGCACTCAAAAACCATTAGTCAGGCTACAAAACTCACAACAATGGCTTTAAAAGCAGTATATAAAAGAAATACAATGTGCTCTTCTTTTGTTCTGCCTTCCAGAATTTTAAACCCTTACACACGATAAGGTTTTATGTCTCTTCTTCATATCCATAAGGGACAGGAATTCTAGTTTGCATTGTATTTTTCAGTGGAAGCTAGAAATTTGACATCATTAAATCCTTCCAGTTACTGATGCTTAAAAAAAAAAAAAAAAGCCAAGCTTCATTAGGGTGGTGAATGCTGCCATCTCTGGCTGTTGTATTTCAAAAGTTTCCATATATACTGTGCTATGGGCTAGAAATTTTATTTTCCTAGTGTCAAGAAGGAGGGGATGATTGTAAACCTGTTTTGTTCTGCTTGTGCTGTTTTTAGAAAGTATAACACAAAAAGCTGGGCAAACTTACTAGATATGTGATGGGCAAAATTAAAAACATAAGTACAATATACTGATGATAGTCCTGATGAGGGCAAAGATCAGGAAGATCTACATTTGCCTTTCATCTCTAACTGCCTCATAATCTAATAAATATTGTCAACATTTGGAGGCTCTCTGGATGAAAAAACAAGTAGGACAGTCTGAGTCAGGCCCTCACAAATGAACAGAAGTGTACTTATTTCTCCTTTATATTTGGCCCAAGAAGGGGAAAAAAACTCCACTACTGGATCCATTGTAACTTAGATTTTACATGTTTACAAGGAAGTGCATGGACAAGAATAATGAACAGCTCAGCATTCCCTCCAGAGCAAAAAGCTTTTTCTGTCTTTGCCTAGACTATACTTTTTCTCTTTGCCTAGACTATACCTCTTCTATAGGCAATAGTCTACAGGTCTCCCTTCCACCTCCACAACTGCTAAGTCTACACAAAACCATTTTTTAAAAGAAATTCACTACCACTGCATTAGTAAAAATTCTCTTTTTATGTAAGAGCACCTGCATTCAGGACAAATTACACAGAATCATGAGGACTGGAGAAGAGGATAACAGAGGAAAATCACAACAGCTCTTCAAATTCAAATGGATACTGCAAACAATCATAGCAGGTAAATGCTTCAGTCCTGATAGAAAAAAAATGCAGAAAGAAATTATACAGCAATCCTGGGGGAGAGGAAACATAATTTACAAAGGAAAATGGTATGGTTTTATGGCCAGGAGGACAGCAGCACTGAAAATGAACACCCTGACACAGATTCATTCTTCTTTTAAGTCCTGCCAATTCATATCTCCATTGAAATTATAAAGGACACCCATGTAGTCTCAGAGGAAATGGAGTAAGAAAAATGTATAGCCCAAAAGGAAGTCACATATTAATGGGGCGGTGCGCGGGGAGGGTTACCCTTGGTAAGTCCCTTCTCAGCGGGAATGCTCTGAATGCAAGCATACCCTTTCAGACTAGGCAAAACCACCTGTTTATTTCTTACTAAATCACAGAAGAAATACAAAAAGGAAGAAACTGCTTTTGAAACACTCAATTAAAAAAAAAAAAGGACTAATTAGAAACTGTATTTAAATTAAACTTGATTATAGGCTAACGAAGAACAACCACAACAGTGCTATGTATACATGAAACAGAAAATCTTTCCCCCATGGATCCTGTGGTTTTCCTAATGAGATAAACAAACTCAGCCACATATAACAAGGGAAACAAGGCTCACTGCAGACCAGAAAGAAGTGTGTCCCAGAGAGGGAAAGGTCTGTATATGAACACATAGCACAAAGTAGGTAACTTGCCACAAAAATTATTTTGTCTTTAATTTATAGTTGAGTCTGCATTTGCCATACAGTATCAGGGAATAAGGGAAGGGGTTTTCAACCACATTTGCATCTAATATAGAAGCTCTTTGTCAGGAAATGTCAAAAACCATACACTGAACTTACAGAATCAAATTTCCTTACCATAAAAATTGAAATTACAGTACATAGCAATAGTTTTCGTAAGCACTGGAAGTAATGCAGTTTGATTTGTCACTCATTAGTATGCTATGATTTACTAGGAGTTTTTCCTCATGGACTCCTTTCTGCATGAGGGTTCTCTCTCATTTCTAGTAAGATGGAAGTTCCTTTTGCTACCCTTCCCTTGATCAAGGAAGTTACAGGTCTTTTTCCTACTTTCCTAAAAACAGTTTCAGAACTCACTAGATTTTAATCATTGTTGTGATTGAGTCTGTTAAATTGGAACAAAACTGGCCAGTTCAAAAAAACATTGATAAAGAAACTAATAGGCAGAGAAACAAAGGTGTTCATACACATACAAAAATTTTATTTTACATATCAGGAGAAAAATCAGAGCAATTAGTAGGAAAGAATAACAGAATTTGAAGAAGTACACACGCTAAGGCATTTGGGATGACCAGCAGAAACCAGAAGGTCTGAGCGCAATTAAACACCATACAGAGCTGGCATCTGCATGAGACCACCGTACATTCGTGGTTGCCTTTTCATTTCCCTTTTGCATTCCCTCAGTGTCCAGCAGAAAGGGATTTTGGTGAGTGCTCTGTCCCTCATTGCCGAATTGTGGAAACAGGCACTCAGTGTCTGGAGAAACAGATAGTGAGAAAGTCTGCCTAACTACAAAAACTTCACTACAAAAATGTTACAGAGTGACAGCAGAGGAAAGCGAGGGAGTGGTCAGGCAAAGCAGAAGCAGCTGAGAAGCCAGAACCAACACAGGGTCTCTGTACCAGAGATGTTGAGGACTGGGGGACCTGAGATGGGGCTCCATCCTGCCCTTGACAGGCTTTGAAACCCTTCCTATTTTCCAAATATTCTAAGTGCTACACCATAAGCTGAGTAGGAGAAATGCAATTTTGAGAATAACTACTTACCTGTGCTAAAAATCAGACAGTGACACTTTTTTATTTTTTTTTTAAAGCAAATTCTGGTCACAGTTAAAATTTGGAAGTTATAATATAAGCATTTTCAGCATGCAGTATTAAAAATGCTAAGAAACAAAATAGCTTTGTATTTACATCTGTTATGCCTTTGTGGTACGCACCATCATGGCCTGGGGATGCTTCAACATTCTCACACAACTGCTGCTGAATATTATGAGAAACCACCACAACATTCCAGAGTATGTACTTTGTCCCACTGGGGAAAAATTAAAACATAGTTGCTCTGGTTCTAACTCACATCAAATTTCACTCCTTCTGTAAATGAGTAAACAAAACTATATCGATCTGGGCTGTTACATCAGTTAGGAGCTTCAATATTTCACAAGGGGACCACGCTAATAAACAAAAGCATACAATCTGCCAACTTGGCTATCAGGAGAGCTAATTCAAGTTTCTCTGGTTTGAGGAGGTGTTTTAATATTTCCTAGCATAAATAAACAAGATGGAAGAAAAATCCAAAGCACCCAAGTTTTGGTCCAGGCTCGCATGACACTAGACTATACCTATGGATGCTCAATTTCAGCCCTCCACTTCCATCAATTCTGAGTGTCTATGGGAAACACTGTTCGTAATGATCCCCTTCAAACTTGAATGATGAAAGTGCACATTTTGCAAATGACACCTCAGCCACTCTTCCCCATCTGCATGAGAGACGGTAAATGATTTCACTCTTTAGGCATTCAAAATAAAACGCACATGCAGCAAATTCCAAGCTGGCAGGAAAATCCAGTCATTAAAAAAAGTGATTTGTTTTCTACAACTGCAGACACAAAGGCTCCATTTATTTCCATTGCTATAAAGAAAATGAACTTTTATTTTTTATTTAAACAATCATAGACCAGAAATACTGGAAATGTTTTAATTTCAAAAATAAAGTGGCACCATTTTAGATACAGGTTTCTGGTTGATGTCATTGCTTTGCCATGCAGGAAAAGGTTTTACCACCTTCTGTATATACTGTAATGATGTCTATTTTTTGCTGCAGTCACTAAATTTAAGAAGAAACCTAAACTGTGTGAATTTTAAGGAAACTCATTAATAGGAAAACACATTTTACATTATGTGAGCCTGGGAAAAAAAATCTACATTTCTACTGAAATAAGAAATTTACTATCTCTGTCCTTCTGTCTTTCCCTCTTTCTCTTCATATTGGGGAAAACAGCAAATTAAGAAAATAGCAAACATAATTGAAAAGACCTATCTTAAGAAAGATTAGAACCACAATTGACTTAACACAGAATGAGCTGCTTATTTGAATTCACTGGGACTATTCCCTACACAAAATGTAAGCGCATGTGTAATTCCTTCCAAGACCTCAACATGTAAGGTAACTTGTAATGAAAATAAAAACTACTGATTTTTTTCAGCTCACTCTGTATTTATTTTTGTGGCTATAGCAACACCTAATGGACAAATAACAAAATGCATGTCCATCATATGATATATATGTATTTTCAAATATAAATCCTTTAATTATTCTTGCTTTTTTAAAGTTAACAATAAAACAAAAACATCTAACTTATATAATTATTAATAGCTTTTAAGGTGTTGTATTTTGTATAAATGCTTTATATATTTACGTTTTCCTCTCTCTCATGACCTCTCAGGCAAACACTTGTGTACTATGAAGTGCTGGTCATGGTGTATCAGTGAACACTGCCCTACTTTCACAAAAGTGTACAAATATCCCACAAACAGTAAGGTTGCACAGTTAAGGAGTCAAAAAATAAGAATCTATCATAAATAAAGTTGCAAAGTTAAGTATAGTTAAGAAAACAATAAAGAACTTCTGCAGGTTTGCTCTTCACTGAATCAAAGCCTAAAAAGAACTCAAAATAAAGCAAAATAACCACTGAAAGGCAAGTTAGCTTTCTAGGGTTGCTGAGTGATCAGCATGTTGACATTCTTTTTTACTTCACTCATTTCCTCTGTGCTTTTTTCTAATTCTGATGTAATTGCTCTCTCCTTTTTCTTATTCCCTTCACTAAAATATGTGTCTGATAGGCATATCTGTTTAGAACCAGCAAAAAAGGTATTCAGTGATGAGGCAAATACAATCATATTTTCTAAAATTTCTCAGTGCTGAGGTTAGCTTGAAGAGATATAAGAATGTACTGGCTAAAAGGATAACTTTCTCCTCCGAGTGACAGAGAAGCCAACAAGGAGAGGTGCTATGCTGGACCTTGTTCTCACAAACAAGGAGGAGCTGGTGAGGAATGTGGAGCTCTAGGGTAGCTTTGGCTGCAGTGACCATGAAATGGTGTTCAAGTTCCTTAGGGCAGCCAGGAGGGTGCAGAGCAAGCTCATTACCCTGGACTTCAGGAGAGAGGATTTTCATCTCTTCAGAGACCTGCTTTGTAGAGCACCATGGGATAAAGCCCTGGAGGGAAGAGGCATCTAAGAGAGCTGGTTAATATTCAAGGATTCCCTCCTCTAAGCTCAGGGGAAATGCATTCCAACAAAGAGGAAGTTGGGCAAAAACGCCAGGAGGCCTGCAAGTATGAACAAAGAGCTCCTGGACAAACTCAAACAAAAAAAAGAAGCCTACGGAGCATCAAAGCAGTGAGAGGTAGCCTGAAAATAACACAGAGAAATTGCCTGAACAGTCAGGGATCAGGCAAGGAAATCTAAATCTAATTCCTAATAGAATTAAATCCGGCCAGGGATGTCAAGGGCACCAAGAAAGGCTTCTATACATACGTTGGTGATAAAACAAAGACTAGGGAAAGCGTGGGCCCTCTCCAGAAGGAAACAGAAGACCTGGTTACCTGGAATATGGAGAAGTCATCTACCAGCTGCAGGGTCATCCAGTGGGACTTCACACACACTGAGTTTTATCACTTGGCTATGCTTTTGGTGATTTTGAAAGCCTTGTCATAGCCACGTATACAACTCTTACTTGTAGAAGATACATTTGAGGTGCTGATAACTTGCAAGTATAGCTAGGAAATGAGCTCAGAAATCAAAAGGAAGAAATCCTATGCAAGAATTTCTGTATGTATACATATAAGACCCCCTGCAGCACTATAGGCTGGACAGTGGCCAGGCAGAAAGGGACAGGAAATTGAGCATGAGCCAGCAGTGTGCCTAAGTGGCCAAGAAGGCCAGTGGCATTCTAGCTTGTGTCAGGAATAGTGTGGCCAGCAGGACCAGGGATGTGATTCTTCCTCTGTACTCAGCACTGGTGAGGCCACACCTTGAGTGCTGTGTCCACTTCTGGGCCCCTCAATTTAGGAAGGACATTGAGGTGCTGGAGCAGCTCCAGAGAAGGGCAACGAGGCTGGTGAAGGGACTGGAGAACAAGTCCTGTGAGATAAGGCTGAGGGAGCTGGGGTTGTTTAGCCTGGAGAAGAGAAGGCTCAGGGGAGACCTCATCACTCTCTACAACTACCTGAAAGGAGGCTGTAGCCAGGTGGGGGTTGGTCTCTTCTTCCAGGCAACAAGCAGTAGAACAAGAGTCTTAAGCTGTGCCAGGAAAGGTTTGGGTTAGACATTAGAAAGAAGTTCTTTACAGAAAGAGTAATAGGGCATTGGAATGGGCTGCCCAGGGAGGTTGTCAAGTCACTGTCCCTGGAGGTAATTAAGTAGAGACTGGA
>JAWWLZ010000139.1:42996193-43079752 GCA_035041345.1 Poliocrania exsul
GTAATAGGGCATTGGAATGGGCTGCCCAGGGAGGTTGTCAAGTCACTGTCCCTGGAGGTAATTAAGTAGAGACTGGATGGGGCACTTGGCGCCATGGTCTAGTAGGCAGGGTGATGTTTGGTCAAAGGTTAGACTCGATGATCTTAGAGGTCTTTTTCCAGCCTAGTTGATTCGGTGATTCTATGATTTGATGGGGATGGTATTTTTCATTTGACCAGACATGCTGGCCAGCAGACAACCTTTTCGGCACAAAACCCTTCCCATTAATGTGAAGTAGAAACAACAGATTAAAAAATTAAACATAAATTGTTGCTTTAATTGGGATTCTAATCACACATGTGCTAGTAAGGTTGTTCCCTAAAGGATTATTGGTAAAATAAGCATGTGAGAAAAAGGTGGTTATATTCCCAGGAGAAAGCCTGAGGTAGATTTTTTTTATTCCATGGCATACCAAGTGGATAGCAGGATGGTGAAAAAAAATGTCATAAATCTCATTTTGCCCCAAGCTTGGTGCACATGGTTGACTTTCGAGCTTCATTTCCCCAACTTGTCTTTATGTGCTGGCCTCGAAGCCTTTGCTCTGGCAGCAGCCTGGCCAGGCACCCATCTCTCGAGGCACCCACCCCTCGTGGCCTTGGGCACAGCTCCCCTGGGGCGCTGCCGGTGCCCGCCCGTGCTTTGTCAGGCTGCAGAGGGAGCTCTGGGCTCTTTATTCCTCAGCGCTCTTTGCCTGCACTCCTGCAAAGCGCTGCAACAACTGGCGGAGCCAAAGCCAGGGGAAGGTGCTGAGGGACAGATTATTAAACGTAATTTCACACTCCTGTTTATTCTTACCCCGCAAACGCCGTGTTCACCACCCCGCCCACGCGAGGAGGAGGCGGGACGCAGCGGGGCCCGCCCACAGCCGGGCGGAAGAAGGGCCGTGCTTCCTGCATAGCGACATGGCCGAGTATTCTTGCGTGAAATCCACCAAGCTCGTCCTCAAGGGGTCGAAAGAGAAGAGGTGAGGAGCGGGCTCCCTGCCCTGGCCGGGCTCCCCGCGCCGCCTGGGACGAGGCCCGGCCCGACCGCCTATTGCCGCCCCGCCGGCGGCGGCACCCGCGGGCTCCCGGATGGGATAGGGAACAGGACCGGGCCGCAGCCCTCGGCTCCTGGCGGGACAGGGTGCCGCGTCGGGCCAGATTGCAGCCTTCGGCTCCCGGCTGGGATAGGGACCTTTTCTGTCAGCGCCCGGGCGGGGCGCCGAGAGAGAAAGCGGTGGAAGGGTCGGGTCGGGTCGGAGGCACGTTCTTATTTCTTTGCATCTCTCCTTGCAGCAAGAAAAAGCACAAGCAGAAGAAAAGGAAAAGGGAAGAGGATGCAGCAGAGCAGCTTGATATTGTTGGTGAGCTGCTTTCCAGGAGTAAAGTGACAATGTGGAAGCTGTTGGAGATATAGCAGCAGCTGAAGAGATTGTTACAAGACTGTAAACTAAGTATAGTTCCTATAGAGATTTATAACTATTTCTCACAGTATGTTAATTGTATATTGGCATCTTCCTAGACTCCAAATGGTTCTTCTGACATCAGCAGGGTGGATTTTCCACATATATTTTTTAGCAAAGTATGTTCTTAGATAACCTGAAACTGCTTCTTCCCAGTGGTGTTTGCTTTAGAAGAGACGTTGTAGCACTGTAGTGCATTTTATATTTGTAACTTGCACCTTTTGTTACTATTAATTTGAAAAATCACCTGTGCTTTCTGTTCTTGCTCTGCCAGAAGTTATTTTCTGACTTTATTCTTTAGTTCATTCAAACCTCCAATCCTTTCAAAAGGAAGATCCTTGGTTAGCTTGTTTTTAATTTGACAGACTTGCTTGACTGCTGTGATGTGTTCCCATTATAAATTTGATACTGTTAATTGAAACCGAAGACACAAACATTAACCAGTAATAAAATACAACTACTTTTCATAACAACCTTTTCCTAAAATAGAAGGATCAAAGTGTGTGTGCTCATGACCAATAACCTGACAGAGTGTTGCTCCTTGGCACTGTCATGTTCTTGACTGATGACAGTTCACAAACAAAAACAGCTAAAAGAGAGCCATAAAATCATGAGCGACACAGATGTTTACTGTAACACAGTGCACATTACAGGATAAAGGAAATTTTTTTGTTATGTGTACATAGGCATAAGATAAAGTAGTGCAGGGGGAAGTCATCCTTGTTCCTGTGTTAAAACAAATTACAAGAAAATGGGCTCTTGTGTCTCACATTAGAAGAATGATACAGGTATTTTACATTCTTTAGTTTAGCCAGATTTTGAAGAAGTCTGAGAAATTTGGAAAATTTGTACATTGATCTGTGATCCCTGGCTATGTGGGCAAGACAAATAGTTCTTTGTATTGTATAAAAATAGGGAAAGGTTATTTCTGCTCATGGCAGATTGACTTATCAAATTTACCATGTGAAAAAAAGAAACTGCATTCAGATTGAATAATTGAAAGTCCTTATTATCTTAATCAGGTAGGAAATATTTGTAAGACAGTACAGAGAGAAAATTTTACTGTTCAAAAAAAACTATAAAAAGCATAATTCTAAGTCGTGCACATGTAAGGTTATCTTTAACTTTGGTAGGATTCTGCAGGACTTTGCAAACACAGCTTGGCTTGAACAACTGAAGTCTCAGGATTACAGCTCACATGAAGTAATTTAACAGCAAAATGAAATAGATTCTCTGCTTCTGTTGTGCTGGAGTATCTAATAATGATTGAATATGACCCCAAAAATGCAGGAGACTGATCTAGAGGGGGGAGGAAAAAACCTTTGCTTGGAAGGTGTATCTTTGCTGTGTCAGCTGAATAAATCAACTTGCTCTGTGGACTTATACAAAATAGGGATAAAGTGCAGGAGCTTGTAACTAGGGATGGCAGGGTGGGGAGAGGAGCAGGACTTCCTGACGCAGCAGCAACACCATTCACCGTTAAATTGGCTCTGGACTATAAAATAACACACAAAGATCTCAAGATAGCAGTAGAAACTTTATCTTTAGAACTTCAGATTCTTCAGAGAAGACATACAAATATAATCTCTTGAACTACTGTAATGAGAACTTGTGATTACTCCATTAATAAACTGTCGTGATTTTGTATTACAGGAAATTGGTGGGCTATCAGTAATTTTGGTGAAATTACAGGAACTATAGCAATAGAAATGGATAAAGGAGCTTACATCCATGCCCTTGACAATGGCTTGTTTACACTTGGAGCACCACATAAAGGTTTGTTTCAGAAAATTTGAAAATACACCATTTTAATAATAAAATACCTAAAAGCATAAAACTAGCATCACTTAAAGGCAAGCAGTTTTACAGCTAAAATAATGCAGTAGTTCTAGACAAAGCATGCAGATGGCTTAAACTTAATGACTACCAATCAGTTTCACTCATCTAGTTTCTTGCTGCTTTATGTGTATAGTAAATTGAACTGCATTGAAGATGATGACGTGTTAAAGGCCATACCACTTGCTAGATAAAAAGCAGTATAATTTTTATTAAATCCTATAAAATCTTTATGGTGTCGTTCGAAGAGTGAAATTCAAGGTAGATGAGTATTAAGGCTTACTGCTGTGTCCTCATCTCAGTATGCTTGTTTCGTTGTTGCACAAGAAGACTTCTGATGTGCTGGGATAATTAGGTGGTTCTTTGAATTTTAGAGCCATTGCTCAGGCACAGACTGTAACCCTGACACTGTGCATGTTTCCCGTCCAGGATGAGATCAAAGCAATGATAACAATATTCTCTCATTTTGGTTTTGAGGGATGGAGAGGCTAGTAGCTTTCAGGATACTGAGCTGTTACCATAGTTTGAACCATAATGCATTTTTTTAATAAAAAAGGAACATTACAAAGAGGTTAAGGTTTTTAAAGGCACCAGGAGAATTAGAAAACGTTCTCAACTGCAGATTTCTTTATGCAAGGATCATCTTTACTGGGTGTCTTGTTCTAAGCACTCTAAATATATGAACATAAATGAGTTACCTGCATTTTCAAAAGTGAATACTCAATAAAGGAATTTTTAAAGAACTAAATACTTTCCATAGTATTTAGCAATGGTCAATGTTTAATTCTTTTTGAAACTGCAGTATTAATAGACTAAAATATTTTATATTTAATACTTCATACTTAACTAATGGACTTTTTTCCTCAGATGATGAAGGCCCTAGTCCTCCTGAGCAGTTTACAGCAGTAAAGTTGTCTGATACAAGGTAATTACTGTAACAATATTTCAAGTTTTGATACTTATCTTTGGGTTTTATGTGAGCACGTGTTTTAATACTCTCTTTAAATACATTCCTGACTAATAAATGTGTTTGTGATGTGTTGGATATTGGGAATTGCGTAAATTGAAAACATTGTATATTGTTTTCCTGCATTTTCTCTTTGAGGATTGCTCTGAAATCTGGTTATGGCAAATATCTTGGTATAAATTCAGATGGGCTCGTTGTTGGACGTTCCGATGCAATAGGATCAAGAGAGCAGTGGGAACCTGTCTTCCAAGATGTAAGCTATTTGGAATATTTCATTTGATGTTCCTAGTGTTTGACTGTATTTTGAGTTCATCTATGTTGATATTTTTTGTCTTTGAAGTAAAACCCTTTCACAGTCTCTGTCATATTGTAACTTTTAATACTATGTTTTCCTAATTCAAATGCATTTGTTATAATGGGGAGTTCTTCAAATACTTCAAGTTACTGCATTTTTGGCAGCTATAAGCATCTTAAGAATGGAGGAGCCAGCAAGTCTGCTGGCTAGCTGTTGAAGTATCCATACATAAAAGAATAAAAAACATTTACAGTGACTTACGGTGTATTGTAGAGGATAAATGTTATTAATCAAAGATTATATCCAATCTCATTATACTAACAATGTGGGATGTTATTTTTGCAGAAGAAAATGGCATTACTAGCTGCAAATAGCCGTTTTATTAGATGTAATGAAGAGGGAGATATAGAAGCCAAAAGCAAAACTGCAGGGGAAGAAGAAATGATAAAGGTAATCTCTAACTTGTAGAATTAATACAGGATTGGGAGGGATATTCAAACAAGCAGGTGTCTGTGTGCTACACTTTATTGTTAATAGAGTTCTAATTGCTTTCTGTAAGCTGTCAAGTGATTTGGCCACAAGAAAGGTGCATAAATTGTCAGTACTTCCAGTAGAGATAGGAAGATATTTTACTGTTACAGAAGGGAAAGATGTTAAAGGGCAAGACAGTCTGTGCAATATTGCAGGTAGTTCTGAATAGCTTGGTATGGAAGAGATGAATTATGACTGAATCGAGGGCAGAGAAGGGTCTACCAGAATGATGCAGAAGGGGAGATCTTTTAAGATAATCTAAAATTACTATTTTGACTTTATCTGAACATGGAAAATATATGTGTCTCTGCACACAGAGATAGGTGTCTACTAGTCAGAGTAATAATATTTTTAGGTCAATCTCTGACTTGCCCCTGCCAAAACTAAGAACTGTAATGGTGCTCCTTTAAAATTAGGGCAATTATGTCTTACAGTAGTATGAAGGATTGCACTTAATATTCTCCATATTTGCTTTGATTGTAGTTGTCTCTAGCTAACCAATTTGAAAGGTGTGAACTCAAAAAGTCACTGTGACTCTCATTCTGTCACGAAGGGTATGTTGTCATCTTTAACCTGTAACTTCCAGTTTTAAAAATATAGGTTTTTTGTTTTAATTGTTTTTTTCTTTTTTATCTTAATTACTAGATTCGTACTTGTGCTGAAAGAGAAGCTAAGAAGAAAGATGAAGTTCCACAGGAAGACAAAGGAAACGTTAAACAGTGTGAAATCAATTATGTGTATGTACTTTAGAACCGGTAACACGTTCAAGTACCTTTATTCACTTCTCTTTGGGGCCATCTTGGGTGAAAGGGTTACACTCCCACACAGCCATTCACTTGCTTTTCCCCCAACAGGACAAGGGAAGAAAGTAGGGTGAGGAAAAGCTCATGAGTTGGGATATAGACAGGGAGATCACGTACCAGATACTGTCACAGGCAACATACTCAATAGTGAAAAATTACTAAATTTGTTGTCTGCTAAATGGATTTGGGTACTGAGAAAGAAAGACAAAAACTAAAAGCATCACCTTTCCTTCCCTTATCTCCCAAGCTCATGTTCACTCCAGGCTCCTCTACCTGCTCCCCTAAGCAGGATGGGGTATGGGGCAATACACAATAGTTCCTTTCAGCCACTCCTTTCCTCTCCCACTTTTCCTGCTGTGGCATGGTCTTATCCATGGGTTGAAAGATGATATCTGCTCCTGTGCCTGAAGCATCTCCTTCCTCTTTTTTTCTGTCCTTGATGTTCACACTGACATTTTGCACTTTTAGGTTTTTTCTCTTCTGCCTGTGTGGCATTTTACCCTTTCTTAAATAAGTTTTCATAGAGGTGCCACCAGCTTTGCTCATTGGACTTGGCTGTGTCCTGTAGTGGGTGTGTTGTAGAGCCAGCTCTGTCCAGCACAGGGCAGCCCTGGCCTTTTCTCACAGAGGAAACCTCCACAGCAACCCCTGTCAGCAACTTCCACCTACATCCAATACACTTTCGCTCCATGATTTCGTCTGGTAGTAGTTGAAGAATTTGTAACCATTTCTTGCTAATCACGTAGGGGTTCATTCCTGTTTGGACTGCAAGAAAAATAAAACCTGAACAGTTTTTACATATGGAAGCCTTAGTGCAACCTTAGTACTGGGATAGTTTGCTGGATTTAATTAGGCCAGTTGTCTGCTGCATAGTAAAAAATAAAAATCTTATCACAGCTGTTGTTTTACTGAAACACAACATTTTAAAGACGTTTTCCTTTTTTTTCCCTCTCCCTTACAGAAAGAAATTCCAAAGTTTTCAAGACAAAAAACTTAAAATAAGCAAAGAAGATACAAAAGCCCTTAGAAAAGCCAGGAAAGAAGGCACTTTTCATGAAATGCTACTTGACAGGTACTTCAAAATACAACGGAATAGTGTACTGATTAAAAAAACTACCAGAAGATGGAATTACAGTAGACCTGGGGGACAAAAGAGGGCTAGATTCCAGGGGGAGGTTGTTGAGCTTGTCTTCTCTAGTGAGTGTTGTGCCTGAGTTCTGGGGTTGGGTTTTTTTTTTAATCTTGAATTTTCACTATTTTGGCTGGAGTTTGCAGGTTTGGATTTACCTGTGAATTAATTCTTTTAAAAATCTTTAACTGTTGTTCAGTGTGTTTAGTACAGAGTTATTGAGGGATTTAATCTTTTTGATCCTAAAAATTAAACTAATTTTTAACAGTTTTCAATACCTATGGCACCAGAACATTTTGGAGAGGCAGAAGTTGCATTTTAAAGAGAAATAGCATTTATAAACGACTCTCTGTGTTTTATCTACTGAAAATATTTATATTTTTCCCACTGAGCTGAGACTATAGAAAGTGTCTTGAATTTTTAAAGCCTTTTATATCAGTATATAGTATAAATACTTGCATTGATTCAGTGGGTGGAATGCAGAAAACTGTTTCTGATAATTGCAAGTGATGGGAGAACACTCTTGGGCAGCAGATGGTCAGCTTCAGAACACACTGAATCTGAATTCCATTCCTCAGAGGAGACAAAATGCAATTCATGATGATTTGAAAGGAAAGACAAGGTTAACTTTAGACATTGCAGTTATATTGCCTTAGAAATACAAAGTTAATTAAAAAATCCAAAGTAGTATTAGGCTTTTATATGTGCTTTGAAGTAAAGTTTAAGGAAAATTGCTTTCAATGCATTCTTAATGCTTTGAAGCAGATAAAACACCGAGATCTAATTGTATTTGGTCTTGATCTAAATTTTCTTTTATTCACTCTTTCCATACAGGAGAGCAAAAGTGAAAGCAGATAGATACTGCAAGTGACATCCAGCTGGTCTATTTTCTTCTGCGTCTTTGATAGGGTCAAATTGAAAGCAAGAGTGAAATATTTTATAATTTTTTTTATGTAAGGCATTTTTTAAGTATCTTCAGAATTATATTAAAATTTCCTCACATATTAATTACCCACTTATAAAACGTTATTAACTGTATCACTTGTGAATATTTGGTTTGCATTAAGAGAATGGCTCCAAGAGGAATTAAAGGTGTATCAACTAGCAATGGTAAGCTATTTGCCTTGGGAGACCAGCTGTACACTGATTAGTCCACAGAGAAAACATCTTGGCTTTTAGTGGTCTTGAGGGCGAATAGTTGACTTTTCCAGGGAACTCTGGATGTAACCTGATTGCTCTCAAATAAAAATCAACACACCATCAATGGGTGAGCTGTGTAAGCATAGCTTTTTACCAGCAGCAGAAAGGGTCAAGTACATGAACTGATTGTATATGTAGCTTGGGGGCTTTTCAATTGCTGTGCTTATCCATACGCTCTGTGACAACATAAAGAGGGCTACACTGCCTTTTCCACAGTGAGTAAAGGCCATATTTTGAGTTCCAGTATTGATGAAAAAGATACACTGCACATGCTCAGGTCTTAGACAGGTGTGAGTGCTGAATTTATAGGGAGAAGGCCAAAAGCTAGAAGTAAACAGATTACTGTTGGCAAATGTTCCTCATTAGCTAGTTCTTGTTGTAGTTACCACACTACATGTCCCTCCCCAGAAATGTAAGTAACGTGATGTACAACCATTCTGACGTATAGACCTGGAAGTGGCCCACTGCCAAAACTGCTCCCAGAACACAGAGGCAGCACTGGAAGGAACAGGCTGCAGGCCAGAGTGACAGTTCATTGCAGGTGTCATTGATCTACAATCACTGTGAAAAATACATCTGAAGTGAATGCTGATGGTTGAAGTAGATTGATATTACAACATCTGTTTTTCTATGTTGTTTGAATAAAAACTTGTCTGATAGGACTCACAAAAATTATTATTTCAGGTATGGATGCATCTGGAAACACAAATCTGCTATGCTGGTGGGAAGGGTGTTGACAGGAGTACTCAGCAGCTGAATAACAGCCTGAGAATTAACCCTGTCATGCAAGGTGTAGGTGGTGTACTTAGCTATAAGTGCCAGTAGGGGAAAAATGTAACTGAGGGGCATCTTTGCTACGGATCTAGGAATAAGCGAAGCAAAAAGAAATGGCAGAGCAAATTAACTGAGGCTGTCCCAGTTAGAGAAGGAAGTACTAGAATTGGCAGAGGACTGGCAGCCTTGCAGGGAATAGGGACATTATAGTAGCAATGCGGTTGCCCTCTGTGTCGGAACTAATGATACACTAGATTCTTGATAAAACATGTTCTGCAATAACACAGAAACAGTAATCTGAGGAATCCACTGGAAATCTGGTCCCAGGAAAATGAAATCAAAGGTATGACATGACAGTGAAGATTAGTGTATGTGTATTTAACAGATCTGTAAGGAGTCCATTGAGATACTTTCCTATTGGAGGTATTCATGGAGTCATCTTGGCAATATGTCTTGGCAGTATTGTTAACACAGAAAGCTTTAACTAAAACAGAAAGAAAAGGGGAAGTAGTTTGTGCAGCGTCGGCTTCTGGAGGAAGGAACAGATCTGGAGAGTGATAATACAGTACTGGAAAGGTGAGTATGAGCAGAAGGGTAGACGTAGTGCTAGGTATGAGTGGCACCAGATGCACATCAGCAAGTTAACTGCACATCTTAAGAAACATTTTTCTTCTGACTTAACCTAGAATTTTTAAAACTGCCAGAAGAAACCTAGACAACAAAATGGAGGGCCTAAAGTACTGGAGTGGAACCTGGAGACAGAACATTCTGATAGGAACACAGCAGAATAGTCACAATCAGAGAAACATGGGTACTGGAAGGTGTGAACTATTTCTTTACCAGTGGCAGAACTAAACCAGAAGCATAAAGAGGCTTCAAAAGAGTGTGCTGTGAATGTGTAATTTGACAATGGCATCCTTTTGTATTCAGAGCATTCAGAAAGAATTTTTCATTTTCCAAAGTTTTTATTTTCTACTGTTAAAAATGTACAAAAAATGGTAAAGCATCTAGACAAAGATAGTAAATACGTAAAAGCTGTCTGCTCCAGAAATAAAAGATGAGCAAAAGGGGTTGCAGGTGTTTAGAAAATAACACAACCCGCTTAATCAGACACTTTCTTACCATAGTCCATAGTAGTATTTTGAGATATCTTCAGGTAAATACAGGATTATTGTCTTGTATATATTTGTTTTCAACTGAATTTTTCTAGACCCTGCAGAACCTGCCTGATTTCCTATTTTTGAAAGAACACTCCCATGAAAATCTAAGGTTTATCCTGTTACACTGTAATTTTCCTCATCTTCTAAATCCACAGACTGGTTCTGTCTTCTTTCACCAGTGCTTAATGCTTTTCTGCCTTGCTCTCCAAACCTCTGTGCACTTCCCAGCTTATGCTCTGAGCTGGCTCCTCCCTACACAATTGCATTCCCTCCCTTCACCCAAGGCTTTCAGCTTTCCCACATTACAATATATTTCTTCTGCCCTTTCCTTTTTCTTAATTTCTGCAGTTCAATGCAGCTTTCCAATCAACCTTCTGCCAAGAATTTCCCTTCTTTTTCTTGCCCCCCCCCAGCTTGTTTTGTAAGACAGTTAATTGAACAGGCAATTAAGTCATGATATTTTAAACCTCTCACTTTTTTTCTGTGTGCCCAGAAACATGTGACACCTCTCGGTCACTACATAAAGCACATGACACAGACAGCCTGGAAGACTTTGAGTATTTTTTCATTGTGCTTCCCACAACTGTTGCTAATGTATAGGATTGTTAAGTGTTCGTTTGTTTGCACTAAAATGATACTTTTTATTCTAAGCTATTTGGAATATGTACTGTATTTGGCTGCTGGCTTGTACTTTATATTAAAACAAAAATTACAAGAACCTGATGTAATGGGTAGTGACCCTGCCCAGGGCAGGGAGATAGGAACTAGAGGTCTTTAAGGTCCCTTCCAACCGAAAATATTCTCTGATTCCATCAAAGAGATACCATTTATGTGTAGTAGTGAATGAATAATGGGCAAGGTGCTTATAGCTGGGTACATCTCATGCCTTGTATTTCTCATTAGTCTGGCCGCTGGCCTGTTCCCTGAGCTCCTAAGAGGGCAAAGATAAAGAAAATTCTTTCCTAAAGAAGGCGCCTGCCTGGCATGATATTACCACAAAGCCTGCCTCAAATCTTCCCAAGCACACAGAGTAATTAAAAATCGCAGTATTTACGAAGTGAAAACTGGTGCCACGGGTTTGCCCTTAGTGTTTCCAAAGAGACGTGATGTTATTTCAGATTTCCCTGCACAGAGCTCCGTCTGGTGGAGCTGTGCCCATCTCCACCTCCTGGGCTGTGCCGGCCCTGGGGGGCGGCCCGTGGGGGAGGAGGGAAGCTGTGCCGAGTGCCGCCCCCGGGCTGTGCCAGTCCTGCCGGGCGGCCCCTGGGGGCGGAGGGGAGGGGAGCTCTGCCTCATCTCCACCTCCTGGGCTGTGCCGGCTCTGCTGGATGGCCCGTGGGGGCGGCGGGCGCTGCCGGGCGGGGCCGTGTCATGTGGCCGCGGCTCGGGGAAGCGCCGAGCGGAGCGGAGCCGGCAGCACGGGACATGGCGGGCCGGGGCCGGGCGCTGCTGGTGCCCGCCGCGCTGCTTGTCCTGGCGCAGCTGTGCTGGGCGCCGGACCCGGTGAGCCCGGGGCGGGCGGGGAGCGAGGTGGGGCGGCATCGCCTCGGCCCTGGCCGCGGGCGGGACGGGAGGGGGACGCGGCGCTGTCCTGAGCGCATGCGGGGCCGGGCGCGCACTCGCAGCGCGGGGGTGCGCGGAGCGGCCCGCGGGGCCCGCAGTACCCGCAGCGCTGCAGCAGCGCCCGAGCCGCCCCTCGGGTGTCCCACGAATCCCTCTCGCTCCGGCGGGCGGTTCCGTGCGCATCTGCGGGCTCAGGGGCGCCTCGTTACACCCACCAGAGCGGCGATTTCCGAAAGGAAGGTTAAAAGTGGTTTGCCGCAAGTACGCACACCTCTGAGAGTGTTTGCTGTAGCTCACCCAAGGGCAGAAGGGTAGACCAGGTGGGCTTGCGGTGTCATTTCGTGTTCTTTCGTCTGTTTTGTTGTTGTTTTGTGGTGGGGGCTTTTTACCTGAATAAGTGAAATATTTAACTTTTGGTGGAATTGTGAAGTGGGGGGAGGCAGGTGTGGTTATTTGGAACAGGCTGGCTTACATCTCCTGGGCATGTAAACAGGTGCTCTTGCTTCCTGGTGCGTTTTGTATTTCTGAAGCAGCAAAGCACTCTTTTATGTCTTCAGTTCCTGAATCTCCTCATCCTCTGTGAAGAGGACAGGTTTTAAATATTTTGGATTTCAAAATAATATTTTGCAATGTATTTTTAAATATTTTTGGAACATACTACTTGCTTTATTTTTTTCGTGTTTGCTCTATTACTTTTCCTAGCAAATTATATTGATATCAGGATGAGTATGGGGTTTGTTAGAGGGGAGAACTGCGGGAAGGGACGGTACACAACTGGATGACCCATGTTCTCTCTGCTTCCTGACTACACAGAATTGAACTCTCTTCTCTCTTGTGTCTTCTCCTCTCTCTCCTTCCAATCCCATCCTACCCATCTCAGAGAAGCTTCCCAGTACTGTAATCCAGCTCCAGCTTTAAACACCTTCAGAATTTTAGCCAAAAGTATCCTGGGGTTTGGAGTGGTAGGAGCAAATGCCAGCTATCAGCAAAGTCTTATCATTAGAGCTTGATTTTGCGTTTGATTGCACATCTTTGCTCTTGTATCTAATCCGCTCTGTCCAGGTTGCAGATTGTACTGCTGTGCAGCCAGATATCAGGCTCGGATATGTTATTTTTGTTTGACATACTGGGTTGCATCATTTAGTGAAGATTAAACAATTATTGTCGTCCTACATACAGGTGTTTGGGTTCTTTTCATTAACAAAGAACATAAAAATTAAGTGTCTTGAATTACACTTCACTGGTACAGACTGTCAGTCCTTATAGCTTTCAGCCCCCTCAACCATACTGAACTTCTTGTCCAAACTGCAATTTAAATTGGTTTGGTCACCATTACTTCAGAGCTGCAAGACTACTCAAAACTCTGTGTTCAGAAGGGTGAACAGCACTGGGACTGCTGCAGAACTAGAGAGTGCTGCATAGCATTGTCCTGGAAGGGAAGAGCAGCAGAGAGAAAAATGTGCTAGACCACAGAGTTCATAGACCAAAAGTTGCTAAGTATAACAAATTGACTGAAGGAGTTTGAATGCAATGTCCTCATCTATGAAATTGTACTTAATAAAAAGAGGTAATTTTATATTTATTTTTACATATGAGGATGAGAAGCACTGAATATTAAGAAAGGACACCAGAGATGGTCCATCTTCAAAATATTTTTGAGGGTAATAAAAGAAGTGGTGGCATTCTTTGGACTGGATAAGCAACATTCAGTCTATTTCATATTAATGAAATTGGGCTAGGTGTCAAAATATTTGCTCAACAGTCATTAAACCATGCATTAATTTTCTTTCCTGCAGTGAATAATAACTGCTATTACTAGATTTTTTTTTTCCCTAGCTAAGGAGTTCATCTCAACAGTTTGCTAGCTATTTGGTTCCTGTTCACTCTATATTTTTCACAATATAAATCTTCTGTGCTACTTCCATTTTTTTCTTTTTATTTCCATCTTTCTCCAAATCATGTTCTCTCTCTCCTCCACTGTGTTTTCTTGTTATCTTCCTTTTAGTGTTTTAATCACATGCTGCCACACATCTGATTTTGACTCATTATGTACATCCAAGTTCGAAAGTCAGCAGTACATCAGATAATGAAAATATGCAATCTACTGGCAACAGTAGATTTTTTTTAAAAAAGAAAAGCAAACAAAACAAAGAGATCACAGTACCAAGCCTGACAGAGTTCAAGAAGCACTTGGACGATGCTCTCAGGCCAGGGATGGGTTTCTTGGGGTGTCTTGCACAGCACAGAGCCAGCAGTTGGACTTGATGGTTCTTTCAACTCAGGATATTCTGTGATTCTATGATACAATAGTTTACCTAAAGAAGCTACTAATAATCTTGACTTTTTTCAGATATCTCAATCAAGCAGTTTTGGAAGACGTACAGTTTGTTTTAGGAATTATTGGTTTCTTTAGCTTGCTTTAGATATAAACAGATAAGAAATCTACAATTACTGAATGTAAGGAGAAACCATTTTCTCTATTACCTCCCTCTTTAACTGTTGCTTTCTTCATCTCTTTTGTGGCTTAGGTTGCAAAGGGCTAGGAAGATAAAAATAGCTGCAAATACAGGATTAAAATCTCAGGAGACAGTGTCAGGAGTGACAAAGCATTTAGCACCTGAAACATCACTTACAGTCCTGTGAAATTAATCTGCCTGGTTGCCACTGTTTCCTCTGTGTGTGCATGGCCTGTACTGACAAATCAACTGAATTTTCATCCATTTCAGTTAACTTTTTATTACAGGCTTTATCTGTCAAGAAGCTTGGTTTTGAGAGCAAATTCTTCCTGAAGGTCAAAGTCAGTGCACCGATTGCAGTAGGATGTATATGTACTGTCGCTTTTTCGCATTGCTTTTAGTGTTGCAGGATGGCAAATGTCACAAGACAATTGCATTAATACTGTTAAGCATTTTTCTGCCTTTGCACAAAGCCTCTGACTTTTGTTGCCCAACTAGTTATCTGATATGCTTCCCAAAACAAGAACCTCCTTGTTTTGACACTTCTTCATTTTGAAAATTAAATGGAGTTTGACCTTTTGTTCCAGCTATGCAAAAGCTATAACTGCACTGCAGTGAAATCTAGGAAACATGTTGCTCCTGGTCCTATGCCTTCATCTTATGTGTTGGAAAACCAAAATTCATTTCATGCTTTCTTCCAGCAACTGGAAACAATACAAAGAGAAAGCATATGATAACCCACAGGAATCAATCCCAGTTTAGAATTCCTGTTTCCAGCATTTGCCAGTGTTTTAAGTCTGTGGCATTGTGTAAGATAAGGTGTTTTCTATATTAAAGCATTAAAAACAGGTAATTTGATTAGCCCAAAGAGAACATGGGCATTAGTTAGCTTGTTTGTTCCGGTTACATCGCTGTTGGAGATCTTGTCTCAGTTTTCATTGGAGCCAGAATGCATTATAAGGACACACTTGTAATGTAATTAATACACCCAAATAAATATTTGAAATCGAGGGTGCAGAGTAAACGAACTGGTGAAAGCATCCCTACATATTTTTGTTTCTCTTCTGTTTCCCAAACACCTCTGCTTTGCAAGCCTTTGTATGGACTCCTGGAACAGCACATGTACTTTTGCTTTTTCCTAGTGAGACAATGGAGCTTACTGAACTTCTCAAACGGTTTATAGAGACCAAATCTGGTTTATTCTCAACTGGCTTGAAGCACAAGTGTGGGCACCTAGTAGGCATTTGCTTGTATTTCACTGGGTAAAAACATGTAATTATAATTGTGGCATATATATGCATATGTTTATGTATTTATATGCATGCTTTATGTAATTGATGGGAAAACACCCTTGCATTCACTTTTAGTACACCTAAAATAATTCTTAAACTTTCACTTATAACTAGCCGTGCTTATAGGAATGAAAGTTACTATTTTTTAATTATATTCCTGAAATGCGCCTCTCATAATATTTAGCACCACTTCAGCACTTTTCTACACTAAATCAAAAGCCCTGCTGTGTAGCTCATTCCACCAATGAATAATATGCCCAAAGTTCAGTGTGCTTTCCCTGCCCCAGCTACACAGTGAAACTTAACACTAAATATAATTAGGAATGACTCTGGAAAATGGGATTATGAATTGGACAAACAGCGCAAACTGGTCCATATTGAGATTTAAGGTTTCTGAACTTGTATAAAGAATATGCTTTTGAAAGTGCTCTTCATTAAATCACACTGAGTAAAAATGGATTTGTATATTTATCATAAACTTGTGCTTGCCCTGGATTACATTAGGCAAGTTGTCTGAAGGTCTGTCAGACAGCATGGGGAAGTTGCTGCTTGTCCCTACCTCTTGTATTCTCCTCTGCACTCTTTCCAAAGTCCCAAGATTTTGAATTAACTGACTAGTTCTAAAGGTTTAATTCAAAACTAAGTCTGCTAGAATAATAATGTTCTAACAAAGAAGCTAAATGGTTTTCACTGTCTTTACAGTATGGAGAAGAGTGCAGGAGTAAAATGTACCCTCCTTCAGGACCAACGTAAGTAATCTGATTCAACTTGTCTAGCAAATTACAGAGAAGTCATGATTTGCAAGTCTGAACAGGTTTTTTTTCTTGAAACTAGTTCCTGTTGCAGATCTAGAAAATGCTTGTTACAGGTGGGAATCACCTATTTTGTCAAATGTTTTTTCAGAGCCTTTTTTAAACTTGATCTCTGGTGTTTATCTTTCAGGTTCAAAGGGAATATACCTACATATGTCATAAACCTTGATTTACCTCCCAGCAAAAGATGGGATAACTTGATGCAGGACAAAAAGACAGAGGTAGGATATACAGAGCTTGCTTTGAAGCTTAGCAGCTATAAAACTAGCACATAGCCTTTTATTTTGAGAAAAGTTTTGGAAAGGAATACAGGTGCTAAAATTGTTGGAAAGGGATAATATTTTCAGTTCGTTTTGCTTGAGTAAATTTTTTTTTCTGTACAGCATCAAGTTTAGAGGCACTGATGTTTGGGATGCAGAAGAATAAAAAACAATGTGCCATAGAGCAAGTGTGTGCAATTTCATTTATCAAATCTTCTCAGTTGTGAAGCAGTGCAGAATGCAGAGGGAGAAGTGCACCAAAGGAATAGCCTTAGTAAAGTGAAGTGAAACTGAGGCAGCATCCCTTCTCCTCTGCACCTCCCTGCTTCTCTCAAAACACTGCATGAGATGATGAAATGGCAAGGGGGAAATTAAGTACTTCTGCCCTTCTCAGCGATGCTGATTGTAGCACTGATGTTTACACAGCAAAAGTACTTTTTAAAATACTTGAGGCTATTTCAAACTACTTAAAACAGCTGTTCTTCTGAAGATTGCTAAAAAAATCAATTCAGTAATGTTTAATTTCTCAAACAAGGCTGGGACTTTTTGCCACATCCCTACTAACTTTGACCTTTTGACTCTGAAAGCCAGACAAATTGTACTTACATGCTAGTATCTATTTTTAGTCTCATTTAAACCAGTAGGTGTTAGAAGCTTCAGGTTGCACCTTAAATTCTAAAAGGTTTATCTATTGTGTACTTTGGAGTTAGATCACATGGTGTAGAACTGTTATTTGTGGCCATTCACATGTTGCAAATGGAAAGCAGGTACTTTTATAAGAAATTTGTCGAGTATTTTTATCTTTCAAAACATCAGTGCTTAAGCAAAGATCTTGTAATTAACATTTTTACAGACAGAACAGTGCAGAGTATTAAAATGTGATCAAAGGAGCAGAGGATAAGGATGGTTTTCCTGTCATTCATTTTCTCTGGTAGAAGGACATGTTGGAACTAATGTGGAAAGTTACTTAACAAAGCTTGAAAAGTGTCTCTAGTGGGAAGTTGGGGGTGCTTATCCCACCCAGAACACCACATTTAGCACTTTATTTAAATACATATTTTTTCAACAAATTCTTTTTCTGAAAAGTCTGGGTAAGAGTTCTGTTAATATTCTAGCAATTCTTACAGTTAAGAGTTTCTATTAAATAAAAGCCCATTTTTGTTTTAGCTGAAGACTGTGGTCCAGAATATTAAAGATATAGCAAATACCTTCTTCCCCAGCGGCAAAATTGTTGACATAGTGGATAACAAAATAGTAAGTATTTTCAGCTTAATTATTTTATTACTGTATATTCTGTTTACTAGAATTAGAATGCGACTAAATTTGGCAATTAAGAACTTTTAAAGTTCTTGATTTACAAGTTCTTAATTCCACTAACAGAACAAAAATGCTATTTTAAAGAGTCAGTCTGAAATTTTGCCTTGTTGTCTACTCTGAATTAGTCTGAAACCATCAAACAAAAAATGCATGTACCTCTTCCTCCAAAATCTTTTAAGGTTTGGATTAGTCATGCTAGACAAATATGTTTCTGAGTTAGTTACTGTAGCAAAACACTTCACTGCAACTCTCATTGCCATGTTCAGCTAGTCACTGTAGCAAAACACTTCACTGGAATTCGTTTTGCAATGTTCCACTCCTTTTAAACAGTAGCATAAAACCATTTTTTGAAAACTGTAATAAGTGTCTGATTACAGGGACAACTTTGACCAGGCTTCATCTTAAAAAATAATTTGATTCAGATTAAAATAAGGTTTGGCGTGGAATCAGGACAGGGGAAAGCAATGTAGCAGTAGAGACAGCATAAGGTCAGATCTCTTCCCTATCTGTTTTTGCAGCATATCCCTGTGTGCCTGCATGGGGTTGACATAAAGGCAGCACATACAGGTAGTCATACCAATGTGTGAAAGTTAGGGATGTCCGTAAACACTGACATTAAGCTAAATTCCAGTCAAGCTTTTCATATATACGAGTCCTGCTTCACTCTGTGCTGTGTATTGCTGCTAAGACACTCTGCTAAACTCCATTGCTCACGTCAGTATTTTGAGAATTGTTTTTACTTTCTAAGTATATACTTGTCTTCAAAGGACTCTATAATCATCTTCAAGTTCAAGTGGCTGCAGAGAAATTATAAACTCAATAGTTGTTAGAAGGGTGTACTTACTGGAGAGATACTTGCTTTAAGTAACAAAATAGCCTTAAGTTAAATATACATCATATGAAACTTTCCCTTTCAGGCTCATCTGACTGCCACGCTTCCATATCCTTTCAATGAAGAACTCCAAGGGATTGCAAATTCATCTGGGATTCCTTTGGGTAATAGTTTTCAATACTTCATTAACAGAGTGGAAAACTAGAATATAGACTTGTTTGAAATTAATATGTTTACCATTCTGCAGTTAGTTGTAGTCACCTAATTATTAACTAAGTAGCAAAGCAATAAATTGCATCTCACATTAAACAAAAACATTGTTTTAGAGAATGGAATAAATCACATAAGCCTTTCATCAGGCTGGTACTTCTCTGTAGCGTTTTGGGAACTGGAGTAGGTCTCAGCTCCTATTCACCAAAATTCAGGGGAATCCTTTATTCCCATTGTTTTCCCATTCAGCTGTGTGTCTGCTCTTGACATACAAAGAAGGCAAGGCAAGGCTCAGTCTTATGCTGTGCTTTCTTTCTCTTGTGATCCATGCCACATCCTTCTGCACCTCCTTCAAAAGAACACCATTCCAGGTGAAAAGCAGGCACCGAATTCTTCTAGAATTGAGACAGAGAATGACCATTGACCTGTTTTCACTGCTTCCCTCACCTGGTGCGAGTCCACTGGTCTTACTTGGCAGTAGTGGCTTTCTTCTTTTAAGTGAATTTTATAGCTTGTTGTGAAGTTTCCAGAGGAGGAACTAGCAATGACTGTTGGCTTTCTGTATAGTATAGCAGAAGGCCAAGGGATTCTGATTCTTCTATTTGCCTTTCAGAAAGCTTTTGGGTTTGTTGAACCAGTTATTTCAAAGATCAAATAATATTTAAAGAGAAATTCATAACAGAAATATGACAGGATACTGAAATTTGCAATATGCTTATTTCTAACTCTTTTTTTCTGTTAATGGCAAAAGTTTCAAACTTTTTTTCTTTCTGTTCTAGGGGAAATTGTTATTTTTAACATCTTTTATGAAATTTTTACTGTATGTACATCAATAGTGGCAGAAGACAAAACAGGTAATACAAAATAGTGTTAACAGTTTTCTTTCATGTAGAAGAGGGTCTACCTCAATTAAACAAATACAGTCCTCCTCAATTGCAGGCAGAAAGGTCTAGTAAAGAGACTAAAAGCAATGATAACAGAAAGGTATTCCTTGAGAAGGGAATAGGGATCCATGTATTTTAGGTTAAAAAAATGAACAGAAATACTTTCAGATGGTTTGAGTTTGGTTTTGTTGGATTTTTGTTTGTTTAGGGGGTTTTGGTTTTGTTTTGTGATTGATTGATTGGGTTTTTTTAAATAGGTGGTATTTGTTTTTGTAGGGGAAAGAAACATGAGCCAGACACCTGAAACTTTCTCAGTGCCATGCAGGATTTCTTATCTAGTTTCTAGCTATTGCATATGTATGGTGCTAGAGATTGACAAAATGGATTGTCTCTTTTCTTAAAAGAGATTTCATTCTCCTACTCAGCTCTGCAGTCCCTGTCTGCACCTGTTCCAGTTTAGGAAGTTTCTAAGGGATTTTCAGCTTACAAATGTCTCACTTTTAGAGAAAGGTCAAGGTATTGTCATTGCATTAAGATAATGTGGAAAGCATCTGAGGCTCAGATGGACAGCAGTTTGCAAGATTAATTGATCTCAGTTATGACAAAACATTTCTCTGATCAAGACAACCCCACCATTTTTCTGTGCTTATGAAAAAGGCAACTAGAAATGGTATTTTCCTTGCTTACTTTCCCAGGTATTCGCTTGCTTACTAATTTTGGGGGGTTTCTAAGCTGAAATTTGTCTCTCTCATTAGAGATTTTATTTATTTATATATTTCTTGTTGTGTAGGGAAACTTTACCATGCCAGAAACTTGGATTTTGGACTTTTTCTAGGGTAAGTACCTAAACTTGTGACTTACTTTTTTAAAAACACAAAGAAAAAGCTAACTGAACTACATGCATTCTTTCACTCTGATGAACTGAATGTTGTTAAAACAGTGACAAGTAATTCTGTATTGTGAAGAAAAGGCTAAAATTAAAAGGATCGTTCTGCTGATCTTATGTCAAACTTCCCCACCTGCATCAAGAACAGTTGTGTTTGGTCACTCAGTTTTTTCTTAGTTCCAGTTTAAACTGTCTCAAAGCACAGAATGGCCCCTGTAACCTTATCTACGAAACAGAGTGTGTCTTGATCTTGACATGATAGGATGAAGCATCAATTTTAATGTATGCAGTGAAATGGGGATTGCACTGGGGGCTGGCTTTTTTATAGTTTGGGGTTTTTTCATTTCTCAAATTATTCCCCTAGTTACTGTACTGTACTGTACTGGCACTTCCCTTCATTCATCATTTCCACTCAGAAATCAGTGATTTGTGTTCCACTGATCTAACATTGTTATTCATTTGGATACAAACATTGTAGTTTGTTGCCTAGCACGGCATTCTCTTTTAGTTGTCATTTCATACCCCATGATCAGGTAGTTCAGCATTTGCTTTTATTACCCCCGTATATTTTGTAACATCACCCATTCAGATGATGCTCAATGCCCAATTGGAATTAATGTTCATCTTCAGTAAAATTCTTACCTGCCTATCAAAAACACATATTCACAACCATGACTCCACCTGTCCCTTCGTTTGGCTTGTGCTGAACTTCTCTCACTTGTCAGAAATATGGTAAACATACTCCCTCTCCCTAAAAATTAAGGGAACTTTGAAAGTTGTTCCCAGAGTCTGGATTGTTTCCAGATAATGTAATGGTCTTTATCTTTTAAAGTGCTCTTTATCACCATCTTACCTACAAACTGGTCTGGTTTATCTTAGAAAGTAGGACTGGGACTTCCCTTCATGTAGAGGAAAATCCAGTAGTTTCTTTTCTGCCTTTGAAAAGTAAGAAATCGAGGTTTGGTGTCACAGGCAGAACCTGTAGCTCACTTTGCCAGCAAGGAACAGAGTGAAGTTATGTGTGTTCAAAACAAAGCGGCTGTCAGGGTGGTGCTGTTTAATCCCAAGCAGTGTATATGCTCTTAGTTCAAACAAAACAATTTTCATTGCCTGCCTGTCCATTTAGACTCCTTAGTTGTTCCCTGCTGGTGCTGCTCAGGTAACTACAGAGCATTGGTGTTGGCTGACATGAGTAAGATCAGGGGACAGGCATCACACACAGGATTGTCTGCATGCTGTGAAGAGAGGTTTTCCTGAGACAGGGAAGTTTCAAATGATGTACTGTCTTCTGCAGGTGGGATGTTAAAAATAATTCTTGGACTATAACTCGGGAACTGAAGCCTTTAGTGGTAATCTTGGACTTCCAGAGAAACAACAAAACAGTATTCAAGTCTACCAATTTTGCAGGATACATAGGCATGGTGTCTGGAGTCAAACCAGTAAGTATGGGGAAGGGGCCCTTGTCAGTTTATTAAGAATGCTTCAGGCTTTCTGTTAAGACATAATTTTTTTCTCCTTTGGGATATTTTTAATAAATGATCTCTTGCTTTTCAGAACTTGTTCACACTGACAATGAATGAGCGTTTCAGTCTTGATGGTGGTTATGTGGGTGAGTAATGCTTGTTTCTTTCATTATTTCTTTACAAGTTTTCCAGAACTTAGGCATATAAATTACCTTAATAAATAATAAATATCACCTTAATAAAAATGGCAAATAGATTCCAGATGCATAAGATAAAACACAGCTCATTTTAAAGGCTGTAAAAGTTAGAATAGCATGAATGAACTATCTGAAAACAAATTATTGTAACCAGTAATATTTTGCAGGAATCTTTGAATGGTTTCTTGGTAGAAGAGATGGTATGTGGATGGGCTTTCTTACAAGAACAGTATTAGAGAATGCTACAAGGTATTCCCCCTCCCTCTAAATATTCTACTGCTTTAATCTGCTTGGCTTTCCACTAGCATGAATACTATGGATGTAAGCTTAGTATCCTGTGGCACAGATACATTCCCAGTGGCCCTAATATTAAATAGTTCTGGGTTTGCTTGTACTCTGGGGTTGGGGCCAAGCCATCACATGATCCCTCAAATTTTTTTCAGATTTTTTTTTCTAATGAACCTGTTGGTATCTTAAATGCATAACAGCATTCTGCATCAAAACACATTCAACAGGTAGTTGGATATTATATTATAGGAAGTATATAGTACATTACAGGAAGTAAGCAGAAACAAAGCTGTCATGCAATAAATTAATTCAATGGAATATGAGAGTATGTCATCATCTTATTCATGTTTTAGACATAGAAAAAGTACAGAGAGCACCTCTAAACAACTGGACATTAAGTACAAAATGGAAGTACAAAAGGGAAGCTTTGTTTAAATGTGTTCCTTCATTGTGATCCTGTCTCCTTGTATGCATAAAAGGGGAAGAAGGGCCAAACTAGTAATGACCCAAACTTTTCCTGGCTCTGTGAAACTTTTTCTTCAGTACTTTAACCATTTATAGCATTTAATAGCCCAACACTACTTTATCTGCAGTTACCAGGATGCAAAAGACAAACTGGCTAATACAAGACTTCTGGCTCCAGCTTATTTTATATTGGGTGGAAAAAATTCTGGAGAAGGGTGTGTGATAACTCGTTCCAGGACAGCTGCTCTGGATATCTGGGAGTGAGTATGCTTGACCTGACACCTTACTCAGCCTTCCAGATGAGGACGGGTTCCACCAATTGTGTCTCCTATTTCTTGTGATTCCTGTTGTACAAAAACTCGCTTCTTTAACATCACTGAAAAATCCCACAGCAACCCTAAAAAACAAAATCTGTCTGTATATAGTGCATACTTTATATGTGTACTTACTGTATCCTTATTGAAGCAAAACACAAACAGAGATGTCTTTTCCAGGCTTGATATCAAGAAAGGCACATGGTATGTGTTAGAAACAAACTACGATCGCTGGAAGCCTCCACTAGTATTGGATAATCGTAGAGGACCTGCAATGAAATGCCTGAACCAGACAACACAAGAGGTAAATATCTTCCAAATACATCATATTCTGCTGTTTTGAAACTCCCAAGTTACAGTACTGACCTGACGCAGCCATGAGCATTCAGGTTATTTTCAAGTACAGCTGTAATGACAGAAATGGCTAGCAGTTTTGTGATAACCTCTCCCTGCTTCTTGGTAATAAAGTGCCAGCTGGCTCTTTACATGCTTTTTTAATTGTTTGGGGCTGTCTCTTCATCTGTGTGGGTTTCCTGCAAGTATTTTCAGCAGCTGCATATGCAGGGATAAACCTGGAGATACCTGGAGAAAGACTTCCAGTGTTTCCTGGGTGGTTTTACACCAGTGAAATTCAAACACACACTGTCAGGCAGCAAACACAATCCCGTGTCCCATGCTCTACTGTGATCTGGTCTGATCGAGTTTTTGCAGCCCACATTCTTCTGATGTGCATGTTATGGGTATTATGTGTTCTTATATCTTGTTACCTAATTGAGACGTAAAAAAGTTACAGTTTTCAGCATTTACACTAATAGGATAATGTTCCTTAACATCACTGTATTCTTTTCTTTCAGAACCTCTCCTTACCAGCAATTTATGATGTTCTCTCCACAAAGCCTGTCCTCAATAAGGTAATGCCTCTATTTTTGCAGAAAATTTAGAGTAGGGGGCAGACCACTAACTACTATACACCTAAGGAGGACATCACAGTGGTACGTTCAAGGTTTTTTAGGTGAAAACATGGACTTAAAAAAATTTCACATTGCTTCGTAAATTCAAAATGTAATTGCTGGAATAGCTATTTTGCAAAGGCCCTACAGCTTTAAAACTCTGCATAGCTGGAGCCCTTTCCTCATAGTTGGCTCTGGCTTGAGGCAGCAGTCACTCTACAGACTTTTGAGGACCCTTCTAACCTGAATGAACCTGTGATATATGCCTTTGTAATTAGCATGAAACAAGTTAATATACATCATAGTTTAGGCATACTACAGGCACATTCATCTTGCAACACAAGTTGTTTTAGTCCAAACTTGAAGTTTTGATGTTTAGAATGAAAAAGGACTGAAGGAAGGAGTGAAAAGAGTTTTTAGATTATGAAGTGTAGTTACTATATTAAGTGAAGGCAGCATTCCTGACTGAGGACACAGGCAATTCATACTTGCATGTTGTTGACTAAGGAAGGTAAATGCTCATTTTAGTTGAACTGTTCAGCTAATATTAGAGACATTAGAGACATAATATTGCTGTAAATGAGTTTTTTTTTTTCTTTTTTCTTCTTCCCACTGCCTATTAGCTGACTGTGTGCACAACGCTGATGGAGGTGTATAATGGTCATACAGAGACTTACCTGCGGGAATGCCCAGATCCCTGTAGTCCTTGGTAGTCCTGTACCTTTCCTATGTTGGAAGCTGCTTGTCTGAATTGGAGGTCCTCCACAAAAAAATATTTCTGGAAAGAGATTCGTCAGTCTAACTCCTTTCTTCAGAAATCAAATGGCTATTTAGAAATGTCAATGAGCTTCTAACAATGAAGGACCCTTCTTCACAGTGGACTTTTTTGCTTTCTAACCAGCAGTTCTGCTGACAAGAAATGTATGCTAATGAATGGCTGGTGTAAGTTCAGGCATATCTGCCAAATGAGTCCAGCAGATAGCTCTAGATCTCTTCAGTCTTGACAGTAGTCTTGGTTTATTGGTTGTGGGTTTGTTAATTTTTGTTGTTTGGTTTGGTTTATTTAGATTAATATATTACAAAAGCACACAAGTTAAAATGGCACCTACCAAGCATGAAAAAGAACTGGGCACATGAAGACCATCTGGGACAATACAGTTCTATTATTCTTTTGTAAGCACTTAAGATGAATTGCTGTTGTTCTGGTCTAATATAAGGAAATGTCTGATATGCTGTGTTTAAAATAATCTAGCAAGTGTCATGTTTAGTCACAGAAACAAAGTCTTGAGGAAGTATCTAAAACAAGATCTGAGCCAAAAATGTCTTGCCACTCATTTATAGCTATTTAACTGAAGCTCTTTCTTGGCCTGTTAACAAACTTTTTTTTTTAATACAGATTTTTCTGCTCTCAAAAAATTAGATACTAATACAATAAAGAAAAACTACTTTCTTTGACCAAAGTACACATGCACTGATTTGTGAGTCACCATGCACATTCTGTATCACATGGCATGAAGGGCTTTCCCTTCAAAATGGACTGATTTTAACAGTGTCTGAAAAACTGTTTTCTTCCTTAAACTGATAGTTAAAGCAATTACCATAATAGGGTAATTGGGTTGTTTGGGGAGGGATTTTGGTTGGTTGGTTGGGTTTTTTTGGAAAGTGGGGAAGGGAAGCCAAGTCAGACTACACCATTAGCCAGAATTCAAATCTAGATAGTAAAGGTCCTTTAGAAATAGAGAGAAATAGTAGCACACTAATATCCTAGGAAGCAGATAATGTAGGAGGCAGTATTTTCATCTGTGTCACTGGCTGCATTGCTAGCACCAGTTTCCAATGCCAAGATTTTATAAGATGCAAAGAAGAAAACACTGGAGAGTAAGCTTAGGGCCTGGTGTGTGTGGTGTTTGCCTTGTAATCTTTTCTTAACCACGCTAGGAAAGAGGTGCTATTCATAGTCTCACTCATCCAGGAATTTAAAATTGCCAGTGGTGGAAGGAAAGTGTCTGCTTTCTCTTTGGTGTCTGCAGAGACAGTATTGCGTAAGGCATTCCAATTAAAACCTGCAAGTTCATGACATCCAATCATAATTGGATATGCAGAACAGTATCGGTGTAGTACAGAAGCTGAGAACACAGGATACTACAGCTTCCTGCTCTAGACACTAAAGGGTATTAATTTTTTTTCCTCCATGGTTACAAATTTAAGAATCTACAGAAGGGGAAACAAGTGATTGTCCATACTAATCTCCGAAGGGAAATGGTAGACACTTTCAAGAGTCAGCCGGACTGTTGGTTTTGACAAAAATACTGGACCACATGATCACTGAGGCCCCTTCGGCCAGGTATTCTACAGTTAAAAGAGAACCTTTTAATGATCCCTTGTTTCCGTAGCCAGGTTACCATCTTACTGCAAACTCTGTTCTTACTAGAGGTTTTCCTTCCATAAGCACTAGAAGAAGCAGGGACAACAGGAATGCTATTTGCCAAATAGCTGCCAATAAAAAAAACATGGCTTCTGGTTGAAGAAAATGAACCACCGATATTCTAGGCCTTAGAATAATGCCTGTAGTAGCACAGCAAGAAGCAATTCAGAGGGGTGTAAAACACTGACACATTGAAAGTGCACAGAAATCAACATCCCGCTATGTAAACTGATGTTAAAAGAAAGCCAGTCTAGTTGTACATGTAATTTTTTTTAACTGAAATATGCAAGCAGAAGTGTGTTAGCATGATTGTACTATCAAAGTCCATTTTTAATCTCAATTATGAATATTGAACCTATGTAAACCAAAATCAATATAATAGCATGATTTAAATTAGGGAAAAATTCATGTGTGAAACACAGCTCCTAGGACATTCGATTCATATTAAGCAGTTAAACCAAGTCAGATGTTACAGTTTGTACTGTGGAGAACACATCATATACTTCTGAGTGTGGATTTCAGCCTGGTAGGGTTGTTTAGATTTATTTGGAAAGAAGTTGTGTAACAGCCATAATCAAATTACTTTGTAATTTAAAAATAAATTTACTTGCTTAATTAGTCCTGTCCCACTTTAGCATATGTAGAGCAAAGCAGACTACTTACAGTCATTAACTAATGAGTTTTGGTATGTCCCTTGTGCAAGACAATCCACATTTCCATGCTGGAAATTACTTTATAATTGCAAAAGCACAGCTAAATCCTGTGGATGTCTGTCCAGAGCCTGCTATTGACTCAAATAAACAATGCCATTTAAAAACAAAACTCCCAACAACTTTGTCTTACTGTGTCTGCCTTGATATACAAAAAGTGATTAATGTGATTAAGTGATTATTGACTTAACCTTCATTTGTCAACTCTGAAACTCGTGTTCAGAAGGTTTTCTCAAGCCAGACAAAATAATTTGCTCTTGTTACAGATTGGGATTTCATTTAGCTGCATATTTTTTTTAAGAGAAAGACACAAATAATGAAAATGGGTGTGTTTCTTCATACTAACTTGCTGAAGACATAGTTGAGGTATCTCACAAACACTAGGAGACTGATCTGATTCCTTTTTATTAGGTTTGGGGGTTTTTCCCAGGTTGAGCAAGCAGCCATATATATTTTTCTCTCTAAGTTTACATAAGAGATTTATACAGCTTTCCTAGTTCTGTTGTGAAAAACTCCAGATATTTATCAAATAGTTCCAAAAAATAGTGCGTATGTAAGCAAGAGGGCAAACATATTTTTTCATCATTGCTGAATAGTCTAGTTCTAGGAAAAGCATCCTCAGTGTTCTAGCTTCTAGCAAATTTATAGTTTATGTAAATAAAGTTAATCCAGTTTACTCTAAACTTGATTAAATAAGGTGTAACAGGAAAGAAAGTATTTGTACATTGTCATTTAAATGCAAAAAAAAAAAAAAGTCCATTTGCCAAGAAAATTCCACACCTTTACAGTTTCAGGAACCCATGCAGTGAAGTCCCATACCATTTCAGAGAAAATAAAAATGGCATCTCCCATGTTAAAAAGAAAATTTTTTCCAGCTAATGAGGACAGGAGAATCCAGGAATTTAAATCTTATCAAAATCAAGCAGTAGTTCTGGGACACACATGCAAGTGAGTTTGCATTAGTCAGTTGCAAGTTAAGGCTATGCTGAGAAGCAAAACTCCAGAGCAGTGCCCATGGATATTCTGGCAAGTACTTGTGAGGAAAGCAGCAAGAGTAAATAAAAGTCTTTAATTTGCCTGAGCAGGTGTGATGGAGAGTGGACAGACAAGGAACAGCTGAGAGCTTTAGGCAGGCTCCACAGCTAACAAGGAAATACTCCTTCCTCTCAGCACAAATACGTGTCCCACTTTCACACAGCCAGCTCTTGGGTTACAGGTGGATGGAGAAAGAAATGCAAAGAAGCAGCTCAAAAGCTTGGATTTCACCTTAGTGGAAACAGCAGGCAAATGACCTGCTTAATGACATGTATAATCACATGGATTCCTCCTTTTGGAGGACCAGAATTGGCGAGAAAGGCACACCCAAGCTCTCCAGGCAGTAAAACCTCTCATCCTTGGCACCAGAAGAACAAGATGAGCCAGAGGAGTAATGCTCAATCACAGCAGTGGCAGAAGCCACAGTTTGCCTTGGGAAGAAAACTCTGGATTTTTTTTGCATTTTATAAGAAGCTGCCTTTGACTGTTAAGACAGACTGCAGACACAACATACCCATTGCCCAAAGGCTGTGATCAAGAAGCAAGCAGACCATGCAGTTGTTCCCTCTAGCTCTGCCTACAAGTTTTTCAGAGAATTGTGGAACTTGTGGAATCAAAGGTCTTTTGTAACTATGTCTGCTCCCACATGCTCTCTTAGAAGAGAGGACAATAATTATAAAGGACTTAGCCTGTTTACATACCAAGAAGCACTGTAGTCAGGACATTTTCTGATCTAGGGTGAATCAGCTCTAAATTATATTAATTGCATATGAGACAATCTCAGTCTAATTTGTTTTGCAAAGTTTGTTCTCCTAGCTTCAGGGTTATGCATGAGCAATAGAAGGATCCCAGTTGTGAGACTGTTTGTTGGGGGTTCTGCATTTAAGGTAACTCCAGTCATAAGGCTTGCTTAAAGGTTTTCCACTATTAGTCTCATCTTTTAATCTTGCCAAGCTTTCTCTATTTGGTAGATACACAGTGTAGAAAAAAATTAATCTCTAGGCTTTTACCTCTTATATTTCAGTAAAAAAGATTAAATTTTTTGTCTATAGTAAACAAAATTAGATCAAAAGCATCGAGTAGTAGCAAAGTGCTGCATTGCCATCTTGTTTTTAAAGCGGAACTTCAATTCAGGTACCTGGAGGAGTTCGGATTAGACATAGTCTTTTCTCAGGCTACACCCACTATCTGAGTTACACCAGTATTTAAACCTTTGAGTAGTTACATATAATTTACATCAGCTTAGTTCCCAAAATGCTACATCTGCATTCCTGCAAGAGGTGTACATGCACCATCCCCTGAGAAGTGGAAACAGTCCTGTTAAGACAGCCATGTCCAGCTCCATGAACCTTCATGCCTTCTGTGTGAACCAGGTGGGAGAAAAGAAGTGACTGGAGGGAGATGAGGAAGCCAGGAAGGTAAAAAAGAGAGAGGAGCAAGAGCCAAAGTGTCAGGAAATGTCAGAGGAAAGAGAAGTAGAACAGAACAGGAAGACAGACAACAGTAGCAGGCTATGAAGAACTAGCAACTGCAGTATGCTCCTCTACTGACCCTTCCTTTGCCATCAGCTGAAACCTGAGCCAAAATGTGCCTCCTCATCTGCAGCAACATCTTTTTTCAAACTATGTTGATCAGTCTAAACTGATCCTATAAGAAAAGAGTATTGAAATTAAAAATATTATTATCTTAAGCAATTGTTCTTCAGATTTAAAAGCAAGATAAGTTGCATTAGAAGCATACTAAGGCTGTGAAGCAGCCATAAGCCAAGAAGGAGAGAAGCCACTCATTTCCTTTTTGAATCAGATACAGTCTCTGTATGATCCAAAAAATTCCTTTTACTGAGATCCCTTGTTTCACTCACTGCATAGGACAGGCTGTGTTCCTGTGATGAATGAGGATGGCATAACAAAGGCAAAAGTCTTCTGCTTTGTTCCAGTTTTCCAGACAGTAAATAAGATAATGCCTTGCAAAAGAAGGGATGGTGTTACAGACCAGGCAGGTCTCGGTACCTACTGGGACAACTAAATCCTCACCCCAGTTCTGCCAGGTGCTGCACAGGCAACCCAGTAGGTTGTGGTGTCTGGCTGGTACCCAGTCGGTGATACCAGGGGTTGTATTTTGGAATTACTGATCACAAAGGCAATCAAAACAGAGGGAGTTGTGCTGCAATAATGTAAAGTACTGTAAAGTGAATCCTAATTTTTTACATCTCAGTGCAGGCTCTCAAAATTATCCAGCAGTCTTGGTTTCTAACTCTGTGCCTCAGAGCTCCATATGTAACAGGCACAATATTGTCTTACCTTTCTCTATATCAGGAAAACAACAAAATATAAACTAATGTAAAAAGTCTAAAGCCCTCAAAGTTGGTTCAGTTTGATCCCAGCAGGCCTTCAAGGATCATGGAAGTAAGTAATGCAGGGAGAGCACCACAGGGAAATTGATAGGAAAATGAATCATTTCAGTGCAAGGTTTAGATGGTTCATAAAATAAGCAGGGGTCAGGCCCACATGCCGGGTGCTGAACATGGACACCCCCATGCTGGCTGAGGCAGAGACTTCCTGAAAGGGCCAGAACAGGGAAAAAGGGGATATGATTGTGTGATTAACAGCCCTGTATGCACAGGGCAGCAGGTTACATATAGGTACTTAACATAATCCTGGCATTTTCTTATTTTCTAGTGCTTGGCTAGACAGTTAGAGATTTTATTTTTTAAATATCAGTTTGATGAGGTCAGTGTAAGATACAGCAAAAGGTAGCTTCCATGTGTCTGTCTGAGCAAACACAGAACAGCAGCTGTTCAGCCTGGAGAGGACAACAGAGGAACTTAACACAGATCCCATTTATTCAAGATGTGCATCACAGCCTCGTGCCAGCCCTTCTACACCATCCCCTGCTCTGCCAACAGGTCAAGCATACCACATTTGCTCTGTGAGGATCTTCATTATACCTTTGCCCCCAAAAACAGCAACCCACTAATTTTTGCCCTCCACCTCTGATCAACCCTATTTATTTCTCCCAAGACTGCTCAGTTGATTATCTGCCGCCTTCTTATCAAGTAGCCTACAAGTGCCGTGCATGCCCATACCATTGCAGATAAACATCCCAGCCACCTAAATGGGTTTGAAACGAAGCCAGATGATTTTGCCTAACCCTGTCTCAAGCTTCCACTTTCAATAATGTCCCTATTACACAACATCACAACAACATACCGGCACAAATCCTGCTTCCCACGGCCCTTGGTGCCAGGGCTACTTGTAGTCTGAAACACCTTCTCAAACCACTTCATTTTTTTCTCTTTTTTTGGCTTGGCAGTTTTCACTCCTGCTCTTAGTATGCAGAGTTGAGCCAGCACCTTTGCTATGTGGGGGTTAGCTGTCCTTGCTGAACAACCCTGGAACTGTCAGCCATAGCTTCCACAGGTGAACTGCCATTTCCTGTTTCTGAAAGCAGTGTCACCAGCCACACCATCAACTCTCCTTAATTTAGAAAGCTGTTTTGTGGTGATTTGCTTCCACACTTCCTCAAGTAGGCTGAGGGCAGTAACAGGAATAACAGCGCTGAGATTACATGACACTTTCCTAGTTCAAAACAGTCAGTTAGGAAAGCCATAGGTATTATTTATTGTAAACACTTCCCACAGACTAAACCAAACAGCAGCAAGTAGTTTTGCTTCTCTGCATTTTCTAGTGTAATGTGATAACAAAGGAGCCTGCTCAAGAACCACTATACGGACTGAGGTGTATCTGTTTAATTTTGCCTGTGTGGACATTTTAAATTTGCAGTTGAAGGTTTATGCCAATTATCCTTCTCAGCTGTGAGTATCTGCCAAATAGTTTCTTATCAATGGAACAAAAAAAAAAAAAAAAAGAGCAGTAGCAGGGCTTTCCCCAGCATAAGGCATGAAACCAATCCCTGCTACTATAAATCACAAGCAAGAGCAGAGCTAATCTCAGAGATTCTTTTTTTAGTCACTTCTTGCAATTTCTCAACAGCAGTCTCAAACCTTTGAAGTGTTTTCAAATCTAAATTCCTGCTATGGCTGCTAAAATATGAGGGATTTTTTTTTTCTGGTATCCACTTTTTCTCAGAGGCACTGACTTCTGTAGTGACATCATAAATGCCAGTCCCACAACCTGTCTTGTGCAGACAAACACCCACACCTTGGGTCTCTCCATGGACCCATGTGCCAGGTAAGTCAGAGTCAAGAGTTCCAGCACCAAACAGCAGTAACAAAAGCACAATACATGTCGCAACACGTACCAAGGAGATGTAAGTCATGTCACTACAAAACACCAGCTTCCATTGTACATATATATATTAAAAAAATCTGAGAAAGGCATAGATTTGAGATGGAATATGATGATTGCAAACCTAATAGAATTCAGTACTTTAAACCTGGACTGTACAGTGTCTAGCAACCTTATTTCAAAATTGTTTTTACACACACACGTCTAACCCAGAAGATATTAATATTCATAACTTTATCTTCTAGATAAGCACCATGAAAAAATGGTCTTTTTTTCCTTTTGAAGACATAAACCACTTAAAATGATTAATAAGTAAAAATACAGAAACTAGTAAACATAAATCCCAGATTTCTCCTTTTAAGATACTGAAGTTTCCAGTTTGGTTCGGTTCTGAAAGCTTCTAAACAAATTACATAAATTATCTATACTAAATACTTGGTTTACAACAACAAGAGTTATTTATGATGTTACTTTTAGGCTTCTAAAGTTATGCTAATGAAAACACTAATCAAAGATTGCAGTCACTACATTTTGAGGCCTTGCCTGTTGTAGGTGGATTTCATTGAGCAATAAGATTTATAACTTTATCATGATGCAATGTATAAGGCTGAACTCATTCAGTTGCTAATGAAATTTGGGGACTCTTGCACCAGCTGGGTATGATTAGGGCTTATCACAGATAGGTCTAGGAAAAGGCTGGGAAATACTTAAGCTTGTTTTGGAGGTGCTTTGAGCTCTTAGGAAAGGAGCGATTTTTCAGCAATATCAACCTGAAGTTTTCTGCCCATACAAGAGAGGTATTGATATGGTTTTTAATTGATTTGCAAGTGATATGAATATATGAATCTGACATAATGCTACAAAATCTTTCTGGTTTAGTGTTCTTTAAATGGTGAGATGGGTACTTGTCTTCTCAGTCAGCTCAAAGAAAATGTTAATGAAGCAACTGGCTCCAGAGAGACCTTGCAGAACTTGCTCAGTGTGATGCCTCTTAACTTGAAACTCTGCTTTTAATAGTTGCATGCTGGCACAAGAAGCAACTCTGTGTAGGTTTCCCAAAGCAAAAAAGGGGATCCTAAAGGTAGTTTTCTCTTGTGGGGAAAACAAGGCATTGCATTTCTCTGTCCTTGATAAAGGTTATAAGGGTTCCATATTAACTATAAACAGAAGGGCCACTCAAGCATCTAAATTACTGAATAATTTTTAAATAATCAATGTAATAAAAAGGTAGCTCCTACTGTCATAAAAAATAAATACTTTAAAAGCAGATGAAGTTAGAAGTTAGACTGTGACTTCTAGAATATCTTGTCTATACATGCCATCACCTGGGGGAAAAAAAGAGAAAATAAAAAGGAAACAAAATCTACATGACTAGTAAAATACTTATCTCCTTAACATAGACTGTAGTTCAGCTGCAGGGCAGATTTTTGTTTAAAGTCCTTCCTTTGCAGGGAGCTACTACACTTCCTCCTTCTTTCCTTGGTAAGGGTGGTCTCCAGCTCCTCTTAAATGAGAACTGCTGCCTGTTAACTGAAACTACACAACAACTTTTAAAAATCAGTAGTTTTCCTGAAATTCAAGATTTATTGTAAGATGGAGATGTTTTACTAAGTGGACTGGAGAAATAAAACCTCAAATATAGCAGAGCATGGTAGAGAAAGCTTCTCCCCATTTTGATTTTATGTAGTTTTTTTATGAAATACATACAATTTTGATTCTTTTGTAGCTAAAAGGAAAATTTCTTGAGGGGTTTGTGTTTTCCATGAATGTCTTTTATTCAGATCAAATTCAGTCATTTTTGTAAAAGAAAGCCATTTCCTTTTCCATTGAACCAAAGGCTTAAATATCTCAAATTCCCTTGCAAATAGACAGTGGATTATATGGATTTGTTCTTGAAAAAAGCTTCTCCCTCATCTCCCAGGATGTGTTCATGATAAAGCAGGTATTTATGTATGGTGGGGGGGGGAGATGAGGTTCTGTTGTATGAATATAGCAGGGCTTTTTGTGTCTTTCTGGGTTTTGTGGGATTTCTCCGAGTTTGGCTGTTATTTTTTTTTCCTTTCCATGACTATTTTACATGGTTGTAAGGCTAAACCCCACAAGCTTTTAACACCAAGGTGCTGGGAAGCACTTCAGAGTAGTGTTTGCTTTAGAGATGCAAGTACACAATGCAAGTTGAGATAAGGAGTCATCCAAAGAATTGATATGTCAGCAAACCTCATGATTACAGTTCAGGTCCTACTTCTTCCTTAATATATTATCTACTTATCACACTCCCTTTGAAATAATTTCACTCTGTATTTGACTTAGGCTAGGCAAAAATAGTCATGAGACCTGTGCCTAATACAAGTCCTTTAAGAGTCAGCATTCTGCCCATATTAGCCAAGGACTAGGTGAAGAACTGGTTTTGTTCTTTTGCTTAACAGTGGCACAATCCAACTGCAGTTTGTGTTACATTGACCCACACAGAGGGCACCCTGGCCCTTTCTGAGATGTTAGCCCAGACCAATAAAGGTGAGCAGTACCTCTTCCAGTATAGGTGCTGGGGCTGCACTTGGCACTCCTCAGTGGGGCTAGGCTGAGTTACAGAATTCCTCAATAGCTGCCTTCCTTTGGGCCTTTGCTGGAGTCTCTACAGCGCCTCCATTCTGTGGGCTCTTTGCCCACAGTGTGGAAGTACAAGGCTCTGGGCTCTTCAGAGCTTTTTTCCAAGGAAGCTCAAAACCATGCTCCTCATCTCTGGTGCTGGAGCTGGCTGAGAACACTGCCTATCCCCCCTTTCTGCTAAGCATAAGCCACGAGTTCCCTGGAAGTTCTGTGTACCAATATGCAATCACCTGGGCTTGAGCAATTACTTTACCACCACCTGCAGTGGGTGCCAGAGCTGGCCATGTACCATGCTGTAACACGCCATCCTGCTCCCAGCCCACCTTCTGACCCAGTGGCTGCACATGGCATGGCTCTCTGCAAAGCAACCTGGCTAGAGGCTGCAGCATCTGACACTGCTGTAGTCCCTGCCGCAAGGAAGGGAATTGGGATGTAGCTTTACTGAAACATACCTCTTTATTTTTTTTTAACTCCTTCCATTCCTTACAAATAAGAAACAGTTAGGACAGTTGGACTGCTAGTTAATGGGATTAAGAACTGGTTATGGACAGAAGCCCTACTTCTACAGGGGAGAAGAGCACTAAGGAGAAAAACGTGGTACCTTAAAACACCCCATGCTGAGCAAGGGCCAGGTAAGTTGGAGGCTCCTGTGCCCCAACTTTGCAAGGCCTTTGACCACAGCAGGCAGCAGAAAAAACACAAAGAGCATGTGAATGGGTGCTTAAACACCTCTCGTGGCTTTGCCACAAAAGCAGATACAGTTTCATCTGTTTCACATACTGTTAAGAACTAAGCTAAAGATTTCTTGTCCTGAGCTCCATTTTTGAATGCTTTGCTTTTACTTCAGCTCTTAACTGTCTGGCTGAATGCAAAGATACTTCAGGGAAACCTAGACATGCAAGCTAACTGTGCTGTATTCTGTAAGAAGGATTATTATGAGCTATCTGTAACCCATTTCCCTAGTTATCTTCTGTGAAATTTTTACTCAAAATGACATGAATATTTCAGGTGAAGTCATTCTACTTCAAGATTAGGTAGTTGTTGGTACCTATTGATACCTTCCCCATCCCCTGGTGCAGGTTAAAGATTTTATTTTTCTATTCTGTGAAGACTCTTGCAGAAGCGCAGCACAGCAAATGACATGCTTTATACCTGCCTGTGAGGCCTAAGAAAGGCTCACTGCATCTCCCCTCACTTCTGTTTGTTATACAGCACTTTCAAGGCTCAGCTCCTGATGGAGGAGCAAAACATCATCACAGAGGTCCCGGCAGCCCTAAAGCGCTTGGCCAAATACGTAGTGCGTGGTTTCTACGGCGTAGAGTATTCCCTGGCCCTGGATATACTGATCCACTACTCCTGTGTGAAAGAGGATGACCTGTTACAGCTGCTCAAGTATGAACGTAAACAACTGCGTACTGTCCTCAACACACTCAAGGCAGACAAGTTGGTGAAAATGCGTATACGAGTTGAAACAGGGCCTAGTGGGAAGAGCACAAGGCAGAATTACTATTACATCAATTACAAGGGGCTGGTGAATGTGGTAAGATACAAACTGGATCATATGCGCCGGAAAATAGAAGCAGATGAGCGGGATTCAACTACCAGGTCCTCTTTTATATGCCCATCTTGCTCTAGCACTTACACAGACCTTGAAGTCAATCAGCTCTTTGATGTGTTTACAGGTATGTTACTTATATTGCTTATTTGTTGTTATCTTAAAGAATAACTTAGCACAAAACTGTCTCCTAAGTGAACTTCACAATAAAAGCATGTTTGTTAGGATATGCTTCTTGTTTGTTGGTGGACAAGGGTCTGGGACAGGAGAAGGTGGAGTGTCAGGTGCTGCCTCTGTAGAACAGGCCAAGCAAAAGGAAGAATAATCTTGAATATATGAGATAGAGCTCGGAATCAGATTTTAGGCCTCAGCTTTGCTTTGAACAAGACTCTTAACCTGGTTTAAGATCACTCATCCAAGTCTTGTGAGTCCCACTTGCCCATATGGAAATGGGAACACAGTACTGGCTTTACTCAGTTTTGAGTGTTAGTTACTCTTTGTGTGGTTCAGCTCTTCTGATGGCAGAGTTGGACAAGATGGGTAAGACTGCTGGCAGTCACCTACTGTAGTAAGTGTCTTGCAGTTCAGTGGCAGGAGTTTTGTCACTCCCAGATAGGAAGTTCAGGTTCCTCCTGGGTCAACATAACACACCCACAGCAGAAGTGGTGTCAGAGTTTGTGGGTTTTTCTTCTCCAAAATCACAGTAACTAAATAGAGAGTACTCATTCAAAACCAGTTACAATGGCATCATAGCGAAATAAATAAGTGCTGATACATTACTGTGCTGACATCTGGGTCATGGTATCTGCAAAGGATGCCAGAGCCAGCGAGAATAAACTTTACATGACTAAACCAAAATGTCAGAGGTGAAGCAGTTAGCAAAATCATCCCTTTCTTCTAAAGGGAGGTAAATGAGTTAAGTTACTGAAATGCAAATATTGAGGCTGGTGATAAATTTTAATAAAATAAGCTTTATATTGGAGAGGGTTTTTTTTTTTTTGTTTTTCCTGAAGACATAAATGCAGGTTTTTAGCATTTGCCTTGACTCTGAATTACTTTTTGAACAACTAACACCAGATGCTGTTTGTGCTTGCAAGTGTCATTTTTTTTTCCTTACATTAAGAACTGAGGTGATCTCCAAGAAGAAAAAAATAAACCTTACTATCTGGCAATAGTCCATGTCTAGCCTACTTAACTTTCTCTCCTGAGACATTTCTGTCTTACATAGTAAGTGTTTGAATATCAGTTTGTCTCAAGCTTGCCTGCAGAACCAAGTTCCCCTAGTTAATTTGAAAAAAGTAATAAATCTGGAATGTTTTGGTTAACTGTCTAGAGTGTTGACTGCTTAACAAAGTACTGCTGATCTTTTTGTATCCCATGAATATGAAAATTGGAAAATGTTGCAGAGACTTTCCGCTGCACTTATTGCAGTACTGAAGTAGAGGAAGATCCCTCAGCATTTCCCAAGCATGATGCTCGAACCTCGTTAGCAAAGTTCAATGAGCAGATCGAACCTCTCTTTGTGCTGCTGCGTGAGACTGAAGATGTTGTTCTGCCACATGACTTGCTGGACCCTCAGCCACCAGAAATACCAGAATTATCAGAAAGGTATAAACATAACCCTAGAACTTCTGATCATTGCAACACCGCCCTTCCCCCCCAAACAATTTTCCAGCTGTAAAATCTTTGAAATACTCAATTTGCAGCCTACTTTGTACTCGGTTCTGCTTTGTCCAGTACAATCTACTGTTTAATGAAGAAGGCTGTAATATCTAAGGCACTCTACATTATTGCTATGCATTTATATTTTTTTGCTACCGTTTTTATAAGTAATTTATTTTCTAGATTTCTCCTTCAGCTAATGTTTATAGCCCTTTCTGTGAGAAAGTAACATTTTTCTATCAGTGTACTTCATCCAGAGATGCACTAGTGAAAAGACCTTGCAAAAATCAATGGTTCAGAACCACTTGCCTCTGAGATGAGGTAACAGGGAATGCAAATTGTTTTAATGTAGAGCACTTGTTAGTACACTGAAAAAGCATGTTTTTGGAGTTCTTTTTTTTTTTGTTTGGGTTTTCTGGGGGGGTTTCGTTGGGTTTTTTGTTTGTTTTTAAATGGGAACTGTGGGGGTTCTTCCCTGAATTTTACCTGTTCAAAATGTGACATTTCATTTAGCTTTGAACAGAAGTTGAGCTCGAGTGTGCTGGAATCCTGCAGATGCCCTGAAAAATGGGCACACAGAAGTTCCTCTTCTGGCATTATGTACACCCAAAACCTAGTTACTGATGTCCAAGATTCAAAGCGCAAAAAGAAAACAAGAGAAAAAACAACTACACAGAAACCTACCTGGCTGTCAGAGAGCACTGTGGAAGGAAAAACAACGGCCACCAACAATAGTGCTGGTAAGTTTTTAAGCATTAGCAAATAAATTCAGCAGCCTCAGTGCATTCAAATATAGCCCCACTATTGAAAATGTATTGAGCTTGGTTTAGAAGATAAGGGTAATGCTTCAAAATTCTGCACTAGTGGTTATCAGATCTTAGTTTCTGAAAACTAGGCTTTAGACTGATTGAAGTAGTATTCCTAAAGTCAGGTGCCAGGTCCTGAGGCTACTGGCTAGTGGTAATCTTTATAGTGGAAAGCTCTTGGTAATGTCTGTACTTTATTGTGGCTGAAAAGGATCCAGAGTAGGAGAAGTCATCTATGTATGATGCCTGTTGTAACTGTACACTATTGATCCCTCTAATACTTAGTACTGTGTATTAGGAGTAAATTCTTCTGAAAAAACTGAAGAAAGTGTTAAAGAAACTGTTGACAATAATGAAATCATCAAGACTCTTCTGATCCATGAGTTGAAGTCATCATCTAGCAGAGATCAGGCTCCTGTTGTCAGAAGAAACCTACATGAATCAGGCAGTGACAGTGAGTTTGAAGAGGATGCCAAGTGCTCAAGAGGAGCAGGAATGAAAGTAGTAGGTAGCAACTTGGAACAAGAGGAAGATCAGGAAACTCTAGATCCTATTTTAATGGTAGCTGGACAACCTCATTCATATAGTGAAGTTAGTGAAAATCCAGAGCTTGTGTCTCTCATGACAAAGGAAGAGAGAGAGGCTTATGTAAAAGTAGCACAAGAAATGTTTCAGTATATCTTTGATTAAGTACTACTGTGTGAGTATGCAAACTTGTATAGAATGGGTGAAGGCTTCTAACTCATTCTCTTCAAAGTTTACCACTCAAAGGTTAAGTTTTGTTTAACTCTTGACTGTTATGCAAGATAGTAAACCTGTAGTAGGTAACTACAGTTCAAAATACTAGCATTGCAGCCAAAGCCCCAAAATTACTATGTGTTTTCTGTTGTCTTAATGCTTAAATGACATAATTTGTTTTGGAGCATGAAGTATTTCAGGATATGTTGGGATCTGATTAAAATAACATTTCAAAAGCAGTGATGGAATTTATTTTAAGAAATCAATTATTCCACCTTCCTTGCCAAAGTAGCAGTTACTTTCAGTAGTGAAAATGAGTCCAAGTCCATTATGATTTGGTTTCACTCCATACCAGTTTTGCAAGGCTTTGTTAGGCCACTCAGTATAAAACAGTAAAAGATGGATGTCACACAGCAGTCTCCCTCTAAGGGAAGAGCTGTTATTAAATCACATTAGCATTAGATGACAACCAGCTCTGGCCTCTTAACTTTCATCCTAAAAATAATTATCAGAATTCTTTGTATGCTTTGCTGTACAAAACTGTCCTGAGTGACAGATTGTGTAATGGGCATTGAACAGTAAGATGCAACATCCATTTTAGTCCAGATCAGTAAGGGAGCAAGCACTGTATCAAGCATAAGATTGCGTCTCCTATCTCACTCACACACTCTACTCTGCTCTTTTTAAGCAAGAAACAAATTCTATTTGAATGGAAATACACACAGAATGTGCAAGAAGCAGTGGCATTAGACTGTAAGAGAGAGCCTAACTTCTACAATTCTACTATTTGAGCAATGGATAGTGAACGTAGACTAGAAGGGCACAAACAAACCCAGGAGTTTCCCTCTTATTAATAGAAAACACTTAACTGTAAGGGTGATTGAGCACTGGCCCAGGTTGCCCAGTGAGGCTGTAGTCTCCCGCTATGAAGATATTCAAATGCCATCTAGGCAACCAGCTCTGAGTGGCCCTACTAGAGGAGGTGAGCTAGACAAGATGACCTCCAGAGGTCCCTGCTGACCTCAACCATTCTGTGATGCAAGGGTACACAGGAAGTATGACCAAAGAAAAACCATTTCAGTGTATTTTTCCCACACACGCTGTGTTGGTTTTGTCTGAGGTAGTTTTCTTCACAGTAACTGGTGTTGGGCTGTTTTGGATTTGTTCTGAAAACAGTATAGGTAACTCAAGGATGTTTTCATTACTGCTGAGAAGGGATTACTCAAGGACTTTTCTGCACCTCAGGCCATCCTCCACCAAGGAGGCTGAGGGTTCACAAGTAGCTGGGAAGGGGACACAGCTTGCACAGCTGACTGCCACTGACGAAAGGGATATTCCAATCCCATATGGCATCATGCTCAGCTTATAAAGCTCAGAGAAGAATGAAGGGGTGTCATTTGGAGTGATGGCAGTTGTCTTCCCAAGTCACTATTATGCATTATGAAGCCCTGCGCTCCTGGAGATAGCCAATAGCTGCCTGCCATTTTGCTTTGCTTACATCCACAGCTTTTGCTTTAGCTATTCAACTGTCTTTATTACAGCCTAAGAGGTTTTATGCTTTCCTTCTTCCAATTCTCTCTGTGCCCACTGGTTGGAAAGTAAGCAAGCAGCTGTTTGGTACTTAGTTCATGGCTGGGGTTAAATCACAACCCCCAACACACTCTAGGGCAAGAATTCAGTAATGGCATGTGCTCATCATCCTCTTCTCTGAGCTTAGAATTTAATGATTCACCATGTAAACTAGACTTGTTTCAAATCTGCACACACAGTCTGTTCTACTTTATAAAACATGTCCTCTTCCACGTTTACTGAGTGATTCTTGGGCTAAGTTAGTCATTAAAAACATGGATTGTTTCACAGGATTGCCTTTGCAACAACATATTTCCTATCCTCAAAATGACAGGTTTTTTCTGCATACCATAGCACCACCAGTTTAAAGTCCGCACAGTAACTAAACTGTCTTCAAACCTTTGGCTAATACGCTTTTTGTCCTTGGACATGAGAAGCATGTGACCATAATCTCCCATTTCAAAATTCACTCATAAAACCTAGAGACACTGCGTGGTAAGATACACACAGATATCCCCAAAAAGGCCAGTGCAGTGGAAAGAGTTCAGAATGTTTACTCTGAAGAGTGCTAGAAACTCAAAAAGAGGACTTGCACCAGCTACAATGTGCTGGGTCTCAGAAAGGCACACCTCCTGTTCCTTCTTCAGATTTTATTATCCCTGTGCCTCCCTGCTCTCTCCATGCTGCAGTGGCCCTGTAACATGTCTGAATGCTCTCTCTCTCCTCACGTATCAGAGGAAACCTCTTTGGAATGTGCGGGGAGAGAACAGCAACTGTCTTGAGAAAGCAGCAGGAAAGCCTTTCCTAAGCAAAATAGTAAAATCATAGTAAAAAATAGTAAAATCTTCCAGAAAAATTGTATTCACCCCTACAGACACTCCAAAGAAGCTTAAAAAAGAAATCACAGAAGAATTACATTCTTATTTTATTTAAACTTCAGGTATATTTAGGCTTCACTGTCACTAGACTGTCAACCACAGTATACAGTCATATTATCACACTAACCTCATAAGCAACACAATCCTGAATTAAAGATGACCAGTGCTTTTTAACTACTTTGAGAAAAGCCTTTTGTTTAAGGTAAACAGGGTGTCTATAATGCAGCAAATCTGTTGAATAAGCTAATTCTAGCTCAGTTTTATGACTTAAGTGTAATTAGCAACTCTGATCCAAAAAAGTGAAGAAAAGTTTTCCAATCTAATTTTCTAAAATTCCACCTTAACCATTATACTTCCTTAGTTGCTGACTGTTTTTTAAAAGCATTTAACTTTATAAGGAAATTTAGGAAATTCCAATTGAAGTCAAATACTTTAAGTACAGATTCTACAGACTTTCAATTGCAGCAATAGTAATTGTTACCTATGAAAGGATACTAGCATTTTCAGACAGGTTTATTCCTTTGAACACGGAAAGTGCGAAACAGGAACACAGCTGGTTTCTCCAGTTGGCTACAAACCTGGGGTATTTAAGTTCACCTTAGGCAAATGGGCTGATAGAATTTCACAGTCCATGAACAAGAACTTTTTTGTTACAAACAGCTATACTGTAGCCTGTAAAGGCAACTTGTAGGTAGGTACTGTGTCTACACCTAATATTTGTAGAAGATGCAGAATTTAGTGAGATAATAATTTCTTGTACCAGGAAAATTAGCAGTGTTTCTTGTAAGAGAAGTAGCAAACTGCTACAAGAATGCCAACATTTAAAGTCAGTTAACTTCCAGCAACAAACTCAGCAGACCAGCTTCTAAGCCAAAGGAAAATTTTTCCAAAGACGAAATTAACAGACAAGTTCAAACTTTATTTAAAACTACTATTTTGAACAATTTTAAAATTACTAAACAAGTCACAATAAAAAATAAAAAAAAAGAAAAACAACAGTGCAGCAAAACTGAATAGAAGCTAATTCAGTTTCAGCTGTTCAAACTGCCACAGGCAGAAGTTCACATACCTATCCCTAAGAGGCAGTGTGTCAAAAATCTTACATTTTTATACACTTCCAGAATTCTGGAGAATTAGTGCTGATCTTCTGTATGTACTTGTATACATGGAGTTCATAAATGTAGATATCTTCAGGTTATTCTCATTCATTTGGAGCTGCAAAAGTTTCTGTAAAATAAAGAGTACACTTATCATTGTCTAATGGCTACAAGGCATCAAACACAGCTCATGACCACTTTTGAACTCCTAGATCCTTTGAAGTACCTTGATGAAATACTTCATCCTCACCAGCATTCTGAGGCGTACAGAGATTAGGAATGGCTTAGTGCTATCTACAAATCTGGTGTGGTGTGGCACTCTTAGCCAGACTGCTCTCACAGCACACATATGCATCGGTATCCACCAAATGGGCATGAGACGTGAGCCAGCATAGCTGTGACAAGCAGAATGCCAACAGGCAGTGAATGAAATGGAAGTAAAGATGCATCTTCCTTCACACTTTGTTCTGGAAAAATCTATGCTGTGCCTGCAAATGCATTAAAAAAACACATCTTTGAGGAATTGAAACTAGCTTCACTAGCGTGAAACTGCTGCTGTCAGAATACCCATGCCATGCCTTTATATATGCCCTTACTGTACTCTCCACTGGAGAATTAAAAGTTAAACAATAGAGTACAAGTCTCTAGTACCACAATTTTGTCACAAAACCAACATTTTATTAAAAAAAAAGGAAATTTTCTCTGACCTGCATTACCATTAGGTTTTTGCAGCTGTATAAATACTGTTTCATGGAAGTGACCAATTTTTATTACTATAATACACACTGTGGTAGTTTTGGCTTTAGTTTTAGCTAGGCCTTAGCTAGGCCCAATTCAGCAGGCCCAAAGGATGTGACAGATTAGAAGGGACAAGCATCCCCTGACTTAAGCAACCAAAGAGGTATTTCATATCATCTGACATCATCAAGAAGTGTGAAGAAGTATAAAAAAAGGGGGAAGTGGAGTTTGGGTGGTTGGAATCTGTATTATTTGGTTGAGTCACTTCGTAGTTATTGTTCTTAGTCTGGTTTTTCTTTTCTCACATTTGTATATATATATATGTATTCTGTTTTTAATTGTCTTTCTTTTGTATAATATAAGAAGCTTGCTACTTTGGGGTTTGGGGTTTTTTTCCTCTCCCTCCTTTTCCCTTGGTTGGGGAGGTGAGGGGGGTGCTGGATCCTTTCTATCTGTGTTGGGCAGTTGGCATTTTGCCAGCTCAACCTAACACACACACTAAAACTTTTCTTTACCTCATGGTATGCTTCCTATGAAAAATAATTTCCTTTTCCCTGAAGAGATATTTTACTATTCTGAAAAGTCTCTTGAACTTTTCTATCACAAAACCACTGAGCAGTCTGCAATATTATTAAATCAGATAATAACAATTATAATCTACAGTATTATTAAACCCAAGCTTGTGTAACAAGGAAAAAAAATACTGCTACATTTGCATAAGTTTCAAAACCATTATGCTGTGGCATGCACTTTACATATGTTAATTTTTATGACTTTATCAGCAACAGATCTAACAGAAGTATATGGAAGGGACATGGAAGGCAAAATCCCTTCATATCAAGTATTTTCAAATGTATGATAAGAAAACCCAATATTCCTTGAGCACCATGATAACTGTTTACTTCCATCAGTGATATGTAAATTCTAGCACTCCAGAGTGTTTTCCCAATTTGTGTAGGATTTAGAAAATAATCTTTACCAGGTTCTTTCAAAGTTTGGGCATCTCCTACTAATTCTTGATCTTGAGCTCCACCTCCATCCAGTAATTCATCAGACAAACTGTTGTTTTGGGCCTCTGATTCCATTTTCTTCATTAAATCTGCCTTTGTAATAGATAAAGCAAATCTCAAAACACTGAGTAATTGTTGCTGCTGTCTAGATAACAAAGACACTTAGTGTGTGCACTCCTAAACAACAATGCCTGAAATAATAGCAAATTACCTCTGAATACGCAGCAAGTTTGAGCGGCAAGTCTTCAACTTTCACAAAGTCATCTTCATCAGATTTTTGACTGACATTTCCAGAACCAGCTTCCTGTTAATAAAAATAGTGATATTTAAGAGAATAGTGCTACTTTATTTTCACTTTTTGACTATTAAAGGGCATCAAAACTACAATGCCCATATCAAATTTGTAGATAAAAACTAAACTAGAAATAACACTGAAATAGAAAAAAGTTCTTCATTTCTCTTGGACGTGTCTTAACTGGAATATACGCACATATTCATTCACCAGCACAGGTGATTCTGTATCAGGGCTGCCAGCCATGGAGCTTTCAGAACTTGCACCAGATTTGTTTCCTGCATGAGTGGTATCCAGTGTTTGACTTTCATTCATGGGTAAAGATGAGCTTGATTCTTCTGTTTTCACAGTGGCTGTTACAAAGGATTCTGGGGTAGTTATCATTAAAGGTGGTGTATTCTCTATGACATTGAGGTAATGAGGCACAATTGTAGCCACATCTTGTTCACCTAAAACCACAAAATTATATTTTATCTAAGAAGAGACAGTAAAAGATTCTGAGTACACAAAAATGCCAGATAATTATTTTTTTTTTACAAATTATGATCCAAAGCTACAAATTAACAATGACAGTGAATTACAGTCTCTCAGATCAACACAAAGCTGACTGAAATAAAACATCAGGTATATGTACTCTCATACAGTTAAGTATAAGCAATTCCCACACAAGAGTATGTGACTTGATTTATGATAAAACAGTTAAAAAAACCCCAACACACAGAAAAAACAATTTCCAGAACGAAATCACCTACTTTAAATTATCCATTCTGAGTAGGAGGAGATATAATACAGAAAAATAAATCCCTGAACACTCTGCCACACAGAATTTACTCAAATATTGCTTTTAGTCTACAAAAATAGGCCAAGAAAAACCCAGTATTTGCAAGAGAAAAACACAGGAAAGGCAATGCTTCCATCTTTTGGCAGAAAACGATTTCTGGTTTTTTAATCAGTTACAACACAGCATTACTCACAGAAAGAAAACAGATCTTTAAATCTTTAAAATAGAAAGTGATTTCAATTGCTAGTAAAATGGTAATATCAGTAAAAGCAAGTAATAGACAAATCTTAACATCAAAATACTGTAACAGACAAATGAACTGCTACAGTTGTGAGCCAAGGGCTGCAACAATCAACTAAAATTTATGCTCATGTCAAGCATTAAATTAAGATTATTCCAGGTTTCCTCTTTAAAAGATTTGCTGTGTCAGTATCAACACATAGATATCTAACCTACTGATACAGTTCCATGAAAAAGACAATCTAGAAAGCTCTAGCAAATGTGATTATTTTCTCTTAATTACATGTATCACAGCCACAGTCCAAGATAATTCTCACAGTATGCAAATTCATATGGAATTGTTAGTCCTTCAGTTACTGCATACAGGGCTTACCTTTAACATTAACAGATTGTTGTTCTGATGACAAAATGTCACTGTTTTTTGCCTTATTCAATTCTTGGTTTGAAGTCTATGGAGGAAGGTAAAACCAAGTTAGAACAAATTCTACTCATCAGCTTCACAGCTTTTTGGCTAATTTACTAACTAAAAACACACTGTACACTTGCTCCATGATTTTGTCTTTTCCCTAGTTTGAAATAAAGACATCAAGTTCCACTCCCTATTCATCAGCTTGTCAATAATAGTTTACAAAACCATTAACACTGATACATGTGTATTATTTGAACATTTTCTTTTCACTATAATACTCCCCAGGTAAACTCTTTGGTTCCACAGAAAAGATCTACTGTTTTAGCCTTTAAAGTAAAATGTTCCAGTTACATCCTTGTCTAACATTAATAACTGTTGAATAAACATAAGTTTCAAGAGATTCAAAAGTCAATCTTATTTACTGAAACATAAAGAACTGACAAGTCTCCAAAACCAGGTCACACACATCCAGATGTTTTAAAGAAAACTAAACACTGAAATAACATTTCACCATTGCTCTATTAAAAATTACCATATGATAAAAGAGGAAAGACAAATCAAACATATGCCAGAGCACAGGCTCCCAATTGAGCCAATTGACTTGATGTCAGCAAATGTTAAATGTTTAAAACATGATGCTTTTTCAAAGTTTAACTTTTCATTTGCAGTTTAACCTTTTTTCTCTCTGACAGCAGATGTAAACATTAATTTTGTTGGTGTACATCTGTCCATTTTGGCATCAGTTATACCAATAATAAATTCATGTGAGAAATGCTACATTTTGTATGTAGCAGCTATTGGTAACATGCAATTTCTTGTATCATTCTTCTATTTTCCATAGTAACAAAGGAGTGCAACAAGAAAAACTAAAGCACATAGAAATATGCATTGAAAAGCTGTGCACTGGTATAGGTTTGTTCTGCATTACTAATTTTGGTGATACCTGTTCATTTTCAGTTGTTGTTTCACTGCTGGCTTGTAGTGATGTTTGTACATCAACAGGTCCTTCCTCAAATTCTATTTCTTCATCTTCATTCTCATCTTCTCCACTGCCATAGTTAGTCAGAGCTTGGGTTTCTGCTTTTGATAAACCTAAAGGCAAATCAATGTAAAACCACCTTCATATTGCCAAATCCCACTGGGGAATGTACTGCAATGATCACTTGTAACTCTCACTCCAAAACATTCTTTAAGTTACACTAAAGACTTAACTTTGAAGGATCTGCATGCTTCACACCAGCCATATTACGGACAACCACCACTGTGTTGGTATGACCTAAGTTATTAAACAAGTCGGTGTAAAGAATGTAAACGGTAAGGGAATCCTAGCCAGCAGTAGTTGGGGGAAGATGAACACAAGGACAAAAAATTAATAAAAACAGGCAAGCTAAAGTAGAAGCATATTTTAAAACCCCACATTATTTAAATGAAAAACTACATAAAATTTCAGCAGCTTTCACATAATTCAGGTTAAAGGCTGAGAAACTTCAAGTTTAGCTGAGAGAGAATATATAAACTTAATAAATCTGATTCTAATGTATTTTTACAGATCTACAGATTAGGAAGGAAAAAAAATCGCTTAACCCTTCACATGATACTAGTAAATACAGTACTGCAAAGCTTTCACTGAAAAAAGACTGACTAGAAAATCTGCAAGAGAAGGTGTTACACAGCAGTACCTCATGCAAATCCTGCTGTAAAACTAGTTGGTCAAAATTACAGTGAACACACTGAATAATGAGCTGTAAAACCATGACTTACTTATTGCCACTGGACCGCTTTCACTTTCCTCATCTTCCTCTTGATCAGAGGCATCAAACCTAATGCTTTCAGGAACTCCATTACCAGCACACATTTCTGAGTCCTGTACTTGTTTAACCGTTTCAGTCTCATCTTTGTCCTACAGAAACAAGGAATACTATGCAATTTCATGTCTGTCTATCTAAAGACTAAGCGATGGTTTCTGTATCAAGGAGTCACCTTTATTTCTCAAAAATAAAAATGTATCTACAGACTAGAAAACTGCTTAAGTAGTCCTTAAGGCCCTGAAGTGAATGCTACAGAGCTACTCCTAAAACAGCATCAGAACCTCCTATGAGAGATCACACACTCTTCAGACATAGCTATCAAAAACATAACTACTGAGTATTTCATTATCTAAAAACGTTGACACTGATCAGCAGGGTAGGTTAAAAAATTCTTTAAATTACATTTGTCATTATCAAGAAGAAAGATACACCTGCATTACTACCTTCTAGCAAATCTCCCTGCTCCTCCTAAATGAGAAATAAAAATATTCCTAATGCAGCTTTTCACTCCTTTAGCAATAGCTACTAAGTGGTCTCTCTGCTGAATGATTTGCTAAAATAATACTTAGTGAGAAAATTCTGCTCCTCCCATATGAACCCCAAGTAATGCCCTGAGTTTGGCTCCAAATCTTGAAAGGACTCTTCTACAGCAACCATGCAAGTGATTCACAGCTTCCCACTTTTACTTCCAAAGCAGTGTGACAGAAGCCCTAAGCCCTGGGGGAAAGCACTGACTCCATGACCATAAATGCCTATTGATACACCTATGCCCATTTAGAAAAGCAATCAACATCCTGTTTAGTACATTATCTACATAATTCCTTTGACTGGAGAAAGCTGAACATTCCAGCAGAAAATACAAAACTTCATACACCACCCAATTTCCCAAACAATGATACTAGTGGTTTTCAAAACAAAAACAACAGGGAGAAATTCTGAGCACTAACATTTAATACTCAGAGCACAGGCAGACTTGGGCGCTAAAATATCAAATACGATGTGTCCCAAATCAAAACATTTCCCTTCTCCCGAAGATGGAAAGTAAATCAACTTATTCCATACCATTAAAAAAGAAAATGTTAATTGCTAAAAACAGTTAAGCTGTCCTTAAAAGGGAATTTGTAAGGTACTTTGATAAAGTAAATCATTGAATATAACAGGAAGGAGATTGATAAATTTCTAAACACAGGGAAATGGGATCCTTACAGATACATGATTCCTGTAACAGGGAACAGAAAGACTAAGTGATCTGTGAAATTATCTGAGAAACAAAGACAGCTGAGAGGCATACACATACTTTGTCCTCATCGACATCTTCAGCAGATGAACAAACATCCACCTGGAGACCTTTTTTTGCCTAGAAGAAATACAAATTATCAATTCTAAACTGAAGTAACTTGGGAATATTGAATCAAACTAGGACTTCATGAAAGCCAGGCTGAATTGCCAATTTTACCAAGAACTGACATCTTCAAACGGCAGTAAACCACAAGGACTTCTCTACACACAGAAGTCTTTCAAATTTCAGAGTTGCAAAGCATTAAAAAACTGTGCTAGTTCTTTTTCTTTAAACAATTATGTTTATATTGAGCTAATTCTAGAGTCTGTGGTTGAATCATATTTAATACATACAATTAGATACATCATGGCAGAAGGCTGGAATTAGATGATCTTTAAGGTCCTATCCAACCCAAACCATCCTATGATTCTACCTCTGATCAAGACATAGTGCTGTGTTTTTCAGCAAGCAATCTCATACTGGTTACTTTACTGGACTCAAGAGAGCCACAAAAATCGAGCAAGATAAAATGTGTCCATATCAGGATCCCAGAGCTGAGGGCTGTGAGAAGACCATATAGAGGTAATTGTGCGTGTCTATGCAAAGTAATCAGGACCTACCACTTCTGGCTCATCTCTGGCTCTGTTGAATCTGCACTGCTGCCACAGCAACAAAGTAAACACTGACCATCATCCCAATTCTCTGTCTCCCACAAGAGCAGAAGAAACACTGAATCTAAGCTGGTCCCACGCTTTCTCACAGGACTGTATAAACTAACTCTTTGTGTAACAAAGACCCAATGAGCAACTTCAGAAAAAAGAGGAAATCACGTCCAGATCTTTTTGGATTCAGTGTTCCTTTGGCCTCTCTACAAGGCACTCACAGTCTCCCTCACACTAGCCATGCTATTGGTCTAAGTTGAATTATTTTGAAATATAAATGATGGTATTCCTAAAAATACTTGTAGGACTTTAAGACAGGTTCAAAAAGTATTTTCTGTTGACATTTTAAAATAAGAATGAGTTAAGATTTGCTTTGTTATTGGTGTTTCTAGAAAAAAGCTGAAAGGACCCTGAAATCATAAATACATGAACATGGTCTGGTGCCTCATTTGTTTTGTAAGCAGTTCATATAACTAAAAAAAAAATAAAAGGCCCTCCTCTATAACACAGGACTTTGTCCTTACTGATGAAAACCAGTTCATTGCTCTACACAAGCAATACTGTGAGTGCACAGCACCAAGTGGTACAATAAATAAATAAATGAACATCTGAAATTAGTTAATCAAACTAGTTCAGGAAATACACATATTTAACCATCTCAGAAAAGCTACATTTTTCAAAAACATAATAAAACAAACCTCTTTAGTGTAAGACTGTATTGCTTCAGTAGTTTCTATTTTTCGTTTACATCTCTGCTTTACAGAAATACTGTTGTTGTCCAAGTCTTGCATAAGTTTAAAAAAGGCTAATTCATTAAATAACACTTCAGAGATCTCCACAAGAAGATCTTCCCCACAATCTTTTAATTTTCTACCAGCAAATTTTGCCAGTGAATCCTGTGAAAAGAAATAATCCTTCAGTTTTTGAAACACTTTCAAACTTTAAAGACTAAGTATTTTTCATCTTACCAGGAACTCAAAATTAGTTACAAATATAATAGCTCATGGTTTTTAAATGTTTTAGTGTCTTAAACAGATTTTAAGTGGAATCTTAGCTTAGTAAGCTTGTGATTTAAACGGCATGCTTGTAGAAAAAAATGAAAGGAAGCAGCAGACTACTGATTTTCAAGATCTGACATCAGATGTCCATGAAGAGCATCACCAGAGCTCTCCCTGAAGACAGTCACAGGCCAGAGATACACCTTTCACTATCCAGCAGTGATGGAAAAGAAGTTCTGTGCACAGCAAATTGTTAATTTTAGGAAAGAAAGTAATACCTCACCACTGTATCAAAGGTGAAGGAGAACTGCAGGCTATGCTATTGAAGTTGTAAAATACAACTTCAGGGAAGCTTGCTTATCTGTTGCTCATGAGCCAACTTGGAAGAGCTGCAAAACAGCACTGAAAAACTACTAACCTGAAGTATACTGCCAAGCTGCTTATGAAAGAACTTCACAAATTCTTTACTTTCATCATTTTGTTGTGTAAGAGTCAAGACCATACGTCTTACTGATGTCAGTAATTGAGAAGAACATACTTCATCCATGTGTTCCTAAACAAGTATCACAACACGAGCTCAGTTACCACTTCCAAAGAGAAATTAGCCATTAACTCAAATACTGAAATTAATTTATAAAAAACCACCTGTCCAGTGAGAGAACAGCACTCAACAAACAGGTCCTAACCCATCTTGCAAACACCATGCTTCATTAATGACTGACTGGTCATGACACAAAGCTTTATCTTACTTTTCCAATACATGAGTACGTGCCATGTGATAACGTTTAGACAAACAACGAATCTTCAGATAGATACTGTGGCTATGTACTCAAGTGTGATAAAGTGTTAAGATACCTACTGTTACATGCAGCCTTAAAATTGGGAACAAAACAGAAGTCTTCAAGCACTGTGACTTGCACGTCAACAACCTAGTATCAACCTTTTTAAACCTAGTATCAACTAACAACCTTCTTACACAAACCAAAGCTTATATACTGTGCCTGCTATAAAAGGGAACAGGGTGATGACTTAAGCATCCTACAACTCAATCTTCTCTGCTCTTCAACCTGGCAAAGATGGAACTGTGACTATTTCTCCTTCTTTAAAGAAGTACATTTTTACTGTATTCACAGAAGTTAACAAGCTCTCAACAACTTTAAAGATACTTGTAAACTGGAGAAAATAATGCTAAAAGTCAACAACTTGGAGCTATTCTTCAAAACTATCTTGTTACATTATATGTAACAGTTTTAATCAGTTATCTCAGTTCTCTTTGCTGAAAGGCAGCAAATATATCAGAAGTACATTCTCATACATTCCTATTTAATTTGGTCATCTCCAAAGCAAGCAAACTCTATTCTTTGTGATGTCAAGTCCACCAGCCCTATGAAATCTAGAAACCTCACCACTTCTTTCTCTTATTAAAAACTCCACAAAATCTTTCTGTGAGAGCATTTAATTTTTACCTCATCCTCAGAAAGGTCTGCAACTTGACACATACTTATTATTCAGAGATGTTTCTAAGATCTAAGTGATCAACTTTAAATAACGTTCTTCTGTGCAATCATGCAGGTCCTTTTCCTATTTGTCTAATTCACATTATATTACAAAGAAATCTTACCTTCAGAAAAGGAATGACCTCTTTCATAATTGCTTTAATCTGCCGGTCAAGCTGCTGAGTATCTATACGAGGACATGGAACAGCGGAAACTTCACTCGACTGTGGCACAGGCTGACATTCACTGGTACGTGGACCTCATTTTAATTGTAAAAGAAAAAAAAGGCACATTTAAGACATTCAATACTACTATTAAAGAAATATCAATTTCAAAAATATATTTTCCTTTTTAAAAAATAAATCATATTTCCTTAAGTATGTAAATATCCTTTGACACTTTTCTAAGTTTTCAATATAACTAAAGAAGAAAGCAATTCAGCCAATTAAATGATCCTTCCTAGTTATAATAATCATTTTCTAAAACTAAGCAAAATATGTGTGTATGTGCATACCTTCTAATTTAGCAGTAGAAGCACCCTGAAAATTACTAGAGCAGCCCTCAGAGTCAAGAGTACTTTCAGCTTCAATTTTCATACGCTCATATTCCCTCATCCAAGACAAAGCTTTATCTAAGTGAATCACTGTGTTGCCTATATTTAGAATAAAAACATCTTTTAATCTATATAAAAAGTTTTCAATTGATAGACAAGTAAACAATGACAAAAATTAATTCAAGGCCACAAGTTTTGAAATCTACATATAACTGCAGTTGAGTTATAGTATTTTATTACACATTTTGATCCACTCTTAAGTGTTTCACAAGGGGCTAATTTATCTCTGTTTTGTTTTACAAAACATGATTACACGCTAAAAATCAAGTAACTGTACTACTAAAGCATTGAGAATTATTGCAGGCCTTTTGGGAGGGAGGGAGTAACACAATGCTAAATCACATCATTCTTACCAAGGTCATCAGTGGCAAAGGGTTCAAAATTCGAAGATGTAGACATAGTACTCCCATTGTCTGCATCATTTTGTTCACAATCTTGACACGCTTCTGTAGGAAAGTTCTTACCAAAAGTTTCCTAAAAAAGCACCATACAACTGAATACAAAGAAGGAATGCATCATACTCTCACAGATGTGTCAACCAGCCAGCAATTCTTTTCAGCCCCATGCCATGGTATCAAGACTTGTTACCACATGGCCTGACTGGAGAAAAACCTTGCTTTCAGGATAAAAATCCATTAGATGATTCTACCACAGTTGTTTCAAAGACTTCAACTATAAAACATGTAAGAAACTGTAAGAAGGCATCAGTGTTTTCTTAAATCCAAAAAGGCAAAAAATTTTTGGAGAATCTTGTGATCAGTACTTGCCCTGACCCTACTCAGAAAAGGATCTTGGCTCTTTCCAAATACCAGTGTCTGATTTATGTCCCTCTCCATATTCCGTTCATCCTTGACACATCATTCCTTTGCAGCATTCAAGAATCATACTGTATTTTAATCACTTTTGCATTAAGATTCTCTTGCAACTACTTGTTTGGAAGAGTCTGTAGAAGATATTACTAATTTCAGCAAAATTGAATCCCTAGTATGAATAATGCAGTAGAAAAACATGCATGTGTGTAAACTGCAATACAGGGAAAGTTGTCCATAAAGTAGCACCTGAATTTGAAAACTTACATCATCCGTAGAGGCAAGGCTTTCACTGGGAGTGAGTTCAGAATTTGATGCCATCCATGTTGAAGAATTCAGTGATTTTGCACACTTCCCTTTTTCATTGCTCTCTGATAAATGTCTGGTCACTATATCCTGGAAAAGATAATAAATCTATGCTGTAAAAAAGGATCTAAAGTTTGTTTGCTGCACAGACAAGATTAAAAAATTTTGTGCATACCTGTAAAGCATATAGAGCCCTTTGCCTCAGATAATCTGTATTCAGCAGTTGAAGTTCATGGAAAAGTTCAATAAGAAAGTGGGGACGAGACTCATTTTGCGAAATAAGAGTTGCCACTTCAGAATAAATTGTATCACGCAAAGCTTCAAACATAGAAAGATCACTACCAGTTTCTGTAACAAAAAAAAAAAGGAACTTGTTAAGTCTGTGACAGGCATCCATTTGAAAGACAACTGCCTATCAGCTATGCAAGTTACAGGTACGCAAATTATATTTTAATCGTTGTAGATTCCATTATATATATAGCAGCTTTCATAAAGCTCTCTCATTTCCTGAAGGGCAAAGATTTAAACATTCTGAAATTATACTTCATGCAATCTTCTATATACAAAACATAATATAAAGCATTAATAGGAATAATTCTCTTTACATTTCTGAATGATACCTTTAGAAAGTAGTCCTTATAAAAGAGAATATTGCACACACCACAATGTTGCTTTCAGAACAGGTATTCAACACTGAAAAAGGAGTTTTAAGACATTTCATACAAGATAGACAAAGATCTCAAGTTTATATAATACAAGCAGCATTAAAAAAGCTCTAGACTGAATTCAAGAAAGCCTCTCCTTCCCACACAAGGATAAATGCTACATTTTCATACATGTCTGGTATTACTCCTGAGTTCACACAGAAACTCCTACCCTTAAGTCCTATTATATAAGTATCAGAAGACAAGCGTGTTCCCTGTGTCTCCTATTCCTTTGAAAATTAAGGATTATCCTTGCTTGCATCACAATAAAATTATTACATATTTTGGGAAGTGCTGAATGGATGCAAACTCAACTCAGTTTAACAGATGTGTATGTTAGTATTCAAGTTAATGAAGTTATTAGCAATACAGCTAACATTACTGTGCCTTTGATTATCTGAAAATAGTTTATCAGTATTTTTAAGCAAAGGCAACTTTTTTCAACCTTTGATAAGTCATCACAAATTGGTTCCCTCCCCCACAAATAAAACATAATAGCACCTTTTAAACATACTAAAAACGCCTACTGAAATTAGTTTTTTTGTTGTCATATCTACCTGCATATTTTCTATCTGACTATCAAGAATGTGGTAAACACATTCTCCTCAACTATAATTCAAAGGAGTTTGTAACACTGCACTTCATGCAAATTACAAGTAACTTCTCTTGTTTATAGAGAAGGTGCTGCAATAGCACTGAACATCTGCTAAACAGTGAGTTATAGAACCAAAGTGAAGAGAAGAAAAAAAATAGTAATAGGATATTGTTGAAGCTAAGCAGTGAATGCATTACCTGGCACTTCAATGCATGCATTTCTGTTAGACTGCTGCAGAATTCTCCTAGCATGCGCTGTAGGAAAGTGGGGATAGACAGTGATAAACACAAAAATGCGTACCAGAAATAAAGACAAGGGTCTATACAAAACAGCAGAAGGAAGACTGCTTAGTTATCCAAACCACACAAGAGCTGCTTATTGTGAGAACTTGAGTAGTAAAGGTTACATATATACTAATAAACAGCTCTTAGTGTGGACACAGCTAGGCTGGCAAAGCTGGATATTGTGCTACAACAACTAAAATTTCTACGTCTTTCAAACAAAACAAACATACTGGCAGAACCTAAAAAGATACAGGAGAGAGTATTTTTTATGATCGAGATATAAGAAAAGCAGATGGCAAAAATGTAAGGGTTTATGTGATGTTATATGACTGCATTTAAATACATTTGGTGAAGCTCATTGAAGCATGAATAGAATGAAGACATGTAAGTACAGGATGTAATGTAAACACTAAGCAGTTTTATCAGCTGTGCATTATTTCCCATAAAATCACCAACAACTGGCCAAGATTGGCTACATCTTTGCTTGTCTTAGAGTAACAGGTTTGTTTCTAAATTACTTTTATTGAGCACTTAATCTACAGAAAACACACAAAAGCAACCAGCATCCAACTTTTTACACACTTTGGTGTTTATCTCATCCTTAGAAATTAAAATCGAAAATCTACATGCTAAATATACTGTACTGTCTTCTTGCCAAAATACACTGCTTTTAATTAACACATTAGCAACTAAGTATGGAGGTCCTTTCTTAGAGTTCACAAAATAATAAGACATTTAGAAAAGAGTACCTGAAGACATTTCTGTAGATCTACTGTATTTAATTATTTTTTCCAACTGTTCCTGATTCCTTTTGCTGAACACCTTTGCATGAACCACCTCATCAGACTGTTTGCTTTTTGTGCTCTTACAGGGTTCACACACACTAGAAGCGCTTGCACTTTCATAACCTAATGGGAGAGAATGAAAAGGTAGAAATTAAAAAAAAAAAACACCTGCTTACGAAGTGTTTTATTACTTTAACAATTTGTTTAAGGGCACTCTTAAAGATGCAAAACACTAATGATGTTTCCCAGTCAAAAATTTTCCTCTGTACACTGAAGCCATACAGGAGTACTAAATGCTCAGTGACTGCAACAGTCCTACTATACATTCTTGTACTGCCCCTCTCTCCTCATTCCGTACTTTACTGGAGCACACCTTTCAGCAAATCATCCAGTTTGAACATGAAGACAGTAAAGATGTGACCAGTTCCCAGTTACTACAAATCTTCGTGATCCTTTCAGATCATGGTATCATAATCAGGTATGCTGTTTATTGAAATGCTAAAAAAGCTTAGGTAGCTACACTATGTAAAATGAACTCATATTTCAGTAATTTATTTTAATTAATATAGGTACCATTTATGGAGAATAAATTCTCTGGAATGTAATGATTATAATCCAAGCTGAGTTTGCCATGGTATTTAAGATTACGGTACAACCTACCAGCATTTTTAATTCTGCCTTTTAGCTGAGAAGAATTCTTCCTCTTATTCTTTGATTTGGGTGTTTTATCTTTTGATGCCAAGCTTGCTTGTGCTGATGCTTTTCTAGATCTAAATGTTTTTGTCACAGTTGTTGGGTCTACTGGATCAGGCATGCTACTAAAACTCTCCAAAGATTCTTCATCAAACTCTCTTCTCTGGCTCGTATCAGACTGATTTTTATGACCAGAAGCAATGTTTTGTGCTGAAACTGCAAAACCTGCTTTCAGCTGAAACTGATCATCTTTTTTCACTTCCTGGCTATCATTAAGCCAAGTTGATCTTTTTTCCATTTCTTCTTCAAGTTGTCTATGACATCTTCTGTCAGAAAGAAAAAGAATGACAGACAGACCTCAATATATCATAACCTAAGTCTGTCAGATAGAAACTGCTTGTATTACTAGGCAAATAGTTTATCCATCATGCAAATTATCTGCCCTTGTTAATTAGGCATCAAATGAACACTGGGGGAAAAAAATCTAGAGAACCCTTTGAAATTAAAAACAGAAGAAATTTACATCTATCACTGATTTCAACTCAAATATACTAATGCAGCTATTGCTGTGCTCAAGAACATAGGACATTTCTTAAAACAGCATTCATTACAATCTATAGTAGCACAAAAAATAAGCATTTACTGACATTGTATTCTCTGGTTATTCAAAGAATTCAGTTTCAAAAAAAAAACATGGAAAGGAAATCTTCCTTTACTTACAGAAAATGTCACAAAACCACTCCCAACACAATATTTGATTTTAAAACATTCATTTAATGATACATTAATCAATATATAGAAAATCAGAATACAACTGAAAAAAAGAGAAAAATTAAACTGGAAGCTGCAAAAGCAAAGTTAATATTATAATTCTATTACAATAAATTCCCTCACTGAATGATTAATTCCCAGAATAAGGAAGAGAGAGGCAGGAAAAATGAGAGCTGCACTTTGACATTAAATACCTTTGGGTCTCTGCTCCATTAGAGGAACTGCTTTCAAAAGGTTTGGGGAATGCCATATACTCAGTTTTCCCAGAAGCATTATTGTCTAGAGGATGTTGTTGCTCCTGCTGATCACTTCTGTGTGGGGAAACATTGTGTGCAAAATCTCCAAAACCAGAAGGAAACACTGGATTATAGTTAATACCTACGAAGCAAACAGGAGAGTCAGAAGAGGGTCCGAAGATCCTACCTCATTTATAGAACTCATATTTGTTATAAAAGTCAAATTTGAGACATATTGTGTGGCAATATAACACTGTGAAGCAAAAATACAGTGGGGAAGTTTCTCTCCTGAAAACTCCGTATCAGAATTTATCTTAAATGTACATTTTGAACGCTACTGAATACTAATCCCATCCACGGAGATGAAGGACCTTTAAGAAACACCAGTGAGAAGCTCCTACAAGTGAAAGTAAAAATAACATTTCCAGACAGAGTTCTGAAGATTTTATCAATACTTGAACCACTGTCAAATTGACAAAAACTGCCAATCGTTCAAGTATTTATAGGGTCAAAGAAGTCACAGATTCCAAATACTTAAATTTTAACCTTGCAATTCTTATGGCAGTGGCAAACTGAATGTAACTATTCTTCTGTGCAGGTTCTGTATAATTTAAAATATGTTCTCAAAGTAGAAAACAGACCTTAGAATCTGAAAGCTACAATCTACGTCTATGTCTATTCTATGTCTATTCCAGTCAACAGTTACTCTATAGCTCTGATGGGAACAAACATTAGTTAAAACACTCCATTTACAGGCATTTAAAACAAAAATGAGTGTTGGAAGTTCTAAGAAAACCAGCAATAATTACCAGGTCCTACTTTGAAATTAGAGGATTCACTTAGTCAGAACACCATTAAATGATTGCAGACAGTATGTAAATGCTTTACAAACATTGCTTTTCTCATGTTAGATGAAGAACATTTAAAACCTGAACTTATGGAGCGGATATTTTCATCTATAACCAACTTCATACTGAGAAAGTCTTGCTTTTCATACTGAAGTGAAAGTATACAATCATTCAACAATAAGTGTCCAATTTCTGCTTAAGATCATTTCATTATAAAGAAGTCAGACTTTCAGCAAGTTCACATTGAGATTTCAATTAAATCAGGGAATGGAAACTTTTGAAACTTGTATTACTTTTCAAAGGCATAGATATACCCACCTGGAGCAAAGGAAGAAAAATTAGTAAATCCTGGAACATTAAATAGGTTTACAGGTTGTGGAGGGAAGTTGAACGGACAGAAAACAGGAGATGGAGGTGGTGGTGCACTACTGCCTCTCTCCTTTCTTGATGGCTTCTCTTGACAGTGTTCTTGCTGGCGCATAAGATCATTTAACATTTGTTTCAACCTTGAAAACAAGAAAAAATAACTTGTGAAAAAAGAAGAATGCTAAGGAAATGCTGCCAATTTAAAGTCATTTGGCCTTCATATTATTTCACCTGCACCATGCAATGTACGTAAAGAACTGCTCCATTTAGCAAATAAAAAAAGAACTTCAAGAAAAAATAACTTGTATTCAATCCCAAGTGACAGACAAGCACAAGTTTAACCTCAACTGCTCTGTAGAAGTCATCATGTTTACAAAGGTTAAACATCTTTGCAAGAAAAAAAAAATTGAGTAGATTCTAAAGAAATAAGCATGGAAACTGCAATCTTTTATTCACAATTCCCCGTTACTGAAGCATTAATTCCATAGTTAAACACTAATACAGTCAACAAACCTTTGGACATTATTCTGCTGCCAAGTCAGTTGAGTGTAACACTGGTTTAATTGATGCATAATAAGATGTACTTGCGAAGATGAAACATTATTTGGCATCATACTGTAAGGGCCTGTAAGCAAAGTCTGTAGAACGCAAGAGAGGGTCTGTGGAAAGATGAGACATAACAGTGACCAAAGTACCAAAACCAGAAGTTATTGCTGGAAGATTTAAGAAAGAAATAAAACAAGGCAAAATAAGAACAGCAAAATAACTGCTCTTTATATGTACCTGCTGATCCTGCATCAAAGTTTGACAAATGCTGACACTAAATTCATGTTGTTTCTTTAACTGATTGATCTGCTCTTGCCATTGCTCCTTTTCTTCCGCATAAGAAAGTTCAGATATCCACCGAAGGTTTTCCTGACGCCGCATACTTATGTTTTGGTGTTGCCTAGCCTTAGACACTGGACGATAATTCCCATCTGCTGAAAGAGGACGGCAATTTTTCCACCTGGGTTGGATAAAATGAAGAATGGGGAAAAAAATCCAACATTTCAAACAACTCCTAATGATACTTCCATTATTCAAATTATGTTTCAGTTGTACATCAACTTGGTACAGGCCATTTGACCATGCCACCTAATCACCCATGCCATTTTGTCAATCCAACATTATCTAAACAAATGGAAAATAAGAGCCCCACAACTATCACTTTCAAAAAAAGTAAGTGCTAATGTTGTTTCTGGATCTTGTTTTTAGTTTTGTCCATTACTGCTATGTAATATGTACTCAGATGAAAATAGAAGCCACTAACATAGCACATTAACAGGTCCAGCCCCTGACTAGAAAACCACTACCTACCAGAATTATTTTGGTATCAAAACCGGAAGGAATAACTGAAGATATTGACATTACTTTTAACATGGCATTTTTATTTGACCACATAAAGCTTACTAAGGAAGTCAATCAGATAAGCAAGAGTTAAAAATATTCACAATAATTAAAAAATAGTGTCCAAAGCTACAAAAGCCAATAATTTAAAAGGAAAAATATCAGAGTTAGTTTAATTCTCTGAACTACTATTTTTTTTAAAGAGACCTATCTATATGACAGCAAAACTTCCAGATTTGTTATCTTTTAAGCTGATTAAAAATACACAGGAACATCAGGAGTTACTGCCACAACTGATATGCTGAATGGCAGACATTTAATAAGACTGAACACAGAAGAAATAACCAATTTAGTTATATGCATTGCAGCTACAGAGACTCAGACAAGAAAATGCCACTACGCAGACCTCCCTAGCACGCAGAAAGAAATTTGCCTTTGCTATGTAGAGATGTATTGTAGTTAATGCTTCTTCTACTCCCTTACAAATATACTCTGACAAACCAAAGATCAACAAGTAATGCTACTAACCTATCCTTGTTTTCTTTAACAAAATAGGCATTTTCTGGTATGTTGTTATTGGGATAAATAGAGAAACTGTCATTCAAACTTGATGCATCTTCTTCCTCTTCTTCTGCCTGCCCAACTCCATCAGAGAGATAACCATCTTCATCTCCATTCTCCTCCTCTAGTGCACACTGGGTAGAACCTCCCCAAGTAGCCATTGTCCTAGTGAACATTGCAGGGGTGAGGGGAGAAGAGTTTGGGAAAGGAGTATTAAGTTCAGGACAAATTATTAAAATAATCTGTTGACAATTGCAAGCCTGTCTATCTGCAATTAACCAAGCTGCAACAAAATGCATTAAAACACTTTTGCATCAATAGAAAATTAAACTTGTATTCATCTAATACTGGGACAGTTAAATGAAATTACATACTGTTTTGGAAAAATATTACTCTATTATATTATAAGTGGGGTAGTGATGAAGAATTACTTTGATCATTTGACATTTTCCATTCGTTTTCTTCTTCTTAGGTGACTTTTTCCCATTTGTAGAATGGGGAGGCTAAACATCCTGGAAAAACCCACAAAACTGGAAAGTTGCCAACTAATACTCACTTCAGAAGTCAATAAACTTAATTTACTGCTCTGTTGTATCATCATTCAGTGCTCAGATGAACACTGCAAACTGCCCAAACATTGACATCTCACAGAATGACTTGTGCTCTTACTTTTCTGTCCTATTCTGCTGTGAAGTACACTGAGCTTCTGATCCTTCACTTTTAACAGATGCAGCAACAGTAGATATTGTTTCAGCAAGCTCTCTCCTCCTCTGATCTTCAGCCATTAAAGCTTCAAGTTGCTTTCTTCTCTGTCGTAACTCTTCTCTTAAAATCTCATGTCTTCTCATCTCAGACCATAACTGCAGTAAAATGGAAGAATTAGAATATAATGCTACCATAATTTTCAGAGTATGTAATATCTAGATCATTATTTAAGACAATTTTGGCAGAAATGGGGAAGGAAGATTCATAGAGGATAAACTAGGTTTCAAATACTTCCACTATTTTCTTCATGGACAACTTGCCTATGGTGTATATTACCAAATGTTCACAGTAAAAATTCACAATTCATTCAGCTTCCACATGAATATTTGGCAATAACTGCTGTATTTGGGGAAAAATGTCTTGCCAGTTCAGGTCAGTGTTTCCACTTTTCACAAACAAGTGGCTACTACTCCTCTCCCCAGATCAGGGACCTAAAAACGTGTCCAGGTCACCTGGAATTTTTTTCCTTTTCAAAACTTTTTGAAGTCACAGAATATTAAGTATGAAATACCTCATTGCCTACTGGTACAGACTGATCACACTCAAATAAAGGCTTGCCAGCTGTGTTAAACTCATTCATGGCTGGAGTCGATGTTGCTTGTGAAGTCTGTCGATTTGCTGAGCACTTACCCAGGCCAGCTGACAACTAAAAAAGAAAGCAAAATGCCAAAATAGAGCATAGTAGCTTTCTAAAACTTACCTGCAGCTAAAATCAAACACAGTTGAGGCAAGAAAATCAGTACTCTGGGAAAAGGGAGGAATTTCTGAAATATGGCTAAGTATGTATTTCAGAACTTAGCTAGGAATCAAAACAACTTAATTTATGTAATATAATACTGTACTTGCACAGTATTGATAATTTACTGCTCACTTCACAGAAAGAAGCTAAACTTCAAGGAGTATGAAAAACAGTACAGCACTGTACAGTTGGGTTTTAATACAACAAGGTGTTGATCATGCTTACAAGACATACTTTTGTCCCAAAATAACAGCAAAAGACTACTCAGCGAAGTGAAGCAGCAGTGACTGGCAGGTGTGGACAGAAAAATTTCACACTAAAAATAAGACAGAAGATTCTCTGTTTCTGAAGATTACCTCAAGGCTTTTGAGGATAAACTACAGTGAAATTAAGAGCTTGATACAGCAATCACTGAGCAAGAACAGTGTGCAACATACAGAGCTCATCTCTGGGTTTAAAGTCCATTTGCTTACAGTACACAAGTATTACCAACGGGTAAAAATGACGTTTATGTTCTTTTATGTTTCGTTGCTCAACACCTTAAGAAAGCAAAGAAATACATTCTACCTACTTCAAGGTCAGGACAAGCTTTCTGTAAGACTTGAATTTTTTCTTGAATTTCAATCAGTTTCCTTCTTTCTTCTTGTAACTGTTTAAGCTCCTGTTGCTGCTGCTGAAGTTTAGCTTCATAAAACTTCTCTCTGTGTAAGTAAGTTACCCACATGTTACTTGGCAAGAAGTTGCCTAAAGCTTGACTCTACTATCCTCTGACAAAGGTTTACCTTGCTTTTTCATTTAGTCGTACATCTTTTTTTAACTTGTTGGTACTAGGTCGGACATTGTTTGGTTGTTGCTTTGTCTCTTCCATCTCACCCAACAAGCCACCAATATTAGATGCACTTGCAATTGTTCCTTGAGCTTCTGAATCATCATCCTGAAAGAATGTCAGAAAGGCAGTTAGACTATTTTCAAGTTGATACATAAATGTAACAAGTTTAATCTGTCAAACTGATTTTTTCAAAACTAAGCAGTCTGAATAGCTTTATCTTTACTTCAAATCTTGAACTGAGAAGTCATCATCACCATGGCATCATGACTTTATTCTAAATTAATGAGAATTTAAAGCTATAAAGCTCAAGCTACTGAAACTTGCACTATAAAGGAAAGATAATTTGTCTCATTCTGAAAACATAAACCATTTGCTTGTGACTCAGTGGACAGAAGCATATTAAGAAACAAAGGGGGAGGCAAATCGAGGAACAAGAGACTAAGATGAACAAGACTGCTTAACTCCTGCAGACATGAAGTTAAATATTACTATTAACAACTTAAAATAACAAAACTACTTCTGAAATCTAAAATATTTTAAAGAAAGTCTTCCACATGTTCTCTACTCCATTTAAATCTTTTTTCATCATTTCCTTCTTTTCAGTTCTCAAACTGAAAATATGAAAGCTGTAGCCAATGCTGCTTTTGTTTTCCAACATGATCATTCTTAATAGACTGTTGAACAGGAGAGATCATCAGTGACCCAAGTATGACACAGTTCACAGATGTACAGTACCTTTGCTGAATACATACAGATAACAAGCCTCAGAAATATGAAGGAAAAACTGAAGACATGTCATTATTCAGGCTATTACAGAAGCTGCTGTATCATCTGTAATTCCTATTCATACCTCTGTACAGTTAGTATCTCAATGGTGATGATAAAAACCAAGACTGATCCAGATACTGAGAATTTTTTCATAGGAGTATAATCTTGAAATAACAAAATTGTGTTTATAGTGTTGCCGTTGTAAAACACATGTTCCAATCGGGCTTGATTTTAAAGTTCTCACATAAAACCTTTACATTTCTGATACACCTATGTGTACTCAGTATGCAGACATTACACTATATGGTGCTCAAATGTGAGTATTCATGGGTAGGGATGTTATACCCATGAAACTGTAGTTTTATGTTTTTAAAAAGAGCATGCAGTATTCTAGATTAAAAACACTTCCAACTCATAGTTGGCTCTCAAAACTCTAAAATAAACAAAAACCACTGCCTCCAGCCAAAACACCCCAACTCAAACACGTTGCAACATCCAAAGATTTCAATGTAAAACGTTTTTCTTCACTGACTGAACAATGCAGCAAAACGTACAGTTCAAAAATCTAAACCTGGTGAATATTCACTATCATCTTAAAAATGGAGACCAATATTACTTTTTAAAATATTAGACTTCTTGGTTTGTATTTTGCAATTCAGTGCTAAGGTTAAATATTCATTCTTATGTTACATAAGCATCCCCCAAGCAAATTCCAAATTTGAACTTCAGAAGTACCATGCTTGAGTTCAGAAGAATCCAACAGTATCTCCTTTTCCCATCCTGAAAATAACCATTTTTAATGTTACACGACTCAGAGTATTTTTCCCTATCAGAAGTTATACATTACATGAAATGAATGCTACACTTTTATGCACAAGTTTATATTTATAAAATACCTGCACCATAGCAGCAAGGTTTTGTAACTGTCTAAGTTTCTGTTTTGCAGCTATAAGCCTATTGATCTTCTGTTCAAACTCAGCGTCTCCAGCAGCATCACCCAGGCTGCTTCTGTGACTAGATACAGAATCTTCACTAACTCTATCTTCTTCCACTTCATCATCTTCACCTTGGGGCAGATCGAGGTCTTTGTCATTCTCTCTATTATGACAGTCTAGAAGCAGGGAAAGGAGGAAACAAAACAGTACCAAAGACACATTATTGAATCTCTGAAGCCCAATGTAATTATTGGATATTAGAAAAATATCAGCTTAATGAGTAAAATCTTGAACATTTTGCTCATCCAAGGTTCTCCCAAATTCCATGCAGCCATCAGGGTTATTTGCACTAAGACTTAAAATTATCAGAAGATTTTAGAACATACCTAGAGTAGAGGAAATTTTTAGAGTCCTTATATTAGCAGCAGACCGGTTGTTTATCTCACAGTCTGTATTAAGATGTCTTCCATCTCTGTTATTAGTCCCACACTGTACATTTGAGTTGCTGTTTATTTCACTCCAACTACTGATTCCTTGAGGGTTTCTAGGGTAAAATAAATTACTCATGTTAACTTTTTAAGAAATGATATGGTTGCAATTTTACTTCATCCTTTTTTTACCTAGCTTTTATAGGAATGTATCCTGACCATTAAAATAAAAAACCACAATCCCATATAAAATCAGTCCAGACATTTGGAATTTTTCAATATTCATCTGTCTGATAGATTTTTTTTAAGCAATTAGAGGCAGCTCTAAATTATTTCCTGCTAGATTTACAATACAAGAGCCCTGCAGGTCTATGTCTGTGTTATAAAAGCTTGATATGATTCATAGCTAAAAGTATTCATTTCTGCACAGTGAAAGTCCCTGATGCACCCAGTTGCCCTGTTAGACCACAGCTGTAAATGCCTCTCTAAACTGAAGTTTGTTTTTACTCCAATTCTCTAGTCTAGGACTATAACCTTCCAGTGGAACTCCATACAAATAACTCAGTGCTAAATCCCAAAGGAACTACAGACCTCTGAAGTCTTTCATAGTGATTTTCTAAACATTAACTCTAATCTATATAAGCTACTAAGGACAAGATGATTATTTAACTTCTGTGCAACACAGCTACTTCAAATTTTAAAAATTGGCAATTTAATGTACGCACAGATTTAAGCCATTTCTGGTTGACTGAAATAATGTATTGCAGGTTTCCTGAAGTAATAACTCAGCTACAAAGATTTAGGATGACGAAAAATACAACGACCTGATATTTGTAACAGGCTGTCGATCTTCATGTTCAGAATCACTTTCTGATTCTTCTGTTTCTTCCTCCTCCTTGGTGTTTTCGTTCACAGCATCTGTCATCATATCAGATGTTTGCTCATAGTAGTGAACTAACTCACGTAACTCGTTCAGCCTCTTACGAACCTCATTTAGCTTCCTGAGGAGAAAAAGAAGAATATTTTATCTGCTTTGTCCTATTTCATCAAAGCTATGTAGAGTTAAAAAGTGTATATATAATTTTAAGTTCTTAAAGTTTGCTGCCAGTTTCCAAGCTGTGAGAATCTTGTTTGAAGCTCTGAACTCATTTAACTTAGACCACTTACTAAATAGTCTTTAATACTAAATTAGGTCAATTAAACTATGGAAATGGTAAAGTAACACTCAAAATCACTAAAGGACATTATGAAAAAAAATTAAAGAACTTTTACTGAAGCTTTTCTGTTGGATTCAGATTGTCATCCTCTTCACTCTCATTTTGAGAAACCAGGGACTCAGGAGGACAGGGAACAGATGCCAGGCTATTTGATTCACCATTGACAACAGTTACTATGCCTACAGGACCAGAAGCAGCTGAAGTTGTACTTCTTTGATCAATACTCCTTTGAGGAGAACCTGAAGCAGGAAAAACTACAGAAAAGAAATACAGTTCACACGAACAATTTGCAATAAGGACTCTGCTTAACTGAATTATCTTAAAATAACTACAGAAAATATTACCAACATACAAAACAGCAGTTAGTAATTTCTTTTACTATAAAGAAAAAGCTTTTTTCTTAAGTTTCATGGCATGCAATGTCAATAGGCAAGTAGTAATAAGGTACTTTCTGCAAAGTTAGTCCCTTTTAGCTTTATCAAATGTCACAGGTGGAAGCTCTCATGCCATGAATCTGCCCAATGAGGTTTTTAAGCATTTAAGGCTGAATTTCTTTTTTTTTTTTAATTTACAATTTCAAAGTTGAAAAATAGAAAAGAGCCAGCAATTTTTTCACCTCTGCTAAGCTCTTCCATCTATATGCTGTTGAACATAAATTTGATGTTTGCTTCTTCCAGCTACGTGAAATCATATCCAAATGTTTATATTATATGCATTAAGTACATGTAGAAAAATGGTGGTATAGTAGCTTAACTACTAAATCAGCATGTCCTCCTCCAGGTATGTTTCAATGCCTCATTTCTTAATGTTAACCACAATAGCCGCCATCACCCCTCAGAAATTTCCGGCCACAGGACAAACCTCACCAGTACAAATGCATTTCCAGAAAGCCAGAGCAGCACGTAGGCCCATATCAATACTTTAAGGAGAGGCAAAAGCCATGTAAAGAGCAGGCCAAACCCTTTATTCATTCAGACAGTCAAGGTCCCCTGAAATGGCTTATGACTGAAGTCCTTGCAACTAGCACAGGAGAAAGCCATTTGACAGTGGACAAGTAAACCCCTTAATGCCAGAGGTACTAACATATGAAGTGCTGAGTAAATAAATGCAGATGTACTGTGATAAAAATTCAGAAAGTTTAAGTTCATATGGTACTCTTCACAAGCCAGATGTGCCAGAGACAAGACTTGCGTAAAAAAAGCCATGATCACATCCTCACATTAGTCAACTCTGATCTTATAAATCAAAGTTCTAGTAGAGAAGACATCATCATTACGTGTTAGGTTCTTCATTAAGACAGAAATTTATACAGCATTAAAAAACATTTACGTTAATATTATGCCAGTACAGCTTTATCACCTGCATTTCATTAATCACTTGCAAGCTGAAAGTCATGTTACGAATATGCACATTGAAAATGCTGCATTCTTGAAAATATACAACTCTATTTACTTACAGGAGGAGTTATTTAGATGTTGGTCACGAAGTGTATGAAGTTCTCCTAATAGTTTGTCCATTTTTTGTTTTTTACCCTGCAGCACTCGCATCTTGTTAAAAAGCTGTGCCTTCTCATCTGACTGGTGTTCAGACATTGAAGAGTTCCTGCTTTGTGAAATCTCTCTGGTAAGTGAAAGACTTTCTGCTTGCCTTCTATTGTCTGGCACGGATTGTGTCTACAAAAAAAGTAATTCCATTTTATTCAGAGTGCTATGAAAAAAGGTAAATAAATTCTAAGAAACAAAAAGTCCTCTTACGGGGCTTGCTAGAACCGAGAATCAACACCAAAACAAAGAATATTATAAAGGGAAATATCTTTGAAAACACTTTAATTATATACCAATTATATACTAAGTTAATAATTATATTGCAATATAGCAACTTCTTCTCTGGACTTCCATGGAAACCTGTGAGACAAAGCATAGATCACTCACTTAATAACCCTTATGAATACAAAGATGCGGATTTGTCAAACTTGGGGAAACTCTGATTGCTTCACTAGCAAATGCACAGAAATGAGCAAAACATTTAACTGCATTGTTAAAAACTGATAATGGCAAAACTTACACAGTACAGTTTAAGGACTGACCTGAGAATCATGAAGCTGGTTGTGAAAGCGCTGAATTAAGTCATTCAATTCCTCATTCAGCTCTGATGTAAGGCTCACTCCTGAGACACTACCTGTAGTCTCTGTTACAACTGGGCATGAAGAAAGAGGGGGAAATTTAAACGCTTTTCCACAGCAGTGAAATAAAGTGATGAAAATGTGTAGTTTAACATTAATATACTAAACTCTAAACACACAGCACATATTTTTAATGTTGTGTCCTTTCCACCAGCTTTACTCTTGAAACATTACTTCCATTACCAAAATACTAACAAGACAACTCAGAGCTGTTTTATGAAGGACCATAGGAAAGGACTTGTTAAACTTGTTCTGTGTTTTGCTAAAAAGGTCAGAGCAAAATGAAAGCAATCACATTGTCTAGAGCTGATAGAAATATTATGCTTGTTAGAAATAAAATTTAGAAATTATTTAGTACAGCTAAACTAAGAAGAATATATGAAATTTCACTACCTTATTATTTTTAATAAATTAACAGGACACCAAGCTTTCATATTGGTGTAAGTTGTAATCTTTACAGCTGTAGAATCTCAGGGTTTGTCCTTCAAAACGCTTTATGAGAGGAATACATTTAAAAGGAAGTTTTTTTCCCTGTGTGGAAGTTCATATTCAAATAGTACTAAGATATGGAAGTGGCAATTGATTGACCCAAGTAACTTCCTTTTTCCCACATATGAACCAATAGGTCATAAGAAAGTAAAGAACAAATATTATTTATTTTCCCCATAGATCATAATTAAATGCATAATAAAGTTTCACTTTTCAAAGTTAAAAATGTTTATTTTGCCCTAAATTGAATCTGAATCTTAACACTGCCCTAAGCTGAACTAAAATCTTAACACTTCCTAACCTGGCACATGCCACATTTTTACATCAGTCGACACAAACATCATAAGAAAACACTACTAAGAGTGACTATTTAGAAATGTGAAACAAACAAAACAAAAAACCTACACTAAAGAGTAAAAGTTCCAATTTAGCATAAACAATCCTGCTTTCTACCCACTTCCATCTCTTGCTGCTGTGGTAGTTTTCTAAAATCTCTCCACCCCAGTTACACCTTTTTTCCTATAGTCTATCAAATCAAGAATAGCAGAACAGGAGCTCATCAGAACAAGGAACCTTAAAAGAGACCTTTTAGGAGAAGTATAGAAACCAATTTCTACAAATTAAGGTATTTTAAATACAAAACCTAACTGTAGTAAGAACTACTATCCCATATACCCTCTAATCAACCCTAATCACAACTCTTACAGGGAGGAGTCCTGGAACATTAACACAGACTGAATTTGAACTTGCTCAGTGCAAAAATGTCATTCCCTATAACTGCACACATAACCACAGCCCCTTTCAAAGGAAACACAAACAAGATTTTAGGAGGCATTGGGGGAGACCAGGACGAGTTTCCAACAGATGAAAATTCACATGTCAACAATGCACAAAACAAGGACAACTGTCTCCCTTTTAAGACTGAGCCCTTGAGGAAACAATTCTGCTGACAACCTCTTAGCAGATACCAAGAAGCCATCTCTGTCCCAAAGATAATTTTTAAAAATTGGGAATATATGAAAACGAATTAGTAGAATGCTTTTAAACTAAAGGTAACAACACAATGATGGTGCTTTATTATCAGAATCATGCTCCCAATTTACATGCTGTAGAACTTCAGAGTTCTAATTACACATCTACTTATTATGTGACTGCTTTAGCAACTCTCTCTTTTGTTTTTTGAATAAAACTTTAGTCTACCAAATGCTATGAAACTGTCAAGCAACCAGTCAACAAAAACCCACTCCAAAATTCCAGAGAAATCAAACAAAAACTCACACTACCAACTGCCTATAGGCAGAAGGATGTAAAAAGGGAGAAGGCATTGTATCCCCCACTCCGACTCTTTTCTTCAAAGGCCTAGGACAGTGACGGAGATGAGTGGCAGGCCTCTAATCTGACAGGTATTGGTGGTACATCAATTCTTAGGAGAAAACTCCACACTTTTAGGATTTTTACAAGTAAAGCAAACTAACCATGAGTTTTTAAAATGTTTTTAAAAACATTTTACAATGCTACATAGTCAATTCTTTTCAGAAATAGAAGCATTCCCATAAAATTTTTTAAAAGTGCATTACAAAAACTTTTTTAGTGTTTATTCCACAACTCCTGCTTTTACCATTTAGTCAGCATACTAACATGATATTAAAGACACCATCATGCCACATACCAGAATCATCCAGAACAGCAATGGCTTGCTCTGCTTTATGTTGCAAAGCAAGAAGAGCTGCCTGTCTTCCTTGAAGAGCCTTCAACTGCTCCTGCTGTTGTAGCATCCTTTTCAATAAATCATGCTGTTTTTTCAAGTTCTCCAACTCCTCTTTAGCTTCCTGTTGAGGATCTCTGGCCTGCAAGATAAGAGAGGAACACTGCCGTAACTCCAACAATTTACTTGTTGAGTACGGGTAATAGCAGCATCAGAACAAACATGACTTCCATGGGAACAAACAGCCTGCTTGGTGAAAAAAGGTGAAAATGAAACAGCTTCACCTTTCCAGTAGTCCTTTATTTTTAAAAAATTTTACACATCCAGTACAGAAAACCCTGTACCACCATGACATGCTTATCACTCCTGGGAGTTTAAGGTTTTTTTAGAAATCTAGTTAGTTGCCCTGATGTGTCACAAAGACGAACCCAAGCATCATTCTGTCTTTTAAATCATAAAAGAGGGTGTTAACCCATAAGACTGGCAAAGGTAAGAAAGATAAGCCATTGTATCAGGGAGCTACATAAGAGATCACAATTGATTTACTGGCCTAAAATCTCTAAATTTTCAGCAAAATGTTTTAGGCAGTTGCTCCTCTCTAACCTACATGTCTGTCATATTTATGGCATTGATGATAGAATTGACCAGATTTATGTAAACTAATTGCAAAACAAAAACATGCACAGAATTCCCTCCGTGTTATGTTTTCAAACACATGGAAACAGATCTGAAATAATGGAAGCATGATGAGCAATTAAAATACATTAGAACTCAAGTTATTTTCCTCATCCTACCCTAATGAAGAGCTGGAGATTTGCATCAAAACTGTTACTCAAGGACTGCCAGCCAATTAGGTATTTTAATTAAGTATTTTAATAATGAGATAGCCAGTTAAGATCCTGATCCTGTTTGGAGCTGGATTATTGCACTATGCAGATAAAATCATGGAAAAAATTGCCTCCTTTTCATTAGGAGCCAATAAGTATCTAAGAAAAGCACAACTACTGCTGACTGAAAAGCACAACCTTCTATCCACATAGTGCAGAGTTCCTGAAGTAGAAAACTAATTTCAAATATTCTGCATACAACATCAGAATAGAAGCAGGCATTGTATTAACTAGTTTTGAGTACCAAGGAATGCTCAACTTTCCAGCAGAGAAATTCAGAATTCTAAACTTCTCAAAGTATCACTAAGCCTTTTATTTTAGGGGGAAAACATAATCAAACTTAAAACTTTTTTTTTAATTAAATCAGAGCAGGGACAACGCCATAGAAAAGCTGGTAACAGGTAACAAAACAAGTTTTAGATTCCATGTTCCTTAAGTCTTCCCCTTTCCAACTAAATATTTATATTAACAGCTATACAAAAACATTTCTGGAACAAATTAAGGCTACTATTCTCTAATTGATTTTCTCTACATGCTATTAGCTTTAAATTTGCCTTGGCAGACTATTGGTGCAAAGTCACATTTATACGTTTTCCCAAAAAAAGGAACAAAACTGGAAGGATCATCTACACAAAATCACAGCACCTGCTGTACAGTTACATCAATGCTGTCAGTGCTAACAATTTTCTGTCAATGCTAACAATTCAGAAGAAAAGTTGTCAAACACCTCTATTTGAAGAAAAATTCTAGGCAAAGAAGATGCATTGAATGAAAAGACAGCTGGGTACACATAAGCAGTCCAGAGGGAACATTCACTTTAAGTAACAAACACGTTTAAAGCAATTAATAAGGGAGATGGGGGGACAGGGAAGACTAGCCTGTTTAAACCCTATTGGAGGCTAAAATAAAATTTTGAAGTATACCTTTGAAAGCAATCCATGTTCCTGGCTATTAATCCCACAGGGCCAGATTTCCCTGCCATTCAGAGCAGCTCTGTCATTTTTCCCTTTAGGGCTTGCTGTAACATCAATGTCTGTAACCTGTTCCTGTGAAGCTGAACTCCCTAGTTTGTCCTCAATGCGGGGCCGAATGCTCAAACTAAAAGATACCTCCTTTATTAAATAGTTTAGAATGTTAGATTTTGAAAATAAGCTCCAACTTAGCATGCATTTTAAAGTTACAAACCTAGTGCTTTATCTTGTCAAATAATGAAAACTAACATCAAGTAAGAGCTAGTAAAGAGTGAAGACACTTTTTGACACTTAGAATTTGCATAACAATAAGGCTCCAATGTTCTACAACCAGAAGTATGCACTTTGCATGTAACACTCAAGCTGCATGTAAAGAGAATTTAGACGCAAAATGAAGAGCCAAACAAAAATCAAACCACATTTTGCAAATATGAACAAAAATGCAAGTTTACATAGTTTCTTCTTAGAAAATATACTGGTCTTTTTCTGCATTTTCCAATTTTTTCTTTTTTTTCGTAAGTTAAAAGTGCATCTTCCATGTGTATAATTTTATTTCTTTACAGGGATAGAAAGAGTTCTTAAAAAGCTAAAAATAATTACAAAAGCTTCTTAATGTTCTAATTGTTTTACTTCCAAGCACGTAAATTCTCCTCATCCACAGAATATTCACTGCAGTAACTGGCCAGAGAGCACCTGCTCTCTAGTACTTTTCCTCAGTATAGCAGTATCAGAAGAAGCAAAACCTAAGTTATTAAAATGCTTTTGTATCTACTACAAGAATGTTAAAAAAAAGCTTTTATTAATAGAAAGGAAGATTGACTGTTTATCTTAGCACTAAATTCACAACTCATTTTCTAAAAAGTGCCCAACTTTCCAAAAAAATGAGAAAAACTTCTGTGTTAGGTCAATACTTCTACCATATCACTAGAAAGATACTTGGACAATGGCCCACTAATGACTCATTTCTCACCCTCTTCTGATCCAAAACCAGAAAATTTTTTCTAGTAACAGAAACAAACTTAGAGATGAAAAATTGCATAGAAAAATATTTCTTCCTATATCAAGCCAGTGAATGCTCTGCCAAAGTACACATTTAACCTTCTGCTGTACTTTGAAGAAAGAATAAAGATTTTAAAAACCCCCTTAATTTCTTGACTAGAGAGAAAAAAATCTTTATATTTTTGCTGTGACAGATCATTATCTTTTTCCCTATTAAAAAAAAAAAAAAAAAATCAACACGTGCATGAACATCTCCAGACGAGAGTGCTTGGGGATTTACTATTTTTCAACTGAACTGCAAATTATGACACTATCATAACTATGACAAACCAAAATAAAGCCTTCATTTCTAGCACCTTAATTACTAAAAGGCAGCTTACCGTGGTATCTGAAGCCTCAGACTGCACATCAATGTTTAGCGATGTGCTCTCACCTACAGAACCAGATCCCACAGCTGAATCTATAGTCCGAACATCATCCTCCTCATTTTCTCTAGCCTGAAACATTTCATTGGCATAAATCAAAAGCTATATAAAGGGGCAGTAAAAATGAATTATGGAAGGTACTGCATACCAAAACCAACACCCCCAGCAGCGCCATCAAAACATCAATGATCAACTCCTAAAAAAAGCTTACAGTGCATAAACAGATACATTATGTTCTCAAACTTACAAGTATCTTTTGCAAAAATTTCAGATAGGATTTCTCCTGCTCTTTAAGGTCATCTATAAGGTGTGATAAACGCTCAACATTGGCCGATCTTTCATTTTTCTCTACAAGATCATCCCGCATGGAGCTGGCCTTAGCAATATAGTCGCGAATTTGAACTAGTCTGCTCACAATCTGCAAAGACACTGAAGTTACTGAATGCATTCAGCTACAGCTTCAACGTATTTAATGCACAAAACATGGTGATAGAAACAGCAAAGGAGTATTAAACGGGGGCATACTAGTACTTTCAATCCTACAAGCACACTTACACAAGCAGTTAAAAGTCAAGAGCTTTTTCAAGAGCTTTTATAAGGACAGATTTATGCACACAAGAAGTTGCAAGGCTGAAGCACAAGGCTTCCAGTCAACTTCGGCTAAAACAGAACTGAGCTCATCAACGTCGGAAAATATTGAACTGTGAGAGTATTTTCTGGAACCTTATAAAAGGGAACCAACCTCTAAGATGAAAAATAATATTGCTTCTGCTACCAATAAGCAGATTTCTAAAGAACAATACGTGATTAAGTTTGGCTTCAAGCTGCCTTTCAGAGCAGTAGGAAGTTAAGTATTTCCAATGAAGATTTAGTTTTAAGAAATTTAGAAAGGTGCACTGAAAATTAAGAGTCAGTATTCTGTGGATTTTATAGGCCATGAAAATACCTGGCTACTATCCATCGTCTGTTCTCCCCCTCCATCTTCTTGAGTAGAGACTTGACAATTTTGCAAGAAATCCTTGCTTAGAGCAGCTCCAAACAACTCTTTACATTGTGCTGATACTTCACTTTCCTTTTTATGGCAACCTGAGGCAGGATCTTTGCTTTTGTTAGTGTTAATCTGTAGTGACAGGAAGTTGAATGGCTTTTTCCTTTCATTAAGTTGACGTTTGTTGTTAGCAGCTGTTGCCCTGCCTTGAGAGTCACTTCCAATGCTTCTCTATATACAAACAAGAGAACAACAATTGCTTTATTATTTTCATCCAATATAGTCTCAACACTGATTAGTTTCACTGCTTGGATTATTATTTCTGAAGCATTATAAGAGTAATTTTAAAGTTACCTAATTAGTCACCAACCAGCCAAAAGCTAGCTAAAGACAGTGCAGGTGATTTTTGCCATATAGTTTTCAGAAAGCAAATCCATCCTCCCAGAATAGATGAGGAGCAAAACGGTTGTGACAGTTCTTTGGAATTTAGTTCCTCATTCTTGCTGTGGCCTCCACCTTTACCACAGCAAAAGGCATCCTACTGCTCCAGATACATTTGAGAAAAAACAATAATAAAAAACCCAAGATATTCTCTTGCAGGATATGATACCCCATAACTTCCAGTTTTGTCTAGAACCTTCTGAATAGCAACATGTTGCCAGAACATACAGTTGAGGAGGAAGTTATGCCCAGCCTTTATACTCTTAAGTTAGCCCAACAGATCACACTTGAAAGAATCTTCACAACCCTGAGAAGTTGGCAACAACCTTTGGAAAAGATGAACTAGCCTCTGTTCTGAAACTGTTTGCACAAATATATGCCTTGTTACCAAAGAATCCATCGGACTTTTCATTGCTTTGGACCAGGGAAGGATGAATGTGCCACATTCCCAAAAATGTAAGTTATGGTTTACAAATTTGTGCCATAAAATTCTTTACACTCTACTGCGGAACAGTTTTTAATAATGCTCCTCTGCTTAATCCACAAGGATAACAATGTTCATTCAGAATCACAAACTGACACTTTCAGGAATAGCTTTTCAAAATAAGGTAACAGATATTTCCAAGTGGCAGACAAGTATGATGAGTAAGAACTACTGATCTGAGGACATAGCAATTTGTTAATGGTTGAGAACAAGAAAGGGAAGACAGTTACCATACTCTTAAGCATAGGAAAGCCACAGCCCTGAGTTTTACCTAATTTTCTCAAGTTCAAAACCAGAATTTTGATTCGGCTCTCACAGTGCCTGTGAGGTTTCCTTACTCATCTGCCACATTATTAAGAGATAACTGAATAAATTGTATAGTCACATTCCCAGTGAGAGCTAGCATTCACACAAACCTGATCCAGATCACTGAAGTTTATTCTCTGTTTAAGCCTTTCTAGTTCAGCCTGCTCTGGAACAGACATCTGGGTCATGTACCGAGCATGAGGAAAACTATGAGGAGTTCTGGTCTTCCGTCGTCCCATTCCAGGTGAGGACTCTGGGGATATATCATTAGTAAGCCTTGTTTCAGCTTCCCCACTAAGCTTTTTCTTGTTTTTTTCTGAAGATCTGTTTGCTTTCTTCTGTTGACTTCCCCAGTCCTTAAGGAGAAGAACAGAGAAGTCATAATTGTTACACACACACACGGAAAGTTATTTCATTCAGTGAAATAGAGTTTACTTCCATTTTAGAAGTAAAAATGGTAAGCAGTGTCAAAGTAAGTTTTCTAGAGCAAACATCACTTTACAAAACACAATTTCCTCCACTGCATAATTAAAAATAGCTTTTTGGGAAATTTTAAACGCATTTTACCCTAAAATGCATTAATTTCAAATGAAGTTAAATTGTGTATTTCTTCTTTGCTGAGAACTCTTTCACTTCAGGAGTTTAGAACTTTCTAAGTTACAGTTTTCACCTTCATTACACCTACAAGGCTTTTTTGTCTAGCTACTTTATTTACCCAAAACACTTGCCCTAAACACTCTACAGACTTCACAACCTCTGAATTACACTCATTGCTTGCTTATATCTACCTCAATTTTTGCAGGTATTTACCTGTAAAGCTGTACTGACAAGGCTCAGGTTTTGTGTTGTGACCTGCCCCTAACAGAATCCACCTGCTAATTCTAATGTGCAGCATCAAACGGAAATGGCAAGACAAGAATGATTCTACCGTGTTGTTCAGCCGGTCATCGAGGCTCTCATTGCTCCAGCTGGGCAAGTCCTGCTCGTTCATGCCTTCTTCAAAGGGACCACCTCCTGTTGCCATGACAAGCAATCAATAAAAACAATCTAAAAGAAATAGTTTGAAAAAATGTGCTGTATTAAAATCAGCTTACACAGAATATTTTAAAGAGTCATAATCTGAGATGATAACTACATATTAATTATAAAATGCAAACACAAGGCTGTTTCAGGAAACTAAACTCCCCATTTACTGAACTGTTACCAGAAATGTATCAATGAGAAGAACATAGAAACTGGCAGTAAAAAATAAACAAGAAATATTTGTGGGTTTGGAGTTTTTTACCTTTATTTATTTTATCTCTGCTCTACAAAAGAAACTTTTTTTGAGACTCTCAATTGTCCTCACATTAAAACAAACTGTACAGTGCTCAGAAAGACTGCTTTGCAATTCAGAAAGCCAACACTCTCATGTCCAGGGGGATGTCTATCTGACACAGAGAGTGACTTTGGAGACCTAGGATGTCAAACTTTCACATTCATTTGAACTCTGATGTGCTGACGACAGAGTACTAAATGGCACACTTGATAAAATACATGTCAGTAAATGGATTTTTACTTTCTTTACCACATGTTAAGCTATTTAAGAAGTGAATGCCATGCCCCTTACATTGCAGTTTCTACCAAAACCAAACAAAATAACATTGAACTCCTAGAGTTTTGTTGCTCTTTAACAGTGTCATTCTGTGCAGTATAAAGCAATCTAAACATTGAAAGTTTTCATTTTCACTTACAATTTTGACACCAGAAATAAAAAAATCATTCAAGTTGAAAGACCAGGACAAAGTATTCCTCTATGGTAGTAAAATTAGATTAGCCTGTTTAAAAAGCTGAGCTATACATAACTATATGCACTAAGTGCTGCTGGCACAACTGCACCGTACAAAGCTGCAAACTTTACCTATGAAACCCTGCTACAGATGCAGAAGAAAAATAGTCTTGCAGTGATTTACTTCTTCCACCTAGCTTTCAATGATATGTTTGGACATGAGCCTAGCTTTACTTCTAACTGAAAAAAAGAATCAAAAAGACCATTTATTTCTTAAAATTTTACTGCAACCTATCTACTATTAATTTTCACACAGTGCAGGTGATGAAATCACCTGAAACTCAAGATTACAAAGTATATAATAAGTCTGCTGGGTTTTTGCAGTATCAGTTCCAGAAAGGAAAACAGATTAATCCTGAACTAAGTTTAAAAGCTGTATTAGTACACCCATCTTGCTCAGGTCCAGGATTCAATCAAAATCACACAGTACAGCCCTCTCAGCAGGCACATTTGCACAAAGCAGTATTTCTGTGCAAACACAGCCCATTACTAAACCATAAAGGAAATGGTATCCCAAATATGCTCATTATACCATAAGCACATGTCCACTCAGCAGTGTTCCAACCCAAGCCACACTAACAGTCAGGAGCAATTCAGCTTCTGTATCCCACAAATAGAATCATAACACAGGTATAACTCAGTGCCTGCTACTTTGGGAGCTCTGCCCTACTCTCCCTGCACATTAATTCATACTCCCTTCCTCATCCCAACAGAAGTGCCTGCTAGGCCATGCGAGCAGAGGGTACCATATATAAATTAGATGGTCCACAAACAATATCAAAATTTTAAAAAACCCAGATAAGTTATCAATTGGATAAGCTCCCTGATCTGCCTAAATTTAGGACTATGTAAGAACTATCTATTGGCTCAAGGAAGGCAAACAAAAGCCACGCCACCAGGAGAAGCACAAGCCAGAAAGCTCAAGTGTAAAAGCACTGGGCAACTTTAAGGTGAAATGTCAGACTTATTTAGAAAATAAATAAATTTAGAAAATAGAACACAGTGCCCTTTGATATTTTGTTTTTCATGCAGAAACACAAGCATCCTACAAAAACTTCACAGGGAAATTCAAGCTAAAACTGACAAGCATTTAAAGCAAATCGATAGTTACCAGTTTAACAACAGTTATGCTTTTAAAGAACTTTCCTCAGTTACAGATAAACTGTTCAGCTTTGTAGATGTGCAAGAACCAACATCTCAACAGACAATGTATCCTGTCCTATGCCACTAAGCATAATGAGGAAGATTTAGAGGCCATCTGGGTTTACAGTCAGTCCAGTCCAGTTCAGTAAGCCGTTTCCTTATCATCACGTTATATAATTCTACTAAAACCAAAGCAAATGTAGCTTTTTCCTACCTTCCACTGTAAAAAGAAGTAGCACTATTAATCTTTACATAATACAAGTAACTCACATTTATTTAAAACTTTCACAAAAATCATCCTCACTTTGCTGAAGGAGTCTCTTATTACCTCTGAAGTAAGTTCACAGGCCCAAATGGAATACTCTGAATAATATTCTCAAACAAGAAGATTGGTCCTACACCAACACACTCTGATAAGTATGGTTCAAAAATAACAATAATCTTGATCATTTCCAGCCAGTACATTTTTAAAGTGGCCCTCCCAAAGAGGAAGTTTCTAAACGTTCATATTACAAGTCTTTGGTATTTCTAAAGTAAGTTTAAGATCAGAGAGCTCTGTTGGTATTTTATCCCTTTAACTGAGTCAAAAAACACAGAGATTCAGCCAGATTTTTTTCTTAAGAGATAAAACTCTTTCATCTGAAGTTGTTTTCTGCCTCCACACATATATTTCATCAATTTGCATTTTTGCTTAGTTTTCATTTTACCAGCTATTTCCACAAGAAATCCTCTTCTAAAAGCTTTGGTATCTTCTCATTATTTATTTCTGCATCCAGTAATCACTGCAAATTTCAGCTTCTTGCACGTTATAGACCGTGTATAAAAGCTCTACTTGAGTACATCAATACTGCTTTACAACATGTACCACAGAACTAGGAGGGGGGGTGGGAAGACTTTAAGATATTTTTTCTACAGAAATAGTAACTTAACATGTAGGATTATAGGCAAAACGTATTTTGTACATATAACAGCAACATGCAAATTGCTCAGAATCACTACTAAACATGCTAAGAAAACAAAGGTATGTATTTTTAAAACTTTTCTCAGCAGAGTTGTTCTTGCGATTGTTTTCCTACACAATTCATGTGAACTGCAAGAGCTCCCTACAGCACCTAATCCTGCACAGAGAAAAGTTCTGAAAATAAAAGGATTAAACGGAAAACAAGTAATCTCAAAAAGCCACGACAGCGCCACAAAGCCTTAAAATGGAACCAAACACTTCAGTTTAGCTTAAGATGTGGGATCCTGGCTGGGCATTAACTCATCAAATGCCAACAGTGCAGTACCATCGCACAGGTGCAGCAGAGCAAGTTCTCTCTCCTGTGGCACCGGGCAATTCTCACACGAACCGCACACTCACACACGCAGACTGGGGGCGGCGTGCCCGGCGCTTCCAGCACCTTCCCGGCGCCCCGCAGGTGTCCCGACCTACCCCGATTCCACGGCAGGCCCCGAGCCCAGGCCCGGCGGGTCCCGTCGCCGCCGGCGGAGCGACCAACGGCCCAGCGGCTCAGCCGCGGCTCGGAGATCCCGCTGCTCGGCGGCGCCAGCCCCGGGCGCGGCGGGGCGGGAGTGTGGGCGGGCTGGCTCAGGGCGCCTTCGCTGCCGCGGACGCGGCGCCGTCTCCTTGGAGAGCGAGTAACGCGCCCTGCGCGGGCGCGGCCCCACAACCCGCGGGCCCCGCCTGCCCCGGAGCTGTCTCCGAGCCCAACGCCCGCTCCTCGCCGCCCACACCCGCGGGCCGGGCAGGGCCGCTCGGCCCCGCCGCCCCAGCGCAGTCCCCGCCGCCGCACGGGGAAAGGACGGGAAAGGGGCAGCGCGACGGGCGGGAGGGGGCGGCTCACCCCGCGCACGCGGGGAGGTCACCCGGCCTGGCTTCTCCTCCACCGCCGGTCGTCACTCGCAGGACCCGGGCTGCCCAGATGAGCGTTTCGCCTTCGGGCAGCGGAGGACGGCGCGGCCTCGCCTCGCCCGACGCGGGGGAGAGCGCGGGCAGAGCCGCTCACAGCGACCCGGCCTCAGCCGCCACCGCCATCTTGGCCGCCGCTCCGCCCGGGGCGCGGGGGGCGGTACCCGGCGGAGAGACACAGGGACACAGACCTACCGACAGACACACACATATACATATACACATACACACGTACATACATACATACATACATACATACACACACGCGCGCGCGCCGCTACCTAGTAACCAAGGCCTGCCGAGACCCTTCCGCGCTGCGCATGCGCGGGACGGAGGGGCGGCCCTTCGCGCGCGCCCGCCGAGGACCCTTTACAACCGCCGGGGCGGCCGAAACTCCAACTCCCAGCGTGCAATGCGCGAGGGGCGCCCACCCGGGCGCGGCGCTGCCTCCTGGGAGCGGTAGTTCTCCCCTCAGGGCTCGGCGCGCCCCCTGGCAGCGCTGCGGAGCGCAGGCGGCTGGGGGCGTTTTGGCTCATAAATTAAATACCGCGGGCGGTCATGTGGTGTAAAGGACAGCACTCTGGACTCTGAATCCCAAGGTCCTGAGTTCGAGTCTCAGTGGGGACTGCGCGCCCTGGCAGTTCAATGCCTCCCTGGCATCCGATCCCGTCACATCTCGGATGCTCAGCAGATTCAGCCCCGGTTAGTACTGGGTGCTGTGACAGTCCCGAGGACTTCACTGTCACTGTCCAAGC
>JAWWLZ010000139.1:43082754-43099018 GCA_035041345.1 Poliocrania exsul
GACAGTCCCGAGGACTTCACTGTCACTGTCCAAGCTCGCTCGGCCATGGCAGATGGACCTTAGGACTTAAACGGTGGAGCCAGTTCTGCACACGCTGTGCCTCACCTAAAAAATCCACTGCGCAGGCTGGAAGGGCACACCCAGATGGGGAGAGCCCTTCCCAAATCTTCGAAGTCTGGCCATACATACAAATACGGGAATGGCGATGAACTGTATAAATGCATTTGCCTGACTGGAAGTGCCCAGCAAAACCGCATCTAACGCTGAGCGTGGATGAGGATCAGATCCTGGGCGTGTTTGGAGCACTATCGACTAATGTGTTCTGTCCCCTTTGGCCTTCTGCAAGAAGCATTAGTGTGGTGAAAGTAATGATAGCTTTGTTCTAATTTTTTTGGTGTGTTTTGCTCCCTGTTTTAGGGCACACATTTCACAGATCTAGGGTCTTTAAACTTTCCTCTGGGGGAAAAAAGAACAAGTAGAGGGTTCAGCATTTTAGAAAAACACTTGTGCATAGAAGCCGTGCTGTGCTTGGTATTTGACAGAAGTTGTTAGAATCATGGAATCAGAATATCCTAAATTTAAAGGGACTCACAAGGATCATCAAGTCCAACTCCTGGCCCTGCACAGGACCATTCCCAGGAGTCACACCATGTGCCTGAGAGTGCCAACCAAACACTTCTTGAACTCTCTCAGGCTTGATGCTGTGACCACTTCCCTGGGAGCCTGTTCCAGTGCCCAACCACTCTCGGGGTGAAGAACTTCTTTCTAATATCCAACCCAAACCTCCCCTGACACAACTTCAGGCCATTCCCTTGGGTCCTGTCACTGGTTACCAGGGATCAGTGCCTGTCCCTCTACTCTGCCTAGGGAGGAACCTGTTAGTCCCTCAGGGCACTGTGACTTGCATAACACACTCATGATTTCTGTTTCAGTAAAGCTTGTATCGTTTATATTTCTTTCACTTTAAGGGATTGTAATTTGTCAGAATGGGAAAAAACTTTGTAATTTTCAGCATTTCCATTACACTGAGTTTCTAAAGCAGAAACCTTAAATATTTACATAGGCCTAACAATTCATCCTGCTAGAGAAACATTCTACTGGCACCACACAGAAATGTAGTTAGAGCCCCATGTCTCCCATATTAGGATTTAAAGGTCCAAAAAAGCTCAAAAAAAGGACATGTGCTTCCTTTTCAATGACACATGAATTATCTGTAGATTAAAAAAGGAACTAAATGATTGGAAAACCTGTAAAATAAAGATGTTTTAATAAAAGTATTATTGTTATCTCTGCCAGATGCTCCCATATTGAAGGAATAGTTCTGGACAATACAGAGTGTGAAAGAGGTGAGCATAAGACTGCCTGTCACAGCAGCATCCCTCTGTTCCTCCCATGACCTACAGGACTGTATATCCACAATTAAATTCACTTTGAAAACAATCAACAACAACAACATGATGGAAGCTCTCTGTGTGATGGATATATATTTGTATTGCAATTCTGCAGCTAATAAAGGAGTTCATTTATCAGCTTTTTTTTTTACTCTTTATCCTGGCCTCAGGTACTATGTCTGGATATCCAGCACCATATTGGCAGTGTTGCTGGTGGAAGATGCAATCTTGTAGCAGTGGCATTCCTCCCACAGTCCAGCAGGTGGAGGCAGAGTTTAAGAGAAGATACTCTACCTTAATACAATGTCATTATTTTTGTTGCTGTGACTTATTCTTAAAGTATAGATCCCTCCTATCTCCTGTTTCCTGCAGAAAAAAAAATGTTGCATAAAAATATATAATAGTCTGTTAAGGAAAAAAAATTAAATTAAATTGACTGGAGTATGTTTCAGTAAAAATGCCATTTTTGTCAGAGACAGAGGCTTCAAAAAGATACAAAAATCATGAAGGAATCATAGATTGCACTGCAAGAAGCATTCTTTCCGATAGGTTGTTCTCCCACTACTGTTGTAATGTCTCGAGATTTGCAATGACTATGAGCCAAAACTCATATGGCTTAAAGAATGTCATGTCATTAAACAAAAAGAAATCTTTTGGGGGAAGTCCTGTATCAACACTAAAAAGCGTCTAGACTGACAGGAACTAAATCTTCCTACAAAAATCTCCGTTATAAGTGCTTGCATCATCAGACATGCTAATGAACATCCTCACAGAAACTGAACGGATTATCTTTGAGATAGCCCAATTCTATTAGCAAGTGTCCTTGCTACTGCTTATTGAAAATTACGTAAAGGACTGTTTATTTTGTATTTCTAGTAAAAGCTGTTGGGATTTTTTTCCATATTTGGTGTGTGATAAAATAATGTTTAAATGTGTTGAATTTACTGATCTTATTATCTATGATAATGAAGGTGCGTTGCTGATTTCTGTCTTACATGTCTGAAATGACCGATTATGAAATGACTGAAATTACTAAATTATGTATCTGTTTCTTACAACACTACATATAAATGAGGCAAATTATTTAAGAACTGGGTTTTATTTTTGAATATTTTATCCATACACAAAAATATAAAGTGCCTTCATTCTGTAATTTTGCAATATATAAGAAGTTCTTTTCTGCTTATCTCTTGGTCTCATCAAGGAATTACATTTATTGCCATAAAATTTCAAATTGATCACATAATTATGCAAATTTTAGAGATCTATTATTTACATACTTCAAGGTTGCAGTAATAGCCCTGGTCACTATGTGCAATATGTTTGGTGAATCTATGAATATGGTGAAATCACAAGTTTATAGATGGACTGCTGTATTTTTGGTGTAATTTATTTCTACTACTTCTCTCATTAGAACTGTGGCAAGTATTTTGAAGAGAGCATGTTAAAAGAATTAAGATATTTAAACTATTCTGAAGCTTCTTATTTGTCCAAAAGTAAGAAAAAGTATTGGCTTGTGGCCCTCTAACGCATCCAACATTGAAAAAGTAAAATATTATTAATAAATTATATGGGAGAGTGGGCTAGCTGTCACTTTTAAACAAGTGCATAATATTCCTTGAAGGAATAGGGGAGTGAAACATTAACGGCCACTCTGCTTCGAAGACCGAAGCCTGTGGTGAATCATATACACTAAGGTAGCTTGCCCAAAGCCTGAAGACTACTGCAATGACAGTGGATATAACCTCATGAAACTATGCACATCAATACAATGAAAGAAGCAGAAAGCTGAAATACAGAAAGAAGGCAACAATGTCCTAGACAGAGACAAAAGTAATCAATAACCCTCAGAGGATGGTAGTACTGAGTAAGTGAAGAATTGAAATAGTGAACAATGATGCTGCTTCTTTTGTTGATTCCTCTTGTGTTCAATACAAGAGAAGTTTTTCATATGCCTTTCTTTGAATAAGCAGAATTGCATCAAGGAGGTCCACCATCAATATCTCATGAACTTTAGGGATTTGTCCTGACAAGAGCATGGCACTTTAAATTTGATCTTGTTTTGTAGCTATTTTAATACTCAGGTGCACGATTCTTATATATAAATGAGACAGTACTCAAAAGAGTTGCTATCATTGACTAAGACTTATGTTTAACTGATATAGATTACTCGAAAGGAATACTGAAATGCCAAATTGCTTTAGTAAGAAGAAACCTTGAGAATCTATTAATGCAGAACTAAGTACAATGGGCTCTGGTTTTTTGTTAGATGTCTCCAAAAAGGCATAAAATATTAACAGCTAGTAACTATATTGAACTTTTAAAAGCTTAGTGGATAAATTTTTTTTACAGCAGTCCAAACTGTTGACTAAATCCAGCATAACTTTTGATAATTTTATTCTCTTGTGTATGTGGATCACCTCCTCTGCAAAAATATTTTACTTTATTTTATTCTATTTTATTTATTTTATTTTATTTTATTTGGGTTTTTTTTGTTAATAAATCCAAGTTTAAAATGCCATGGCTTTTTTCCACTTTCTCAATTCAGAGCCCACGCACAGGTTAGGAATCATACTATGAACAGGTATCTCCCTCCTTGAAAAAGTCATTAGTCATAGTAAGATTCTCAGCAAAAATTACTTGTTGAATAATTTTGAATTTTTAAATTCTTCTTAGTGCAGGCTACTCAGGAATGATTTATGCAATTAATAAATATTTGGCATTCAAAATATTAATTTAATTAGTTGATGTAATGAGGAAACAGAAATACTGCCAGGTAACCACATTCCAAATAACGCACCAGAAATTATTCTGAGGAAGTTTGCAACAAGTATTAGTCTTCAAAGGGAAGTACCTGAAGGAAGCCTACAAGAAGGATGGAGAGAGACTACAAGAGCATCGAGTGACTGGATCAGGGGGAATGGCTTCAACTGAAAGAGAGGAGGTTTAGATTGGATATTATGAAGAAATTCCTCCTTATGAGGGTGGTGAGGCACTGGAACAGGTTGCCCAGAGAAGTTGTGGGTGCCCCATCCCTGGAGGTTTGAGGCCGTGTTGGATGGGGCTTTGAGTAACCCTGTCCATGGCAGGCAGGTTGGAACTAGATAGTCTTTAAGGTCCCTTCCAACCCACATTATTCTATGATTCTATGATATTTATATTGTGGAATGTAAAGCTTCTTTTTTTGCCTTTGTTTGGTATTTTAAGAGTTCTTTTCTTCCAGAGCATTCCTTTAACCATACACATTTGTTGAACTTCTTGGGAAGAGCCAACATAGAAGAAGGGCAAACACTCAAAACAAACTGTGTTTTAAAACATTCTTTGATGTATTTGTATGACTCTAAAAAGCTCATATAGAAAGTGATTTTGTCTAACAAAGTCACTGAGATCACATGTTTCTGAGTGCCTTAGCTAAAAAATATTGAATTCAAACAAGATTCTTTGTCCTTTTCTTATTCCCTTTGGCTTTATTATGTTTGTTACTTTGGGTTGGATTTATTTTTAGCAGATTTCTTTTTATGTCATACCTCTAACATGTAATTTCTAGTCTGAGCAATTAAGGGGTTTTTTTCCTAAGTCAGTTGAGTCAGTTATGCTCTCCATGTACCTATGAAGCCCAAGAGATTTAGGCTCTGATTATGGAAAGCCCTGGAGTATTTAGCTGAATATGAAGCAGAGACCAATTTCCTGGATCGGAGGAGTGAAAGGCAATGGATGATCCTCTGTTATTTTTGGTCTATTTTTATTTTAGAAGTATTCTGTTAGGCTCAAAATTACCATCATCTCCTTCTTATGTTGCAATTTAGTCTTGATAACTGCAACTTCTCGGGAACATTCCAACCCAGTGACTCATACCAGATGTAAGCCTCAACTCCGCAGAATTTAATAGCAAAAACAACCACAGCTTGGGAAGGGCTCTAGAATTCTTTGAATCAGCTGAAGAAGATTTAACAACTTTGAGTTCTGTCCAGAAGTTAAAGGTAAACATTTAAGGTACCTGTGAGGGAAGAAGAAGGAATTTTGGCTAATTTCTATAGCTGTAGTTTAAAAGCAGTATGTTTTTGAAGGCCGTATAACTAGTGCAGTGTTGATAATGATGTATGAGTGTTTTACCAGGATCTAGATATTTTCCTACATTTCTAAATAGTTAATAAACCCAATATTCAAATCTGTAGTTTCTATATTTATGTTGCTATATGGCTGCATGAACAGGGCTGCTTTCAAAACTTAAAAGTAAATCAATTCATGAATTATTGTCCATTTTTGAGATGAGGAAAATGTGCCAATTTTTGTAATAACACCTAAAAAAAACTAAGTAAAATTTGTGCATGAGTTTAATCACTAAAACCAGTTTCAATTTTAAGAAAGCAAACAAAAATCTTTCCAGTCATTATCAATTCTTTTGGCAGATTCTCTTTTATTGTATTTATTAGAAATATTGACACTGTGCCAACACAAACAGGCATCTGTATTCCATCTAGTTTGCCGTCTCCACAGTTTAAAAACAAAACAAAATGCTGACAGTTCAAAATTTTCATAGCGCAGAACTTCTTTATTGTCATCAAATTATTTAGTAAGTTGCTATTAAAAGACTCAGAAAAAACATCAAACTTAGGGGAAATTTGAACATAGGATTGATTGTCTGTGTAGCCTGTAAAGAAAGCCCCAGCATGGAGAAGGAAAAAGGTATCATTCTAGAATTTTTATTCCATAGCTTTGAAAATAAATTTCTGCACAGCTCTGCAAATGCACATTCAGGGTGTAATCTTTGTATAGTAAATTACTAACTTCATGGATAAAATTTTAAGGTTTCACAAGAGTTGGCCTTAAACTTCATTTTATTAAAACAGAAGGTGATTCTTTTTTTTCAGCTAACCATTAAAGGCTTATGTTTTCAAATTGAAAGTGTTGCACCAAGTTTTTCTCACTCTATCATGATGTGTGATAATTAGTCCACATGTTTATGGTCTGAGATTAAGATTTTCCTGGAAAGACATATCCCCTGCATAAATTTGATTTTTTTTCTTTTTGTTAAACCAACACAGATGTTATAACGAAAGTATTGAATGTCTCTCAATCCTTATTAACTCTTTGGGTTCATCTGTGGCTTGGATTAAGATCTGTAATTGTTTGAAGGGAGTTTTGAGTAAATGTTTTTTATTGCATTATGTGTGAATGTTTGACAGCAAATAGCTATACAACAACCAAGATAAATATTCAAATGACTGAAGAAATTAGTTTAAGGAACTGACTTTCAGGGAAGCAAGATGTTAAGCTTCCCTTGATCAGAACTTTAGCTTTACATATTACAAAAGAGCATGGATGTGAGTTTTCAGAGAACTGTTACTAATACAACCTTTACTGAAAATTTCTTTAGAAATGTGGAAAACTAAGTAAACAGTTACCCACATTAATCCCATGACTGAACCTGTTGATTTAGGTAGTGTATGCAAAGTGCTTTGTAAGTATATGGGGCTTCACTCTATTTACCACTTTTCTTGTCACCCCTCAGCAAATCTCATGTTGCTGCGACTGGGAGATCAGACAAACTATAGCTGCTGAAAAACTGGCTCAAAGATGCAAGGTTCAGGATCAGCAATGTTCAATGTCCTCTACCTTGTCTGGATTTCCCTGATGGGCAGTGATGGAGATAAAGACTGTTAGGTCACCCTTTTCCTATCAGAGCTTGAATTTTCATGTCTCTTCCTAGTCTTTTTGACCTTTTGCCCTTTTTGGAGGACAATGGCATGAAGATTTTGGTCTCCCTGACCCTACTAGAGTTCCACTCCATGAGTTTTTCACCCTGTGTCCTCTGTTTCAGTCTTCCCTATTTCTGACTGATACATCTGCCAAATATAGCTCTCAGTCGTTCCCTCTTTAAAAGACTTAATTGTTTTACAATCATAGTGAGCTCATATTCTGAGTGGCTACAGGATCAATACTCGCTCTTGACTTTACTGTCCAGCTGGCTTTCTTAAAAATGAAACTCCAGGATTAAAATGTCTTCACCAATGTATTTAAATAATCAAATTTAGAAATTTATTTATGAGATTATTATTATATTTTGGTATGTCCTTTGAGCATGTTGTAGTTCAGTGCTGCAGCTGACACATGCAAAGTTGTCTGCCAAGTGTGGCCCTTTTGAAGTTCCCCTCAAGAGGAATATACTTTAGAAAGAGACATCCTTTAAATAGAAAGGTGACTTCATCTAAAGATAACAAACCAATTGCACACACTCTGCACTCCTCAGCTATGTGTTCCTTTTGTGCAGCTTGTTTGTAGTAACTCACACATGCTGTAAGGGATATGATCTGCCTTAACTGTGTCTCATAGTTTTCTATTTTTTTAATTTTTTACTAGTATAATTTTTTCTGAAGAGTATGCTGTGTTCTTTAAATAGTATTTGATTGATTTATAGCATTCTTTAAAAAATAATAATACTGTAAGTGTAAAGCTGTGCAACCCATTGAAGGTTTCACAGTCAGTGAAATCATGATAAAACTGTTCAAATATTAAAACTAATGTAAAGGAGAATACTGTGCTTTTATGATTAGAATAACAGAGAATAAAGTGGAACAGTTAAATATGAATATTTCAGTGAAAAAAATATAGACTCTTCTCTCCTAAGAAACATGCATGCATGGAGTCAGGACAAGAGTTATCAGAGACAGATCATTTTCAGATTGTCCAATAGCTGATGTACTCTTTGGTCACTCCTGTCAAAGATGGTGTCACCCAAACAGATGGCAACAGCTGCTTTCAAAGGAGAGGTGGTTGCAATAACTGTAATTACTATTGTTGTAAGGTGAAAGTGCAGGTTTTATCATGGTAGAAACCTCTGAGATTTAGATAACAGAATTCATTGCCAGGCAATTCTTTCAGATTACACACACACAGACACACACAGACACACACACACACACACATGTGGACAGACAGTTTTTCAGTTCACACTTTTTACTTAAGAAACAGTTTATAGGTAATTTCTAATGGATTCCTTTGGAATTTGCAAAGCACTATACTAAGCTGGACATCAGCTTAGTATAGTGCTTTGCAGATTAATGGTTGATGTTGTATACGTCCAAAATGCTTGAAAAGACTTTTGAGCTGTCTGCAACAGGGGTCAATGGGTACAGAGTACGCTCAACACTTTGTGTTTTCAGAAGTGGTATAGCAAGCTTTATACAGATACACTTGGGCCTTAGATCTCTGGGCTTTCAAATCTGATGCTTTCAAACCAGCAAACCTCAGAAGTTAAAAGAACCCAAACCAACAAACTGAAGTTGCTTACTTAAATAACTGTAATTTTTAAAAGCATCCTAAGTATTTTATAGGTACATGTTGAAATCTGACATTTGGCTGTAATTTAAGTCTTGCATGAGGTTTTCAGAGATTGTTGAAAATAAAAGTTGGACTTGTCCAGTTTTAGATGAACATAGAATCGTAATTCTCATAAGCACTTTGCTTATTTTGTACAGTAAAAAGCACATTCTGGCAAGGTTCCATTCATGTTTTATATTAATTCCTGTAGTAACTTGAGTGGAAATTGTTATAAAGTTGGTGTTTCAATAAGCACATCATTACTCTCTATTATAGGTCTTACACTTTGTCTAACCATGAATGTTTTAATGTGTCACCGTCCCTGGAAGCATGCAGAAAACCTGTAGATGTGGTGCTTAGGGACACAGTTTAGGGATGGACCTATCCATGTGAAGTTAATGGTTGGACTCAGTGGTCTTGGAGGTCTTTTCCTTAACAACTCTGTGACTCTATGTAGTTATCTGATTCAGTTTGATATGTAGAACAAGCAGAGTGTACACGTATTCTGGTTTAAACAAGTGTTAGTATATACTAAATGAAAATACTTGCAGTTAAAAAAGAAAAATAAATATTCCTCAGTTGATAGCTTGCAGCAGTTTAAGTAATTAATTCAGAACAGGTTTATATATAATCTATGTAAATATTTTAGTAATTGACACCTTGGTTTTTCATCTTTGAGCTGAAAAGCACACATCTACATTACAAACAAAATTGTGAAGTTCTATCAGCTAATGTTTGCAAGGCAGTGAGATAAAATGGTGATTGTTTTGGCATATAAAATAATTTTCATATGAAACAATGGGCTTTAAAATGCTATGGGTCATACGGTATGGAGTTTCCATACCAATCAGTGGAAAGATGTCATCTTTGTCACCATTAGAATAAAAGCTAATAACATTTTCCTCCCAAATTACTCAGTAAAATTATCTTGATCCTTTCCTGGCACACAAAATTGCACAAATCTTTAGTTCAAGGACAATTAGCCCAATTCAGATTTTAATTACTTCTATATAACAGAGAGCTTTCTCACAAATTTAAAAGACCAACAAGGAATATTGCTCTGCTTTTCAGCTCATTTTAAAATGTTTTTTTTCTTTTGTCTTGAAAATAAAATGTGTGAGTTTCAATTTTGAATAGGTGTTCAAAAATGCATGGAAAGCTCTGATGCAAAGGGGCTAAAAGGATAAATTCTGGTTTTACTGGGTTATGGAGTTGTATTTTATCAGACTGTTTTAGACATTTGTAATGAAACCTACATATACATTATATTTACAATTTGTAAGAAAAGAATTACATCTTAAATAGACTCTTTTGAATAAAATTTAAGATGATAAGTGTAAATATTTAGTTTTAATGTTTAAGTAAACTACTATTTCATTCGTTTCTCTACTTCACAGCTTCCAAAATGAAGATTTTGATAATGATTGATTTTGTCCTTGCAGCTAGCTTGATGGATGTCATTGGCAGCTCTGTAAGTTCTAGTAATTAAATTTGTCTATAGAGTTTCTTCTAAATATTTCTTATCTTGTCCTCCATACCGCTCACAATGCATCTCATCTACATGGGATGGCAGAACCTTTGATGGAAAATATTAGAATTCATAGCAAAAATGAAAGAAGGGGGAAATAACCTCAAACGATGTTCAGTGGGGACAAGTTTTCAAAAAGGAAAGAGAAAACAAATGCATAAATATACAACGGAAGATAAATCACTGGGCAATGGCACTGAAGAAGGAAATCCAGTCAGTTTGTGGCTCGATCTGATGTGAAGCAGGAGGTGATATATCTTTGTTTTAAAAAAGATATCATGTAGTGCATTGAGGCACGCTGTACAGAAGGCACACAGGAGTAATGTTAACTCAGAATAACACCTTTAGTTTTAAGCAGTATACTTACAGAGAGGCAAACCCCAGGAACTCCTAAGGCAGTGGCTGCAGCAGGAGTATTTCTGGTCACTGATACTCAGGAGAAAGAATGTTTCTGTTCTTTTCTACGTTGTCCACTTGCCACACAACTTTTTCCTCAAACAAGATCCATAGGTTCATATTGTTACTTGTTCCCATGTATCTACATTATGATTCACACTGAGAATCAATGATCAAAACTCCTTCACTTCTAGCTCCCAAAAGCTTCTGCTATGTATTCTGCATCTCCAACAAAAAGCCCAACAAAATCACACTTAATCCACTGCTTAAAATATCTCTAACCTCACCAAGCCTGTCTTGGCTGCCCTTCCTATTTTGGTATTCAGGTCCTAAATAGCAGAGACCTCGAGAGACTGAATTTTTGATTCATACTTGCCTAGGTGGAAGTTGTTGCTGAATTTACAAGTAGATAAGCATCATCATTTTTAGTTTACATTACCGTATGGAAAACTTTTGTTCCGGTAAGTAGCTTTATAGAGACAGAATAGGAAACACCCCTATAAAGCTTCTGCTCAGTGGAGAAAAACCTAGTTTTTGCAAAAGTCTACTGAGAAAAAAAAGGCATTACAGTTAAATGTGTTTACTTATTTTTATTTTTAAAATATTTTTCATTTGGAATATTGTTGGCTTTAGCTGTCCGTGTGAGTAAAAACTGGGAACATTCTGAAATTTGTCTCTTTCACATTTTAATCTCATTTAAACAGTAATCTCTATATACAGATATTTTGGATCTAGTTTATATTCTAATAATATAGGAAATAACACCCCAAGTAAAATCTTTGTATTTTTATGTTTTTCATAAAGTTTTCTGAGTCTAATTTATAGCATTAATTACAATGGAAGGTCACTAGCTGCTAAATGATTCACACAATAATGGAAATGAAGGCACATTAATTGCAGCAGCTGGTTAAACATGGGACCCCATGCCCAGGAGCTGTCAGCAGTTGTTAGATAATTGCTTCTCAATGTTTAGTGCAAACAGTTGCTTCACTGAAACAGACAGAACAGATTGTGTTCAGTCTGGTTTCAATCAGTGGGCAACACTGTCCACTGGAGACAGTCACTAAGAAATTCACATTTTGTTCAGTATTTCAACATTGTAAAAGTTTAACTTTGGTCCATATCTAACAAAAGGAGTAGCACTATGTTATAGCTGCTGACTTATAACCCTAAGTTACATTTTGCTTCTGTATTACTCTGGCTGTGCGCTAGTTTATCTCCAGTGATTTTAAAAGAGTTGTCCTGTGAAAAAAAGTTCAGTAGAATATAAAAGAACAGTCTGATAACCTGCAGAGCTAAAAGCCACATTGATCCACCCTGAGGTCACACAGCTACCTGTGATTGTCCCATGGGAAAAATTAGGTGTGAAATTCCAAGTATGAGAACCGTAATTTTTCTGTCTAGCAGCAAAGTGTAATGGGATTTGTCTGGAGTTGACAGAGAGAGACATCAATGAGGAGATTAAAGTCAGGGAGAGAAAGCAGAGTATCAGATACCAGTCCCTTCCACATGTAGCTGTAGTGGGTTGACCTTGTCTGGATGCCAGATACCCACTAAAGCCACTCTCTTCCTCCCCTCTGCAGCTGGACAGAGGGGAGAAATTAGGTGAGTTAAGAGCAGGGAGAGGTCACTTACTGATCACCATCACAGGCAAAATAGACTCAAAGTGGGGATATTAATTAAATCTATCACTGACAGGATCAGAGCAAAAGACTGAGAAGTAAAATTATCTTAAAAACATCTTCCCCTCACCCCTCCTTCGTTCCAAGTTCTACCTCTTCCCCACCAGAGGTGCAGGGAATGGGAATGGGTGTTACTGTCAGTTGTTTCTGTCGCTGCCAGGGAGAGCAGTCCTTCCATCCTTCCCCGGCTCCCGCGGGGGTCCCTCTCACAGGAGGCAGTCCTGCACAAACCTCTCAGTCATGAGTCCATCCCACAGGCAACAATTCTCAAGACTGCTACAATGTGGGTCACTTCTCCATGGGGTGCAGTCCTGCAGGAACAAGCTGCTCCACTGTGCGTCCCACGCAGGGCCACAAGTCCTACCAGAGAAAAACCTGCTCCAGCATGGGCTCCTCTCTTCATGGGCTGCAGGTCCCTGCCCTGCCAGGACCCTGCTCCATCATGGGCCTCCCATGGGATCATAGCCTTCTTCAGGCATCCACCTGCTCCAGTGTGGGCTCCTCCCCGGGCTGCAGGCAGCTCTCTGCATCCCTGTGATCTTCCACAGGCTGCAGGGGCACAGCTGCTCCAGACCATGGGCTGCAGGGGAACCTCAGCTCTGGCACCTGCAGCACCTCCTTTCCCCTCTTTCTCCACTGACCTTGGTGTCTGCAAAGTTTACATGTTCTCACACCGCTCTTGTCTGCCTGCAATTTTCATCTGCCCAATAACTTTCTATCCCTTCTTAAATATGTTATCACAGAGGCATTACTATAATTGCTAACTGGATTGGCTTTGGCCAGCAACAAGACTGTCCTGGAGCCGTCTGGCATTGGCTCCAGCAGACATAGGGGAAGCTTCTGGCAGCTTCTCACAGAAGGCCCCCCTGTAGCCTCCCCCTGCTACCAAAACCTGGCCACAGAAACCAAATACAGTAGGTTATTTTCAAAACTTTATTTCTGCTCAATCATTTTTTTCTTACAGTGTAGTTATTCACTATGGCTAGTCATTTCTTGGTTATCACTTCCTATTTACTGTCACTTCCTAGGCACTGTGAGCATAAATCTTTTTTAATCAGAATATTGCTATGTGTAACATAGATGTATTAATTTACAAATTTTTAAGTAAATAATAAGAAAAAAAAGCATTTTAAATGCACATTTATAAATAATATTCAGAGATGTAACCTGTTAGAGACTTGTGTTTAATTTGATTCAAAGGAAAGGACCTTTTATGGTGATATATGAAGTTGTCTCATACAAAATTTAAATAACATGTTTTTCTAAGGTATGATAATAATTTTTGAGAAGTTCTATACTTGCAGTATATAATTTAATAATTAGAGAATAGCTTTTAGCAGTATGAGTAGGAGAGCTGATAGATGCCTTTCTACTACATCTGAAAGAAACACAGCTACCTGTAGCTGCCTCTTCTGAAATTCAAAGTCTTTTACTCTCTCCAGAATGGAAAGTATCTCTCTGGTTCTCAGATCTTGCCATATGTCAAAGAGGCTACCTGCCTGAAACCTTGCCTATGAAATTGCAAGGGCCTGGAAACAGCTGCCACCATTTCTAGGTCTTTCCTATTGTATTTACCATGTTCTCCAAGGTTATGTGTACTGAGTTAAGACTGATATAGGCTAACCTTCTCAATAAACACTGCAGTAAAACTAGTAAGTGTGGCATGATGGCTTCTTTATTGCTGTTAATATGATTAGAATTAATATTTGGTCTGATTGGGAACGTGAGAATTTTTTTTACAGTTTTATTTCTATTGTTAACATTAGCTCATCAGAGTGAGCCTGGAAATATTTTTTCAATTTTTTTTTTTTTTAATTTATTCACTCTTTCTCAACCCACTTTTGCATCTCTCTCTCTCTCTGTAAGGCATTCAGTTCTCTCTAATTTTCTGTATGCACACAGGACTAGTCTAAGAATTTGCAGAGACCTGCCAAGAAAGCCTCTTCTGAATCTCCCATTGAATTAATTCCCATTGAAAATTCAGCTTTTGTGAACAGTTTCTATGAAGCTGCAGATACAATTGAGACAACCACCCTGGAAAGAATACATAATAAATGCTGTATCCTTTCTTTGTAATATGCAATGTCCCACACTAACCTATGCATATGGACAAGTAACATCCCTCCAAGCCACTCTTGGGATATCAGGTCATTGGCTGCTTTGTTTATTCCTCTGAAAAGGCATTTGGTAAACATGCTTCTGGCCTTATAGTGTGCCTGTGTGGTCAAGCACCGTGGTGGCTCCTCAGCCCAACCCAGCCAGGACTGGTCAGCCCTGCCAACACACCTGCTGTCCAGGCAGCCTGACATGGGCAGCCCAAACACAGAGGGGCAGCTGAACCTTTTCCTCTGAGACAGTTCACTGACAAACTGTCTAGTTACACCACATGTATATATATATTCCCCATTCTTTTATTCCACAATGTGTATTAGAGGGCTGTTAAGTATTAATTAAAGCAAGTATCTGATAAACTTCAGTAATACTTAAATCAGAGACCAATATTTATTATTGCTCTGTGAAGTCTAATGATAAAATTTTTCAGCGTAACTAGATACTGCAAACAAATGGAACATTTTGTCAGGAGTGTTTATGGTCAAAAGGTGAAGCCATGAAATAATACAAGACATAATTTTAAACAGAGGTAAAAATTGAGGTGGAAGTCAACATATTGTCTGTAGGAAATGGTGACCAAAATGTTCTATTCAAATTAAATCTTATTTGTGTCTTGGTTGGTTGGCTTTTTGTGTCACATGTTAAATACCACAAAAACTTGTTGATTTTACAATAAGATATGTTTTCCTCTCTAGGATTTCCAGAAATGTTTTCAAGAACAGATACAACTTCAGGGCCAGGTGAGGCTTCTGGAGCATCGTGTGAAACAGCAGCAGTTAAAAATTACGCAGCTTTTAGAGAAGAAAGAAATTCAGTACAGTGACAGGAGAGATGAAAACAGTGTCATTGACTTGGGAGGAAAAAGACAGTATTCAGGTTAGAAATGAAGCTATTCTTTTCATTTCCATTCATTGTCATGATATTCAGAAGCTTTAGCACAATGGGTCCATTGACATATTGTTTTAAAGCTTATAATAGAATAATGTTTCTTTAAAACATAGTGTTCAGCTTTTACCTAGACCTGCTAGGCAGAGAAAAATTGTTAATGTCAGATGGTATAAATCAAATCAAGATTGAAGCAGTTTATTGATTTATTAATAGTGCATAATTAAAAACAATCAGTGAGTAATAAATTTGGAATAAATATCAGCAATACAAAAGAAAAAACAATAATAGACATTTACAAAATGTTAATCAGCAGTTATAGATTTCTAAGCACCATTCTTTGATTAATCTCAAAAGGTTCTAACCCACAGAGTCAGTTCATATTCACACATTCAAATGGTTGCCTGGATTACAAGCACATGCTGACTCTTCCAATCTATAAATCCCTGAGACATCCACATTTACACACATTAAGCCTGGAATAATGATACCTGCACTTCTCTTTAATAGTATTCTGTATGGTGCCCCATTTTGACTGAGTTAGATTCAGCTTATGACATCACTGGTTTAAAGTGGTTTTTATAATCTCACAAGCATCCTAGGGGTGATATACTCCCTCTACAGTGGAAAGCTCTGTTAGCTTGTAGTAGCTGGAGTGAGGCCCAGACTCTTAAAATAATGAAACTATCCAAATCAATAATTGGAGTGAAAATACAGCTTGGGAGTCTGACTCATAGATGGTGTTCATTTCTTGTTGTCCAGTGTCTTAGTTTGAGCTGGCAAAATGCTAACCCTCCAAGTACAGGGTCAGAGCCTCCCTCCCAACACTGAGGAAAGGGAGGAAAAGAGAGGGGGAGGAAAAAAACCTTCAAGCCATGTTTATGCTAAAACCACATATATTTTACAGAAAGAAAGAGAACATTAAAAGAAAGTACAAATACACACTCACA
>JAWWLZ010000139.1:43104079-43141647 GCA_035041345.1 Poliocrania exsul
TTTTAAAATAATGATCAGTAAAAGAATTTTAAAATTCTACTTACATGCAGAATTATCAATTCAAAAGGAAAAGATAAAAGTGGTAGCCTTAGCACAGTCTATACAGATCACCTATGTTCTTTCCTGTAATTAATTGGATAAATATAGTCATGAAGAGAAACAATGCAATCTAGCTGTGTAATAGAGAGCTTTAAAATACAGCTTAGGAAACCATACTACTCTCTCACTGTGATCTCAGTTCACTTGGCAAGAACTGCCAGGCTGGATCAACTCCATTGTTTCTGTTGTGTCATCCTTTGTTTCTGCTTTTAACTCCTCATTTTCCAAATTCTGATTCCATAAGTAGTCTGTGACCACCTTAGCTGCTACGATGTAGCTATTAACTAAATGTTTCACAATTAAATACTTATTTTAATACATTTTAATATATTTGCAAGGATAGTGAGCCAGCAGAATGTTTGAGACCTAAGGAAAAAAGTCACATATAGATAGAGGGTTTTTTTCATTTCTGAGGAAAGATAAGATATAAAAGGGAACGGCAACTATGCTGGAGATTCTTTTCTCGTGAAATCAGAACTTTTGTGGATTTAAAGGAATATCTAGACCTCAAGTACCATTAAACTCTGATATCATGCCATGGAATTCATTAAGAGTTATTCACCGATCACTTGCAGACCACTGTATACATTTTTTGTCTTTTAAAAACTTCTTTGTTTTGTTTTTGGTTTTGTTTTGTTGTTTGTTTTTGTTTTTGTTTTTAATACTGGATTCATCTGGACAAAAGTAGCAGAACTTGACAGTTATTTATACCTTGTAGCTGGTGCTACACAACTACTAAAGATAGCTGACTCCTACAAGGCTAGTTCCTATTATGGCTGTGTAGCTCATGTTTTTAAAGTGACAGTCTATCTGGATAATGAAAATGAGTTACTAACAATTTTATTTCACTGTCTTGATACTAACATTTTTATGCTAAGCCTAACATAAAACTAAAAACTGCAAAATACTAGAAGATGTTAATATCATAGAATCCTATTCAAAAGAACACTACTGGCAGAGAAAGGAAAGCACTCAGGAACTCATATTTGTCATGCACAGATTGGCAAACATAGAAGGAATTAGTGCTCTTGGCTGTTTTGTGTAGGAGCTCCCTGCTATGAAGGAATTGTTTATAGCTAGCTCTGTGCTATCTGGACTAATGAAATACTGAAAAGCCCAGATAATATGAAAACCAAGGGATATGACACAAATGAGGACACATGGAAGTAGTTCAGATTCAATTTAAGACTACCAGTTTTGCTCCAGCTCAGAATTTGTTGTCCTGAATTTGTGCAGAAAAATGGCCCCTCTGCAATTTTTTGTAAGCAAAACTCTAGAAAAGATTTTCATCTTGAATGCAAATCCACAGAGGTGGTTTCACTCTGGTACTACACCCAAGTCATAAGATTTCCTGCATCCGGGGGGTTGCAAAGGTCAGTAAGCTCATAACTAGATAAAGGAAAGCTAATAGTTCTAGTTGGACATGAGCTTATTCTCTCCCCAGCACTCACTTTTAGTTACATTATGCATGGATGGCTCTGTCAGGCAACAGCCTGGGGCCCCAGATCTCACTGACTCAAGCTTCCTGCCTCACCAATCCTCCCAGAGACAGAATAGCTCATAGTTCATAGTGGAGTCAGTAAATCCAGACAGAATTCAAAGAGTTCTTCAGGGAACCAACTCCATGTCTCCTCATCTGTCATACAGTTACTATATAATTTAGATAAAATGTCCATGGATAGTTGAGAGTTGACTGTACTTTTGAAACCACTGTAGTGTAGTTTTGTATTTTAAAATTAACCTATAGGAAAGAAAGGAGGAACACAGGCTAACTTTGAAGTATTTATTGTCTTGTGAATATTGAATGTTGTTTCACAATATCATATCAATAATTACATGCTAGTTGTTAGTTTAGTATGTCCAGTTACTTCAGGCAGCATCCAGTCAGTTACCGAATACTGTCTATTTTGGATATTAGTGCTTCCCAGCACTAATGAAGACCTTTTACTGGCTTATATTGCTGTTGATAAAATTATGGTTTGCTTACTTTTGATTCTTCTAATGAAATCTGTGTTTTGATTCATAGTAGAGAGTGCCTGCTCATTGCAGAATTTGTATGGTTAGAAAGATTATGTGAGTTCTGATACAAGTTTATCTCAAAAAAAAAATCACTTTTGATGTCCACAGATTAGAAGCTTTCAACTAACACATTATCAAAATTGATCTTAAAAATTTTAAGCAAGAAATATATATTGATGAGAATTTTCCAGTGGGGTTTTTATGACAGTTTTTATCTAGTTTCTCAAAAACTTTGTTAATGAAGTGTAAGCAATGCCAAAAAGACTAAGCTTTGCTAGTAATATATTCATAAGGTTCACTTGGAATGCTTTGCATTTGTATATTATCTGAAGTCTGCTTTGGAAATCCATTATAGAGCTCAACAGCTCGATAATAACAGCACTAATAACAAAATACTGAATTGGCAGATAAAACCAAGCTGATCCATCACAAGGTGCTGCAGAAGGAACAGCCAGTTTGCTCTTCATAAAGATCTAAACTTCTTTCTCATAGAAAGCAAATTAATATCAAGGTTGTGCTTGTTCCTATTCAAGCCTTTTGGAGTTTGCTAGGGTTTTTTCTTTGTTTCAACCACTATATTTAATAAACTGTAACAGCATTTCTGCCTCAGTCTGTTGAAGAACCAAAAAAATGTACATTGTATAGTCAAATAAAATGCCAACTCCAATGATTCAGTGAATTGGTATACATATTTTTAATTAGCTGCCAGATTTCATCCATTTGTAAATAGAAGTCCACAGGTGAGTAGGCAAACTGATGGTTATAGTCAGGTTTTGTCATACAAAACACCATGTGGTGTAACTGGAAAAGTTAAGGGGAGCTGCTCTGAAACAATAAAAAACAGAACAGTATTTATTTCCCAGAGTTTTTCTTGGTGTCTCCTCTGCTGTCATCTGTGGTCTGAACAACTCTGGAATAATTTTCCAGGGAAGCAGATTAGCAGGAAAAACTCCGAGACCTAGTAGTGCCAGAAAATGTGTGAAAAGAACAAGCAGAACTTCTGTTGTAAGGAAGCAAAGAACACTTGCAGTTGTGCCCTTAATTAAACCACTGTTGTTTAGGCAGACAGAAGTCGACAAATGCAAACTTATGCAGCTGTCAAATTAGGCTGTTACCAACGTGGCAAAACTTTTGACTCGCAAGGAAGGACACATGCTTGAAACTTTTTGGCAGGAGCCTCATTGCTTTTTCCCTTTACTTTCCCACCAGGTGTCACTCTGCCAACCTGAACGGTTTGTACTACAGAGGTCCCTATACTGCCGAGACAGACAACGGGATTGTTTGGTACTCCTGGCATGGGTGGTGGTATTCCCTGAAATCCGTTGTCATGAAGGTCAGACCAGCAGACTTTGAACCTAATATAGTTTAAGTATTTTATTAAGATGATTCACCCTGTTAATCTTTTAAGAAATTATTCCAAATTCAAATACATGGGATTCTCATCTATGCATATATAAATTTGCAATAATTCCTCTAAACTAGTAGTCCTATGAGATGTGAGAAGAGAGTCCACCCTATTAACCTTTAGATACAAATACTAATGCTAATATGTGTTCAGGTGTTTTTTTTTAAAGGCAAGCCTTCATCTAGGATTAACCACATCTTCATCAAGATGGAGAATTTTTTGCTTTACAGTAACTACGAATCCTTCCACCTTTAAAAACAACATTATTGTTACTGTGTTGTCGCAAAAATGAAAATGAATTGTACTTTCTACAATAAAAAAACTATTCAAATAGAAGTGTAAGTTTTACTCAGTGGATGAACATACTTGCTTTGGGATGGTTCAGGACTTTACAAGTGAGTTTCCTGTATGTTCCTCTGACGAATTATTGGTTGCACGCGTTGGGTACATAGCATACATAAAAGGTATAAAGAATAAGGCAGGGAACTGAAGAAAGAGAAGGGATGCTACCAGGCTAGAATCAATTGAATCCAGCACAGAGAATTGGATTATCTGTTGTTACTGAAGCATTTCTAGAGCTGGTCCTATCATTTCAATCTAGCATTTTTAAATGGTCTGTTATTATGCTTTTCTTCTTCTTGGTTACAGTTATGCCTTGTTTCTTTAAGAAAAAAACAAAAACAAAACAAAAAACTTTAATATATTGACATTTGGAGTTTAACTAAAGCTGCAATGAATCCTAACGTGAGTTAAGCTTTGAACATAATGCACATGTAGAGGGAAATGTAATTTTAGAGGTTCTCAGAGCTTGATAGTATAAACCTCTATTCTTTTTTTTGTACCTATTAGACTCTATGACTCTCTGAATGTCCTGTTCAGTCACTTCAAAGTGTTCTGCTTCTCCTTTTCCTGCATATTTGTCTAGGCTCTCTGGGCTTTCCTCCTTCTCAAACTGCAGATCCACATTTTTCTTGTACAAGAAAACTGGTAAGAGAGACTCTGCTTAGCCCTGGCTTTTGTGCCTAGCACTACAATAGACTCTAATAGCTAGCAATAACAAGAGTCGCTGATTAGGGCTTGCTGCCGTGGAGAAGATAGGAACGCTCCCTAGAAAGCTCTCTGATGAAAGGTTATCCATTTCTGCTGGGCAGATGCAAATGAATATTTAAAAAAAAATATGGATCTAATCTTGGTTTCTTAAAATAATTTTGCTTTTGTAGTTGTACTGCCACTCTCTGTCCAAATACACTTTTTGAACGTGGCAGCTACTTTCAGTCACACTTAACATAATTGAAACTAACTTTTGGCAATTTGTCAGTCAGTTTATAACTCATTCCATTATTCTGAATATGGCTCAACTCAATGGTAATGCTTTGCATAGTATTTTTTCTTCCATTTTCATCCTCCCGAAAGAAAAGTTTGTAAGGAATTCTTGAAAGAATTGCATGGAATAAGGAAGGGAGGATGTTTAGAACAACTGGAGGGAAAAAAAGAGAGGTTCATATGAAACAATCTCATTCAATAAAATAAATCAGATTACATCTAAACAACCAACCAAAAAAAAAAAAAAGGAATTAAATAGAGAAAAAAGAGTGTTCAGGCAGCTAAAATGAATGTTATAATGTAAAACCTATGGTAATAAAATGCAGTAGTATAGATGTTTTGAGGTCTTTTGCAGTAATAGATGTATCTTTTTCTTGATGTATCAATAGATACTGTTAGAGATTTCTAGCCTTTAGCACATCCCCATACCCCTGAACGAGAGGACCAATGAACAGCTCTACAAGTGCTCATTTTGAACTTTGTTTAGATAGTTACACCAAATTTAATTCTGTACCTGACAGGAAGGCATATCACCTTCTGTGTGTGTGTGTGTACGTGTGTGTATGGGGAGAGAGAGAAAGAGAGGGAGAGAGAGAGTCAACATTAAACTGGAAAATCTGATTTTTTTTCTAGTTTTATTACAGAACTTAAAATGGGTTCCTATGTAACTATGTCTGTAGGTATGGGTTACTAATAATGTGACAGAAGTTGTGGAGTAGTTTAAAAAGATGTTGGAAGTACAGTATATCCCATAATGATTTTCAAATTCTTTTGTTACTCTAAGAGGAGAAAGATTTAATTATTTGGACAAAAACCTAATTCCATTATGTTTACTTTTTCACAGGAAAATGGAAAGATGAACTCATTAATTTGTAGAGTATCAAGGCAGGTCATATTCCACACAAATAAAAGATACAGAGGATTTAAGTCCAGCAAAGTTGGACGTCTAGCACACACGAAAGCCTCTCAATATGTACAGATTGTGCTCATAAAACCTAATTTTTTTATGTACTCCAACATAAATCCATCCTCTTTATTTATGAGAACACTAATGAAATCTTTCAGCTGAGTTGGGCTGCTTTTAACATATTCTGATGTAAAATTTCACTCCCTTTCTATACTGGAAATCATAAAATCAAGGAGAATCAAATCTTTCTTTGTACATCTTACAATGCATTTATATGTTTATCTGGACTGAATGGTCTTCAGAACAAGGAAGCTTGTAGCATACTGTTAGCAATATGCAAATATAATATTTCATTTCCACCATCTTTCTATAGCCTTTCTTTGTGCAATCAATCTTTCTAGCCACATTAAAAGCATGTGAAAGTGTTGTAATTCAAAACTGGGATATAATGGTTCTTAAATAAACAAACCATTGATTTTCAAAGGGGGAGTTTTAATAGCTACCAGACAAAAAATCCTTTCTCTGCCAGGCTTGCCTGTTCATATTAATTTATTTCCTCAACAGGTATGAACATGTTCTAAAGTAGTCTTTATTCTTACATGATAGCATAACAAAGGCCAGTTTATTTGTTCAGGTGTTAGACAGAACTTAACATACTATTTGATACAAATAGTATCACATACAGTGAACACATACTATTTGATACAAATCATATAACCCAACAGATGAAAAAAATAACACGGACAATGTTTTGTCAGTCATGATTTAATAAAGAACATAATGATAACTACCAGCACCATGTAATCAAAAACATATCTTTTTGTAGTATTTGTTCAAGGGAAACATCCTTTTATTTCTATTTCTGTTTTCTTGTATTTACTAAACATATTGAAGATTAAAAGAATGAACACCACAATCCTAGGTTAATTAAGTTACCAATATAAGAGCCTTATATGCTACAGTATTTGTTTTCCTTAGAATGTCTAGAATGAATTCACAGAGCTGAGGTATGCAATACGTTTGGCCTACTGCTTTCCAATAGAGACTTTTCCAATAGAGACAGCCCTACTGTCTACTAGTCTACCTCTCCCTACCATTCCCAAAACTCATAATGTTACTCATTATACCAGTTCTTGAACACCTTTTGTAACATTTTATTCTGTCAAAGCTACTTCCCTTTGCTGTTAAAGAAATGGCATACGCAGAAAGAGGACTTCAACCACAGCTTACCAGGTCTGTGAACATTCCTGTCATGTTCCTTCAGTTCACTCCTTATTAGTTCAAAAGAATGAAAATGCAGCTTTTCTTTCAGTAGTAGGTTCTGTTTGGCAGTTGTAAAAGAGGTAGAAAGAGCAGAATGAGTATCCAGGGAAGTACTCTGTATCTAAATTTCAAAAAATTTACATTTATTTCTGTCTTTTTTTTTTCTTGTCTATTAAGTGGTTAACTTAGCAAAAACAGAGCTATTAAAAATCAGTAAGTACTTTGAAATTAATATAAGCATATGCTTGCTGTTTGCTACAAGTAGTCTGAGAATTGGGAGATCAATATGGTTTAAAGCACTCAGCTAAAATCTGTATGCAAGGCAAGAAGTTGTAATTTTTGTTAGTTAAAGTGCCTCTTCAAAGAGAATGTCCAGCTTTACAGTGATAATGGCTTTTTGATGCTTTATTATTTTTTTGTTGAATAAAGAGTGTTCATCCAAAAATCTTATTTTCTAAGCACCTGAGGGCCATCTTAATGTTTGTTCAGTGCAGGATGAAATACAGCTTGTCATTGCTCCATCTTCAATTAACTAAGACAGTTCCTCTTAATCCTAGCCTAGTGCTAAATAGATTGCATCAGAAACATAATGTTGATATACAAACACTGAATAAACAACCTTGGAGCCAAATTCTTATGTTGGCTGGCTTGCAGAAGAACCAAAATATAGCCTTTGCAAAAACCAATCAACCAACCAAACAAAACCCTAACCAAAAAAAAAAAAAAAACAACAAAAAAAAACCAACCAAAGCACCCCACCCTTGTAGCTCACTTTTTTCTGTTCTTCTGTGCATAAATACCTGTGTATAAGTACCTTTTACATGTCTCTCCTACAGAATATAAGCTTCTTTCTTCTTTTCTTTCTGTCTTAATGAAGTCAGATTAAAGAATTGTTAGTTGTGCCTTGCATACCTGTGCCTGCCTGGCTAAAGGAACCTGGGTAACACTGAGGTTCTGCAGATGCTGAGCAAAGGCTCTGAGCTGCTAAATTGTGTTCTTAAGGCACCTAAAATGGCTGTTGGGTCTCTAAATCTATTGCAATGATGCCTCCAGACCCCGTTTCCAGTGTCCAACCTAGTTTATAAATAGATTCAACTGAATTATTTAATGAATATATCACCCAACACTATGGGCAGGAAGATAAGCAGATTCCTTTTAAGGGTATATGGTTCTCACAAATGATTACTTGAATTTCAGTGCATCCAGTTTTGTTGTCCTTGCAAAAGGTCACAAATCATTTTCAAACAATGGTCTGTCATGTAATTGCAAAATTAATTGCCATGGGAACCCCATGGCTGGTACTTTGTGCGAGATGATCGTTCCTATTGAATTAGCCAAACACAGACAAGTGATACATGAGCCAAAAGGCTTTCATGTTAGTGAAACTCTGCACTAGATGGTGCTCTGTACATGGATTTCTTAGACAATACCACATTTGTAAACTAGTACAATCATTTCTCCTGATTAATTATTGTATGTATGTATGGCCAGGCTCCATGAAGGAAGGTTTGGGAAGGGCTCTCCCCACGTGGGTGTGCCCTTCTAGCCTGCACAGTGGATGTTTTTGGTGAGGCAGAGCATGCGTGGAACTGACCCCACCATTTAAGTCCTAAGGTCCATCTGCCACGGCCGAGTGGGCTTGGACAGTGACAGTCAAGTCCTTGGGACCAGAATCTGCAGCCCGTGGTATTCCCAGGAGGTCTCCCATCCAGGTGCTAACGGGGCCTGACCCTGCTTAGCTTCTGAGATCTGACAGGATCGGATGTCAGGGAGGCATTTAACTGCCAAGTTAATTAGTAAATGGTAGAAAACAAGTAAAAATATTTAAGTGAACTTATTCCTTAACTAATTTTTGAAATCACACATGACTTCCTAAAGTTACCTTAACTCTGTGGAATTTCACAGCATCTAATTATCTTGAGGCAGGATCATTTAGGTAGTTCTGTTGTGGTTTCTTTCTTTTTAAAACTCTAGTGTTACAATAGAACTTCATATCTTCTGATCATTAGCAAACAGAAAAAAAAAACCTGTGCAAGTTCCAAACACTACCTGAACAAACATATCTGCACTTCTGTGTTAGTGCTATGATTCCACTACAGCTCTTCCCTGTTTGGATCTCTAGTTTTTATATCTCAACTGCCCAGAAATTCAATTGAGCTTCACTGTAGTGAGGCCTATCTTTACATCATAACACAAATAATACAGCATTTGAATGTTTCTTGTGATCAAGAAACTGAGATTTAGTGAATACTTGTCACCAGCAGGAGGAAGTTGAATACTTGTCACCAGCAGGAGGAAGTAAATGCTTGGGCTATAGTGAGTTAACTGCAGGAAGAACAGGAAATCCATCTCCTGTCATACACCCACATGGGAAAAGCTCCCTCAATGAAATCAGTGGCTTATTCACGTGGTACTCAGCAAATATAAAATTCATGCTCCATATCATTGCTAGAAATTCTTGCCAGTCTCACTCGAAAGGCTAGTATCTAAGTTTGAACTACTAATGCTTGCAAGATATGCACTTTGTCTTGTGATGAGGGAGATTTTAATGATTGCAATGCATCTATTTTTTCTTCTGTTCTAATAACTTTGAGTGTCTCATTTTAAATATCTCACAGGACTTTTTGAAATAAGACTAATTCAAATTGTTCCAGGCCTTTGTCATTGAATCCTACCTCTGTTATACAACATGCTTAATTAAAGGTCTCAGCACAGTTCTCATCTGTTTCTCTTAGTGGTTTTTCCTTACAAGGGGTTAAACAGCATCTGAGTTGGTTTCACTAACCCTCTGACTCAGTACAGAAGAAAATGAAAAGAGAAAAATCATGCCCATCTGGAAGAACACAAGCCACTCAACCTAATATTTCTAAGCAAAAAGCTCTAGAAACTGAAGGAAGGGAAGGGCTTTCTTCTTGTTTTACACAGCTTGAATAAGACAAGTCATTAATAATACAACTTGGGAAAATAGTCATTAATATTTGCAATTGAAGACAGTAACTTTAAATTCTACTTTTTATTTTCCTTTAACTCCCCAATACTAAACTTAAGTGCTTAAGCCAGTAAATCTGATATAAAATTTCACATATAAGACAGTAACTGGACACCCTCCCTGCTATGTAATTCTCAACTTTTTTTTATCTCTCTCCAGAAGAATTAGCAAAATTAATCTCATGCAAATCAACAAGTCAAGTAAAGTTACAGTGGAGATTAATTAGTCATGTCATCTGCTTCTCAAGTAGCTCATTTATATTGTATCCCAAAGAAAACACAGCTTTAACAACAGATCCTTTCTATTATTCTACTTTCTCATTAAAAAGGTATCAGCCACATTCATTACTTAGCATTTTATAGGGAGCATAGCCCTGTTAGTTTGTACGTGCTCTGTAATTCATCATATACTAATGGTCAGCCACCTTCTCTCATGTTACCAGAACAACAAAAATACCTGTGCATATGTCCAGCTGGAGCTGGAAAGAAGTAGAGCTAAGAAAACAAGGGAGAGATGGCCCATGACATCTCAAGTGTACTTGTTGATGTATGTGATAACAGGCTATATATTCCTTACAGAGGTCACATGATGCCTTTGTCATTTGTACACTAATTAACCCTCAAAACCAAAACTCAAGAGCAATTAAGACATCCTGCAACTTTTCAAACACCATCATGAAAGATGAAGAATGAGCAACAGGTTGTCCAGCATAGGAAGAGTTCCTGTTAGAAATGTTAGCAAGTTCACTGTTGAGATCTTCTGGTACATTACACAGTGACTGTAGGGAAAAAATGTAGACTTCCTTAGAGAACAGCACCACCATAATGATTTCAGCAGGTGAAATATAATTTAAATCGGTATTTACCTTTGTTTCTTACTTGATAGGCAGCCTCTTCATCTAAGACAGCTTTAAAAAAATACTCAACACTGTATCCTAGACTTCTCTCATGAAAAGATCTTATCAGAGAATACAAGAGACTGCCTGTTTCAGAAAGACACATGCTGCATGATGGTTTTTTGTATCATTGAGGATACAGATATTTTTGAAGAGCACAGTAGAAGGTGATGTCTGGCAGCCGCCTCATCTCTGTTGTTTGTTATTCACTTCCATCTTTTTATAGGATCTCCTTTCAGTTAAACAGTGTTAGAACCAAGAATGTAAAATGAGACTCGGGAGAAGTCAGCTGCTAGTGAAAGGTTCCACTGTCCTTTCTTGCTGACCCACTAATTTAAATGCAAGCAAGTCTGATGTGATACCAGAGAAACCCTTCATTGGGGTGTATTCATGCTTACTCACTAAAAACAAGTAGTTTCAGCAGATTGCTTCTTGGAAGACATACATCTTCTGCTACAAATGTGTTTCTTACATTATTTTAAGCAAGGCCTATATTATTCTCTGAAAGAAAAAGTGTTTATTTCACTGCCTTTTTTACCATCCAATCATTTTGCTAGAGAACAAGTTACCAAAATGAAAATCTTTTCTTTGGGATATACTGATTTTGAAAGGCAAGGGAAATCTGGAACCCTTCTGACTCATGGATCTATTTCTCTTAATATGAAGAATAAAACATGAATATATGTATTTTCAGATTAAGAAGTCAAACCTAGAATTTGAAGATGTAAAAGTGAGAATTAATATTTTCCTCCATCACCTCTGATCTGATATTCTCTGTCTTATGTAACACATCATTGAACTCTTTGATACTGTCTTCATGTGTGTGGGAAATATGTTTTAACCACTTTAGAGAGCATTTTGAAACCTTCCCAGGAAACATGCAATTCAAGGATTATGTTTTATTCTATTACTAGCCTAGGCTAATAGTTCTGTCTGATCATTGTCTACAACCAGTTATCTTCAGGCTTTTCACTGGGATAAAACCTTATTAGTAGCAGTTCCTGAATTACAGCCAACATATTAAGAGAGGCTGAGGCTTTTGTGTACTGTCTGCATATAGGTTTAAGGTAGGAAAATGGCTCCGTTTCAGCAGCATTTTACACAATGATTAATTCAGTCTCTGGGAGAGGTATACTGCACAGGTATTCCAGGGTGTATTTAAAATGCCCACAGTTCTCTCTGAGAGATTACCTTTGCTAGCTTACATCCCAGCTGTGTACTTAAAAGAAACAAGTGCTGAGTATGGGAGAAGGCTCCACTATACTTAGCCCTTATTGTTTCAGTTTCTGGACTGGCATGATTAACTAAGGAAGTCTGCAACTCCAACTTCCACGGAGACAGCAGTGCTGAAGAGCAGGAAATAATCAGCTCCAGTTGGCACCACTATCCATTATACCAACATTCACAGAGACAGGATCAGTAACCCTTAATAAGAACATTACCTATTACAGACTTTTTAAACACACTGCAAACTGCTCATCATAAATGGCAAATGAAATCCAGAGTACAAGTCAGCATGTGTAGTATGGTATTTCAGTCAATCATCTGTGATACAAAGTAGGAAAAAAATACAGGGATTCCTTGGAGAACTCTAGTCATTCTAAGCTTAGAAAATGCTATTTGCTATTACAGTTTCCATTTCAGACTGTGGAAAATTATAAAAACTGACAAATGCCCACGAATAAGAGGTTGAGCAAGAGATTGTGGTTAAGGAGGGTGCCACGTGGGACAGCAGGGATGAGTGTTCTGCTGCACATTCCATCTCTGACTCAGAAGTTCGTCACAATGGAAAGCATACATGTTTACATAATTTTTTGTGCAAATTAACTGACTTCAGCCTTCAAAACATTCCAATATTGCATCTTAGTGGCTTATCTATGTGCTAACCTTAAGTTCTGCTACAAGAAATCAAGTAGCTGAAGAAACTAGTATGTTTCTTCCTATTACAATTTAACTTCTCTTCCTATTATCCAGGACTACTGACTCATCAGAAAAAGGAACTGAAGCTAAATCAACAAAAGAAATAGATTGCCCAGACACTGCTAATGCTAATGATTTTATAACTTTGTATGTTTGACTTTTCCATTTTTCTTACAGTCCATGATACTTCCAATTAACTATTAAGACTACAAAATAGCCAAAATAACACATGCGAAATATCAATTAAACATTTATCTGGTTTATTAATATCTTTATTTACCTTGTATTTACAGTACAAAATATCAACACCACATAATTTCATAGAGAAATCACACTGCATCCCAGGTGAAGAGTGTTGTAGACACATAATAATACATGTATGACCTGTCTCATTTACCTGCAATTTTTCAATAAAATAATGTTATTATTTCATGCACCTGATTCAGCAGCAATCTTGCCCAGTTTGTAATGTTGAGTGGCTTGAACCCTAGACAGAGCCAAATTTTTTATGCAAGGTCTGTCCAACTATTAATATTAACCCAAGAACAACAGTTTTATGTTTTTTCCCTAGCCAAGTTTCTTTATCAGTTGCAAGTATTGGAGAAAAGACAATTAATACATCAAACCTGTTCTAAGGAAAATAAGGATTGGTTCAGAAATGAGTTCATGTAAGACCTCTAAGTGATGTATGCTTGTATGGGAAACATAGGCTAAAACATATTAGGTGCAAATAAGAAACTTCCCCCCACTGGATTATTTTCTCTCTAAATTCCTTATGTTTTCTCATCTTCCTCCTTTGGGCTTGTGTTACCACACAGGAGGGAAAAAAACCCTACACTTACTTTCATTTTCTTGCTTCCATTGGATAAATACCATTTCTTTAAAATGACAGGTAGAAAAGGTTTGGTTTGTGGGTTTTTTAACTTGTTTTTCCCCAATCTCTTACGGTCCAGTAATCTTTCAAGCATAGAGAACAGCTTTCAGTTTTAATCCCCAAATCAAAAAGCACATGCTATCCCTTCATTCATGTTGGAATTCATCTATCCATATTCAAGGGGATGAGAAAAAGAGGAAAGGATTTCATTGTCCAGTTATTTGACTTTGAGCAAACTAAATCCTGCCATAGGCTGCTGCAGCACAGCTTCCCCACAGCATTTTGTTCCATCCAGTCTCAGTAAGGTTCAGAAGGGGACATCTTGTTGCCACACAGAAATGGTTTCAAGCTTTTCCTCTCTATTTTGCTTATGTTTAGTATATAGTACTTTTATCACAATTACTCCCATTTTTCTATTGTTTCTGTCCTGTTATATATGCCATACTTACTTCTAAATAGGACTATTCCAGCCAGTGTGAACAATGATATAACTTGCAGTATTAAGGTGCTGTGTGTCTAATAAAATACACATTCACATACACAGAGATGTGAAACCCATAGAAGCTATTAGTGATAGAATAGGATCTAAGCAAAAGCAGCGTGGTACACTACATCACATCATCTTGTGAGCTCAGAAGCACCATCAATTTAGCCCCTATTAACAACTCACTATGCACCAGCTGATCTGCAGAAATTGTCAGCACCTATTATTTTGCATTTACTATTGCAAACTGTGTGCATGTTAGCTTAACCTTCTCTCTTGTCAGAACAAGTCACATCACCATGGATTTGCTGCCGGCTAAGAGCCAATTCATCCCCATGTCCACATTTACCACAGTGCAAATGATACTTGCTAAACTGTGCTAACTTAATCTCACATCCAAGCCTCACATAGGGAAGATGCTGCAACAGCAATAGGATTTATGTGTTCCTCAATCGTAGAAAAGTGACAGAAGCAAATAATCTTCAGTACCCTTTAAGCAGCTGACCTGCAACTAAGAATGGAATTGGTTTTACTTGAGCAAAATTTTATTTTTTCAAGACATTAAGTCTATAGTGAGCTAGTGATGAAAACACTGGAAAGTAGGAAAAGAAACTGGCCATATAATCTTTTCCTTCTATTGATTTCCCTTAAATAAGTCTTAGCATTAATAATTCTTCTGCAGACCCCTGTTAGTCACTGTTATATAGCTGAAGGCAGGTATATATTGTAGCTGTTGCAGAAGGCTTGAAGGCTCAGAAGCACTTGTTTCCTGGCAAGAAACACTTTCAGATAGGTCTGGGCAGAATAGGTCTCTTCATTTCTCTACCACAGACAGTTCCTTTAACAGAAAGATCTTTAGGAGGACTTCTAGAAAAAAGTTGTTTTTCCTTTAAATAAACAAAACAAACAAACCCCCTAACAACAACAAAACAAAAGAAACAGAAACAAATGAAAAAAGGATGCAAAAGTAAGGAATATGTGGTGCTGTCTCTAATAGCTAGAATATCTCCCACTTCTGCAGCTTTCTGACTCATCTGCCAGCATCTTCTTTGGAGAGCTCCTCCACTGTCTCCTCTAATTTTTTATGGGGTGCCATTATTGTCAACCATCGTCTATTTATCACATCCAACAGTCCTACCAGTTAGCATCTTGAGGCACCTTTTTCACAGGTCTCTTCCTCTCTCTCCTTTGACCAAGTCATTCATTAAATTAGTGCTCTTTTGGTTATTTAAACATCAGCTCCAGTTCAGCATGACTGAAAACCACAATTCTAAATGCTCTTTCTATTCATTCATTTCTTGATATCTACAAAGAGCACCACTACTCTCTTAGGAAGAGGGCAGGTTTGACTGGAAATATTCACATTGTGACAATGTATGAATCTCTCAAACATCTTCACATGACCTGTGATTTAACCTTTCCCAGTAGACATCTTCCCAGCCAGTAATTTTTTCAAGGTTTAACCATCTTCCTTTCTTTAATATCCCTTCCCCACTGCCTTGACAAAGGCAATTAAATTCTTAGTTGTACTCACATGGATTGAAGACACTGCTTTAATTGTAACTCTGCTGGGCCATTGTGTTTAATATACAATCTTTTTTTTTTTTCCCCTCTCAGGGTAAACAAATAGCTATATTTGTCTTTTTTGCATAAATTTACTGATGTGAAAGTGTGTCTGCTTGGGAAAGAGTATATGTGGAAAATACCAAGGTATAGCAGTCAGTACAGAACAGTACAGTTGTCATTCTGCATGAGGTTATGTGAGCTCATTGAAATTACACTAAACGGGGGAAAATTAGTCCATTTTTTATCTAACTGGAAAAAAATAGAAAAGTAATTAAAATAATCTAGAAGAATAACACACATATTCTCATTCACTAATATCAAGAAGAAAAAAACCCCTATCTCGATTTCTTGACATATTAATAAGAATAAAGCAGTTAACATGGTACTTTTAACTCCACAAAGATAAAACATAATGCTTTCCTTATTATTTGCCCTAAGAAAATGCTTCAAAAATATTGAGCAGATTTATTTTTATGAATTGTTCTAGAAACCATGAGCCAATTCTTTAATGTCCATTTAAGAATAATGGAAGGAATAAATAATTCATAAGACATACAATGCAGAGGTTTATTCTAGAGGTTAGAGATAATGGCCCATGAAGGGAAGAGTGTATTATATTAGGAATTCAAGTAAGCTACAGTCTAATGGTTAAAGCATTCAGAGTATTTTCTATTCTCCACCAGTGCTGTATCTAAGTAGAGGCCTGAACCTTGCTTTACTGAAACGCATATGAAAGAAAAATTATGTATGTGACTAATGTAGCCCAGAGATCTGTGATCTGTTCACTAGTATTTTTTGTGAGGATATCCACAGTCTGATTGTTTTCTAAACTGGGAAGGAAAAATACTAAGGTTCCTTAGAATGATGTTACTTGTTGCCATTAGAGGTAAAATCACTAGTAAAATTACAGGATTGAACCCAAATTACCATCCAAAGACATTTTCAACATTTTCAGCAGGACTACTCCTAATGATTTTCTCTAGCATACCTCATCAGTATGTTGTCAAAGCAGGAAGTATACAATTTAATTCAAGTAAGTCATATGAATGTGAAGTGTGTGGTAACAAAAATTAAAGAATATTCATTAGTAATTGAGGCTCAGAAGATAATGAAGACTCTCAGCTGTGGTGCTATACTTTTCTTCAACAAAAACTGGCACTGGCCCGAAGAAAGGTTTGCTTTGTATTAATGCAGTACTTTAAATGCAGCCTGCATAAACAAACAAAGGTGAACAGTACTTACCACTTGCCAAAAAAATTAAATGCAGTTATCAACAGTCATTACATGTCTCTACAGGCCCTCTCTCTAGCACAAAAAAAAAACCAACCAAAAAACCAACAAAACCAAGTCATCACAACAGCATACATTAACCTCCTGCCTGCAAGAATTTCATCTGACAGAAGTCAGCCTCCTGATGCCAGAGAATTACCCATGAACACACTGCTGTGTACTACAACACAGTATTTTCCCAAATATACCAGGATAAGACTTATCACAAACTATAAATCCACCACAGGCCAAGCTGTTGCAGTGTTAAGAGCTGAAGGCCCCACACTCTGGCACCAGTTTGGTGCCCAGGAGCCCATAGCTAAGATCATGTAGCCCCGCTCTCCACATGGCAGTACCTTGGACCAGAATCTCCAAAAACCAACGTGAGAAGCACTTCAATTGCCAATTACTGACATTGCAACTAGAACCCTCTTGGCATCTAAAGCACTTCATTCTTGAGTTAGGCTGCAGCAGGGTCTGCACTTACACATGGGCATTTTTCAAAAGCATGACAGGAAGAAAGAAAGGTTCTCTCAGCAGCTAAACAGGCAGAGGTCAGACCTGGAGAGTCATGAGGACAACAGTGAAGTCCTATCTGACACTTGCCAGGAAATTCCCTTCATCACCAGGCCAGAGGCTAGCTGGGAGGAATGCCTTTCATTGTCCCTACTGAAAATCTGTTATTCTGTACAAAGCAACCCACGTTCATTGGGCCAGGGAAGAAAGACATCACTTTGCAATGCAACAATTAAGGTACCTAGCTGGCAGCAAGGAAATTTGAATTTCAATCCCTGTTACAACACTGCTTTTCTAGATAATTACCATGTAACATTAAAGTATATGAGAATAAAGAGCCAGGAACAGAAACTGAGTTTCCTAATAACCTATTCAAACCTATCCATTACTCTGGATACCAGCAGGACACAGACTTGGCCATCCTGTGCTGCTGCATTTTTATTGTTATGGATACCCAAGTTACCTGGTACTATTTCAAATTATTTATACCTACTGCAATCATATCTATTATTAAAGACAGACATATATCCATCTTGGGGTAGCTTTTCTTTCCAATCCCTTCAGAGGCATTTCTGAAATCTACTCCTAACTAATTAAAATTGATAAGAAATAAAGAAAGAATATAAAAACCTCTTTTATTCAATTTATTCTCTTTCATGCCTATTGCGATAGTCGCCCCTTGCTCTGGTCTCTCCAGTACTTTCCCATGCTTTATTCTTCTTTATGGTCCTGTACTGCCCCCCACCCAGCATCCTTTATCTTTCATTTCTCTTCCTCATCTATGTTTCTGCCTTCTTTTTCTTCACTTTCAACACTCAGTGACATCTTCCTCCTCCATTTAGGAAACTCAAAATGCCTGGACCAGAAGAGGTGAGAAGGGAAAAAAAAAGGTAAAGAGGTAAATGTCATTCTCTCATTGTTATCTCATTTTTAAAGAATTCAAGTCCCTGTTTTAAAATTTTTTATCTTGATTGCTGCTGTCTGAAAGGCCTAGACGAACAACAAACCCAGGAAAAATTAAAGAGCCATTGGAGTGGAATAGTTGCAGTGAGCACTGAATGAACTGTGATCTTTGGTGGCATCAAGATCAACACCACATGCTTACAGCTGTAGCGATTAGTCAATACATTCCAAATCATCCCCATGGTGACAAAGACAGAGGCATTTTTAAGTTGTAATTGAGATCAGTCTTGATACGTACAGTTGGAGTCATGCCTGTGAACTTTGCTAAAAGGCTGGCTATGTAAACTATCTATCAGTTTCACATGAGCAGTAATCTAATGACACCACAAAAATCTCATGATGTCCCTTGCTCCACACGTCCAGCCACAGCAGTGGACTCATGCCAGGGTGCTTCAGCTGTGCTACTGAAGCATTTGCCTCCCAAGAACTGGAACACCGCATAGACCATCACTAACAATTTGGCATTATTCCCTCTGGGGGCGTCCAAGTTTTGTACAATGCTCAGTCCTGTAGCCCAAAAGCACTCTTGCTCTAATCCAGCTCACTTGACTTGCAGTCACGTGCCAACTGAAAACCCATGCATAATACTACTGACTCCAGCACGCTTTGGATGAAGCCCATAGGGACAGGCAAATCTGCTTTTCATAGATGGGAATAAAATATTTTGTTTGTTACTACTAAGCTAACCACAATAAATAGTTCTCTTTCATGTGGTGATGAAACAAAGCAATCATGCTCTATTCCTTTTTTAATTATTAGGTTGAAAGAATCAGTGTCTTCCTCTGGCATGTTTATTCTGAATCATATTCATCACATATATAAATAGTCAGCAACTGTATATAGTAGAGGAGGGTGGACAGGAAGGTCAGGGAATTAACTTGATGTCAAGAAAGCATTTCCTGTAGAGTCATCAAATCTGTCCTGGGTAGAAACTCCTACACTGGCACACAGGTAGCCTAAAGGCTGCTGTGCCCTTGTGCTCCAGACATGCCAGGTAAGCATCTCCAACTTTACTGGCATTTGGAATCTTCTCCTCCTCGCACATCACATAGGCATAACTTACTTTTTGGGCTTTGTAGAGATGAGTAAAAGACTTTTCCTTTCTGCCTCGTGTTACAGGCAGCACCAAGCAGCTACTCCATTGGGTCAGGGAGATTATGATGAGATACACCTCCTCCACTGAAATCTGAGTGGACAGGTCCTGGAGGGAAGCACTGGCTCTACTACCACTGTCGAGCATAAAGAAGTGGCAGTAAGTAATATCATGGACAGGGTGCTAAAAGGCAGAGTTATAAGTTGTGGCCAGTCACAACTAAATTCACACTTTCTGTGTAGTTTGCATTTTTAAACTATTCTGCATAAATGCAAGGACTAGCCCAAGTATGGCATTGCACAGCTCAGCCCATCAGGAAAACTAAGCCAGAGCTTCCTGGGACTTTTTGTAGTGACCTGGACATTGCCCTGGCATTTGCTGCGCGCCGTTTTGGTAACTTCAGAGCCACGAAAGCTCAGCTGCCTTCACTTCACAGGATCAGAGGCTGGAAGGAGCCTTTACGATCATCCAGTGCAACCTCCGGCCCAGCACCGCCACTGTACCCCCTAAACCACCGAACCCAACACCCAGCGCCAGAGCCAGACCGCTCTTGAACACCTCCAGGGATGGTGACTCCACCACCTGCCCGAGCATTGGAATAGACTGCAGGAACTTCGCGGGTAGGAACTGCTCTTCCACGCTCCATCGCTGGGCCCGGCAGAGCGGGCACCCAGGGCAGGCAGCCGGTCCCGCAGCAGCCGGGGTGGGAGGGAGCGCACCGCGGCCCGGCCAGAGGGCGCTGCCGGGGGAATGCGGCCCGGCCGCTGCCCCGGGCGGGGATGGAGCCCCGCAGCACCCACGGCTGCTCTCCCCGCGCGGCGCCCGCGCAGCCACACGCGGGTTGGGAACCGAAACGAGGGCGGGCAGGTTGTGTTTCGTCGGTTGTGAGTTTGAACTAGCGCACCTTGCCTGGCTGGAGCAAGGTCACCGCCTCGCAGCCCGCCGGGCCCCGCCGGCAGCCCCCAGGATCCTCCTCCATCCCGCGCGGTATTTTTAGCCGCTGACCCAGTTCTCCCGCTCGGCTACCTGCGCCTCTCTCCCCGCCCGGCCGGGCCCCCGCCCACAGACGCACCGCCCCGGGACGGCCCGGCCAGCGCCAGGTGAGCGCAGCGGGGCAAGGACGCCGCGGGGCAGGTGCGGTCGGAGCGCGGCGGCAGCGCCTCGCTGGGGACGGCCCGGCCCGGCCCTGCCGGGGAGCGGGACCGCCGCGGGGAGCAGCCCGGGCGGGGAGCCGCGCACGCCGGAGCGGAGCGGGCGGGCCGGGGCGGGCGGGGCTGCCGGGCCCCGCGGGGGCGGAGCGGGCGGCGCCGGCGGCGAGAGCGGCCGCGGCGCAGTTTTCTTCTGCGGAGCCGAGCTACAAGTGCGTGGCGGCGTGTGAGCGCCAGCGTAAGTGCGGAGTTTTGTCTTTTACAGAAATGTGTCCCTCGCCCTATGCTGCCCTCGCAGGGAGCGCTCCTCCGGGCGGGCGGGTAACGGAGCGCGGCAGCGGAGCGGAGCTGGGGTGCCCGGGCGCCGAGGTGCCGGCGTAGGAAGTGGGTCACTGCCGCCGCTCTATCCTGCTCCAGCTTACTTTCCTTCATTCTCTTTGGCGATTCCCCCTCTTCGCTCTGCCGAGTGCCCGGGCGGTGCGCGGCCCCTCGGGGCGCAGGTGCGGCTGCCGCGGGGGCTCTGACCGGCCCGGCGGGTCCCAGCTTCGAGGTGCCCAAGTTGCGTGGTCGGAGTTTGCGATACTGAGATCTATGGAAATTGTTTATTGCTGGCGTAGCGTTTTTATGTAGACGAACGCTGGCACCGTGTTTGAAAGGTTTAAAACCAGCTGCAGCTCTCGTGCAGCCTGAGTGCTTTGGTCCTGCACTAGGAGCACAAACACTCCTGAGATTTTTAAAGGAATATCTTTGCTGCTTGCTCCTCCGCTTGCTGCTATTTATACCACGAAAGGTTGGCAAGGAGAGGAGAGCCAGAGTTTGAAAATGACATTGAACTTAAACTTGATACCATTGTTCCAAGGCCAACGCGAGACTGCATATTTAAAATAAAACAAAAAAATGCTCAACAAACAACCCGGGGAAAACACCCTACACCTCTGTTTGGAGAGAACTGAGCATCCCCTTTTCATTAGGGATATGTAGAGTTTTAATTCAGTTTTGCTACTCTGACAGTCTGCCACCAGGTCTAAGCCTGTGCTTCAGTTCTACTTTTTTTGTTTGCTTTATGCTTCTGATGTGATGGACAGGAGAGCTGGTTAAACCCCTGGGGGTTATCTCTGACATGCATGGCTTTACTTATGCAGGTAAAATTAATCTTTATTGGTCATTGCCAATGCATTGTAAGGTCTGAGAGTATCTACAACATAAAATATTGTTAGCACTAAGTCTAACAAATTGAGTGTTCATACACTGTTAAGTATATATCCATGTTAATAATTTTCTTTCTTTTCCTAAATGAACTCAATATACAGTAATACTTCTCTCTCTAAAGTGAGAAGGGATAAGGTTTTCATATAATGAAACTTTTTGGGTTTTTTGAAATAGAAAAGCTTTAACCTTCATTATGTATATCACTAAGATTTTCAGAGTGGGTGATGGTGACTAATATGATGGATCTCCCTATCTGGTTTGCTAAATAAGAGCTATTAAAAGTTGTTTATTCCTCGTGACATGCATGATGCTCTTGTGGAACTGCAGCGCCACATTGTAGCGGCTGGCTGGAGTGACTTTGGACCAGCCACTGGGGTTAACTTAGTTCTCCTTGTGCTAGTTACCATGGGTGAGCAATGGATTGCGTTTGAGCTCTGTTTTTATGGAGCGTAATTGTATGTATGGTAACAAGGCTGTATTTAAAATTCATATAGCCTCTTTTAAAATACTGTGGGGTTCTGATTTCTGGCTGAGATCAGTCTGTTTCAGAACTGTGGCTAAAGCAGTGATAATAATCTGATCACTCTGAAGCTAAAACTTTCCCTAATATAATTTTCCATCCAGGGTAAACATGATTCTGTATGCAAAGATTCCATAACTTGAAAATATTTGAACAAATGTTAAACTTTTAGTAGCTGGCATCTTAAAATAGGTTTCATGATCTTTCTGAGCAATTACGGTTCAGTAAATAAGAAGCTTTACTGTTGGATTCATAACTGTTCCTAATTCTCATGCGGTTTACTTAGTTTTACAGCTGAAATCGATATTAAGAATTGACTAACTCTGAAAAAATGCAATGTCAAGGCTTTGACAAAGTCAAGATTTGACAGAGTAATGACACACTAAATGGATTTGGGGCTCCTGTCTCTAAGTCTTGCATTTTGTGGCTTCAAAATTTGTCTGCAACCATGTATAGAAGAACTGGGTTTCTTTATTAGGAAGAGCCAAGATTCTTGCACAAAAATGTATCTAACATGTTAGATAGCTAATGATAACAATCTAGCAAACTAATTACCTAGACTATTATAGTAGGAACTGTGGAAATCAGATTTTCCAGCTGATAGTGTAGGAGTGATTTTTTTGAATCTAAAAAATAAAAACATACATATGTTTTTATCCAGACATATTCACTTTATACATGTATAAATGTATATGTTATGTATAAAAATGTGGTATATTACATATTCATATAAGATGCTAAAGTGTGCCACTTCTGTATTGTGATTGTTTGATGTTGAGACATAATTATGTGGGCAGAAGTAGCATGTGTGGTATGATCCAACAGAAGCTGCTAAAGTGATGGCCTGCCCCAAGTCCCTATCCCTGTCATTTTGTTCTAATCTTTCAATTTCGTGATGTATCCTGATTCACTGTTTAATTGGGAAACTCAAGCCTTTTTAAAGTTACCTTTACCCCATGAATTCAGAGGATTACCTGGTGAGTTTGTGGAATGCTCAGTGTATGCAATAATGTGGGAAGAGTTCGTGCTTCTTCAGTGTTTGTGGTGTGGAACCGGTTGTTTCACAGTTTGTTTTAAACAAACATTACAGTGAGAATGATAACAGCCTACTTCTTTTTTTAAGGGAGTACTTGTGCTGTGGTATTTGTTCATTTTCCTATTTCATATATGAAGATGTTTTTTAAACTCTGCAGTTGGTCTGGTAGAGGCATGGGAAGAGTTGTTTTCTGCATTCCTTTTTTCCCTGTTGTTGCAGAGATTATTCCATGGAGTGCATTTGCTATGCATATAGGTTCGCTTTATTACTTGAAGAAAAAGATCAGTGCTAGTTGGCAATTTTATTTGTTCTCCAAGTGAAAAAACATTAATAGTGAGTCTTACTTTTCTACTGAGTGGGCTTTTTTTCAGCATGTAAAACTTATGTCAGGACTCTTCAGTGGAAAACTTCCTTTTTCTCCATTCCTAGCACCTATATTAACTTTAGTTTTATTTCATTGACTTCTCCTTCCCTTGACTGACTTACATTAATCCTTAATGATCCTGGCCCTTTTGCACTTAACCTCAAAGTGCTTTGGTTAGTTCTCTGTTCAGTTTTTGTGTCGGGAAAAACTGAAGCTGCTGTTTGTGTATGACTGTGATGCGATTTGTGAATCACTCACTTGCATTGACTCCCCAGCCGCTGTTATCATTCCTCTTTAGAAGATTCCCTTAGGTCTGTCATCTTGTTTGCCTTTCTCATTGAATTTATTTTAGCTCTTCCAACTTTGCTAAGTTGCCAGTGTGCTCTCAGCAATCTTCAAATATTTAAAGATTTCACAATTATTTTTTCTTTTTGCAATTTTAAATAACTATTTACAGAATAGACACTAGCTCATTTTTGCATGTAATGTTAATGTGGATTTATGGGGTGCAATAGGGTAATTTTGCAGGGAATGAAACCACAATACTCAAGGCACTGGGAGCTGAGATGTCGTAATGCATTTTGGGTTTTGGTGGCCTGGTCCTGCTGCAGACCCCACTGAATGTGCATGCAGGGGTTGTCTGCTCAGTGTGACAGTGGTCATCAGCTGTGCAGCAAACTCCCAGAAGTGGAGTGAAACAATCGGAATGTGTGTGGTGTAGCACTTTATTGTAATGGCTGATATTCCTACTATCTCTAATACCTTTTCCTGTATACTCTGTGTACGGTCTCTAACAGGAGGAAGTAAGAAAACCTTCCTCCCAGAGTCAGTTTTCCTGCTGTGTTAGCTCCTTTCATGTCAGGGAAGAAGGTGGACAAGCTTTTTTTAAGCAAAACCAGAGCTATTGAAGTAGGAATTGTCATTACTATGAAAAAAATATGATGTAGCTATGTTAAGTAACTCGTTTTTAACATGATCTCCTGTCAATGTATGATACCCCTATTGTGTATTCTGGACTTGTTGGTTTGGTTTGGTAGCATTAGGTGGTACCGGTGAGGTCTGGATGGAGTGATCTGTGAAATGGTGCTCCTTTTTTCTGTGTTACATCATCTGTAAACTTATGCAACTGGCAAAAAATAAATTATTTTCATCATTGTGCTCCTGAACGAATGTGATTGTACTCTTGGATGGGTGTTTGGTACGGTGAGTGTTACAGACTGCTGTTTGTATCCATTCACGTCCTCTTGGAGTTGTAGCTGAGGCTGCTGGAGAGAGATGCTGACTTGACGTATCTCTAGTGTTGAATTGCAGCAGCCTGAATAATCTTGACTGAAGAATTTTAAAAATAGGAGCATTTTGCTGCACCATCATGCCAAGAGGGTTTGGAAACTAAGGATCTGTATGCCATTGGGCAGTGTGAGAGCATTGTAGTAAAGAGTATGGGCTGGTGAAAAACTACTCTGAAACAAGGACTATGAACTTGCCCATCAGCTGTGGTTTGTGTGCCCATTCTTCCAATTAAGATGATGTACCTTTCTGATTTTACTTGGTGCTTTACCTGTATGCTCCTAGTGAGTCAAACATGATTACTCTTACTTGGGGAAGCTAAAGGTAAGATAGTTGGAATACTTCAAGACTGTTGTATGAGACCATTTTTAAACTGGAGGTATAAATGGAAGATGCTGCTGTGCTGGCTTATGCATAGTATGCATCCTGTTAATGCCTGGTCTACCAGAGTCATCAGTTCTTGGAAAATGTCTGAGTTGCTTGCTCTTAGTATCTGATTTAAATGTTTTAGTGGTAATGAAATACTTCTTTTACTGTGATTGAGAGATATTTGAAATACTAGTGCTGTGACTTTAAAAGGGAAGTCAGGAAGTGCTTGCATGATACTTGCCTCAAGTTGGTATTTTTCTTTGTAATTCTGTAAATTAAAGCACTTTTTAATTTGGCTGGGAAGTATCTTTGGAGTTCACTTTTTCCAAATTCTATATTGAAGTAGGACTACTGCCTATTCTAAAATCAGGTCAGTCATGGCAGGGTCCAACTGAGTCTTGCAAATCTCTGTGGGTGAAGGTTCTGTAATCTGCTTTGGATGTTCTAGCAAATAACTTTGTTTAAATAAATAACTTGAACTGGGAAGGCTGATGAGTCATTTACAGGATCGTAGGCAAAGCATGTTAACAGAAGTTAGTTGGTAATTGTACCTGGTTTTGATACAGAACTCTTTCAGATGAAACACAGAGACCTTCAGGGAAACTGCTCTAAAAAAAGCTGTTGTTCACCTTTGCCTCTGACATTACACTAATCAGATGATTCTTTTTGTCGCTCTTCATGGCCCTAACTCTTTATTGCAGCTCTCAGTTGCAAGATTGTAGTTCTGCCTGTAGGTGCTGTGCAGTTCTTTGAATGTTGGCTCCTGCTATAAGAAATTCTCATACGCTTCCCTTTGAGCCTGTCCTTTCATCCAGTCGAAGTTTCAATGTGCCAAATGTCCTTAGAATTTCTTTTAGCTTGGGGGAAAAAAATCTCCAAGTTTTATGGGACAAATTAGTGGGAAACTTGACTTTTTAGTGGTAAATGGTGAAAAATTGGAAGACTGCTTTGTGAGTGTAAATAAAAATAGCTTGATAAATAATTATGCTGCAGAAAAGTGGCATATATACAGTGTGTAAAACTGGGAATCTGTCTGTGTATTTGCAAGTTTTATCTAAAGTTTCTTATTTTCTGGTGACCTGTGTGATGCAGTGGTCAGTATGTCTTTCAGTCTGTGGAGCAAAACCTACATACACAGCTGGTAATTGCTTGTAAACTGGGTGACTAGTTTTAGAGAATTATAAAGGATTGTTTGATTGGAAGTTTTCAAAATATCATTTCCACTTCGGAATGGTTTGTTGGTTATTTTCTTCTCCTGCCTATTTTATTGATTTTGATGTCTTTCTGTATTATTTAATGTTGCTTTTCTATAGCAGCAGTATTCCACACTGATAGTTTTTTCATGTCTATCTTGGCCTTTAAGTTGCTCAGTTAGAAAAACAGCTTATGGCAAAGTCATTCACTACGAACATTTGGAAGTAAGTGGGGTGTTTATTTTGAGACATGCTGATCAATAGACAAAACCAATAGGCAGTATGCATTCCTGCATTAGGATTACTTATATCAACATTAATGCACCATTGAAATTATGAATCCACATAAACATTTCTGTAATAGTATCGAGATGCTGTCCTCTTGAATCTCTTTGATGTTCTTCTGGGGGAAAGTGAAGAATAATTTGAAATTTGGTTTGAAAGGCTTCTAACACTCCTCTCTACCACAGGCAGTGCTGCTTGGGCTATCATGTCATCTGCAATGTTGTCACTTGGAGATTAAACTATTCTTTTGATGTATCTGTCACAAAGCATGAACTTTCTTGGTATCTTCATTACTAGGCTATATTTAAAGATTTAATAAACCTGCTGGCTTGCACTGGTTCTGTTCATACTTAAATTGTGCTCTTTGGGATTAGCACACCCAAAAGTCATGGTTTTCAGAAAACACAGCTTTTAATGAGTTCTATCATTTAAATCAGTATATGACTTTCCCAGAAACTGGAGAATTAAATGTGATAAAAAATTAACTGTTGCATCTGGATTTGTTGCCCAGATTTGTCTGACAAATAGACATGCTAAAGCTTGAATAAAACCCACTGGGGAAAGGGGGTTGTTTGAAAAACTAATTCTTGCAGCAAGGTGTATGCTGTATTAGGGTGTTCACTTTGTGGAATGTAAAAACAAACTTCTGTTAATGATCTTCTATCTTAATTCCTGGGAGTGTGCATTACACAAAGCATTGGACTGAAATTGTAGCTTGGTCAGTTGGTCTAAGAAATTAGCACTGAAATTATCCTCTCATACTGTTTTTTATCATGAACGTCTAATCCGACTCGTTAGAAAATCTTGTACAGAGATTGGACAACTGTGCTTGGAATGCCTGAGAAAGCCTTCTCTGTCTTTAATGCCATGTACGCTTTTCCATGTGTGGCTCAGTGTGATTTGCTACAAGTGGTCCTGTCTTGGTTTTTTTAATTGGGATTTTTTTGTTCATTTGCTTGTTTTGGAAAAAAGATTGTTTGAAACTAGGTGGTGATTTGTCCATCATTGTACATGGACTTCATGATTCCCTCTCTGAGAGGCTTGACAGCTTTTGGTTTTGCAGAAGTGCTGGTGTTCAAACCATTACTTGAATTACTGTAAGGCACTTTCTGACTCCCCCCTCCTTTCTGGTTATTGCTTTGGGAAGTGAGCTGCTCCTTTCCACCTTCCAGACATCAGTCATTCAGTTCTTTTGTGTACGTGATTATTTCTGACTACTGAGTGAGGCTTTTTAATCGTGCTGTGGCTTCTTTGTTGATGTGGGCTGTCTGGGCATGTGAAGAGTTTCACATTGATTCTGTCTCCACTTTGTCCATCTTGAGTTGCATGGCAGCGCACCTTCGATGTGCTGGTTGATGGCGGTGTGGTGCAGGCCATTTCTGCATGCACTTGACTCACATTTCTTGGCACCATAAGCTGGCTCTGTCTGTTGCAGCACACTCTTATCTGACCTGTGAACTGGTTATTGCTTTTCTCCCATCCGTTGTCAAGGATCATAAAACCATTACTTTGTAGCTGAGTGTTATCTGATCTTGGGAAGCCTATTGATTGCTGTTCCACTGTTGCAATGCTACCTAGTTGCATGGCTTGTCTGCCAGTTTCACCTCTGCAAGACACCCTCAATGCTGACTTGATCATTTTATTGCATTGTAGATATCTAGGAGATACCTATAGAATTTGCAGAAATTTGGTGCTTCTTCGTGCTAGTACTATCTGAACAACTCCCTGTTTCAAGTATACTTCTATCAGATATTTGTAACTGGGCAGCTTATATGGTGCTGTATTGTCTGTTATACTTCAGGTGTAAGTTTGCAGAAGCTAAACTCTACTGCAGATTTCCATTAAGGAGAATTCTATTTTGTATACCTAATTTGCTCCTCATTTAGTGATACAAGCCAAAGTTATGGGGCTTTATGCTTACCTTTTTATCTTTCAAGCAGTGTGAACATGGAGTGTTTTTATTGTATGTGAAATCTCCTCTTTCTCAGGTCTCTATTACCACCAGCTGCCATTAGCAGTGTGAAGGCACTGAAAGGAAATCTGTTGATATGATTCATGGTTCATATGTGTTATCACATAACATGAGGCTCAATTTAATGAATTTTTTTTGCCAGAATTGTCTGAGACAGACCGTGTATAGTAGGCTACTTATTTCTTTGATGCAGTGAGGGTAATTTTATTTGACGCAGAGTTTAAGGTAATCAAATTTTTGCCCAGGTTGTATCTACAGGTGGATTTTTGGAGTTTTTCCTTTGCAAACTTTCCCTAAAGGAAAGGAATTCCTCAGAAACTTTGATCTATGTCCTTACCTGTGTCTCAGCATACAAGTGTCTCAAAACAACAGATGTTCCTTGTAGTGCATCTGTGTTTCCTGTGCTTTGTTTCATTCTCATAAACAGTTCATAGGACCTCTTCAGGAATTGTTGCAGTTGAGTATTATGAAACTGAAATGTCTGGGCGTTGTCTCCTGCTACAGTATTATAATCAGCCAGAGCCTTGATGCCAGGGGATAATAATGGCTGATTTGGCAGTCAGCATAGGTTGGTGGCCTTGGGCAGCTGGATGCCTTTAGGTGTTTGCACTCTCAGTATCTGCCTAGAAGGATGGCAGAGGCTTGCCAAGCGGTTAGGAAGCTCGCTGACTTTAGCGTGCTTGAATCTGTAGTAGCAGAATGAATGTTCTTGCTCTGCACCAACTCATCTAATGAATAGCTTCTGATACTCATTTGGAGTTGTGCAGAGCACTGCTTCACCTAAGGCTTCTTTGTAGCTCCTTGATGTTCTAATAGCAAGTAGTATAAACCTTGTGAGCTTTGTAGTTTTCTCAGGAGGTTATAAAAACTTTTGGTCATCCACTTCATTAGGTGTTCTGCTTGTGGTCAAAGTTTGTATCTGCCTTATTGCACAAGAACACAGATCAAGATACCTGAGGAGTTTCTGTATGTGGTTAGGATTCACCATTACTTTCATTTCCTTGCCCTGAACTTCTTTGGGTTTATGTGCCATAGATTTCATGTAATAAAATGTCCTGCTGCTCAGCAAATGGGCTCCAAAGTCAAATACCATAAAGCCAGTCTTCTGTGTCACAGATTTCTCATAGGTTTCATAATAGTTGTGTTGGGCATAACTCATATTTATTCATGCTTCCCTGCTTTAATAATGCTGCATCTCAACACTTATTAAGTCTGGTTACAAATTTCAGCCAGCTAGGTCTGGTAGTTCATTTAATAGCTTAATTGCAAGGTGATAATTGAATAGCAGCTGTCAGTTTCCTAGTTGAGGAGGATGTAGCATTAGACTTGAAATCTTGGTAAAAGCTGCCTCTACTGTAAGATGTATTGCAGCTTTAGCTATTACCTTAACAAGAAAAGTATTGAGAATATTTTTTGTGGTTGTTGTACTGGACTAGTAGGTTTCCTGATTGCTCAGTAAACTATTGACCAAGTGCTTCAAGCACAAGGCAGTGATGCATGCCATGTTAGTTGGGATCTCTGGATGTTTCTTGGGCTGTGGCTTTTTCCACCTGTTCTAGCATAGTAGTGATCAGTATTGTAGTTCTTCCCCTCTGTGCCCAGCTATCTTTATAGCAGTGTCTCTGAGCTGAACTGTGTCCCACAGATCACAGCTCTGTTGTGCCAGTGTGTAAGCCTTCCTCTACACCAATGTGTGGTCACAAACATACATTTGTAAAACATGCACTTTTTAGACAAATAAGTACTGTGGAGCCTTGAGAGGAGTGTCTGTAATGTATCCAAAATGGAGAAGAGCTGAAGGTAAGGCACTGCAGTGGTTAGAGCAGCCCTTCTAGTGGAACACTTGACATTTCAGTGGTATAGCTTGGCATGTGGGCATGCCTCCAGCTTTTACTCTCCTGTGAGGTACCCTGTTGGTAAGGTGTCACCTAAATATAGTAAGCCTGTGTGGTGGGATGTTTTTTCCTTTGCAATTGGCTATTTTCAGTGCAAAGTAATCAGGAAAGCTTTGCCTTCTACAAGGTCACTCCATCACAGGCTTTCGGGTATTTCCAGTTGTTTAGCTTTCTTATTGAAGGCCATGTAGAAACTTAGCAGCAGACTTTGGAATCAGTATTTCTGTTCTCTAATCTGTAATGGGATGCATATCATTGATAAAAGAAGTCTGGATCTGCAGAGGTCATTCCATAGTATCTGCAGAGGTTATATTTAGTGCTTGTTTCCATCTGAATTGTGTCAGAGTAAGGCTACTGTTACAAACTGCTTGCTTATTTATAAACATATAGAGAATACCAGCTTCCTGGTAAGGGGCTGCCTAGAATTTTGCTCTTAAAAAAAATTGTGGAGAAGAAGATTTCTAGGAAAAAAAATTGGTTGCAATGTATTCTTGATGGCTGTTTTGTCAACTAATGGCTTCATATAATAGCAGGTTTGTGGTTGTCAGATGTGAATAAAGCTAGATGTTGTAGAGAAGTATGTTTTTCAGTCTCTGGGACTAATCATGGTCTGCAGGTAGCAGAAAGTGGCTTACAAAATACTTGCAAAAAGTGGTGGGCTGGCTTCTTTCTGGCACCTGTTTGGATGAAATTTCTCCCAGAGCAAAGAAAAAAAAAATAAAAAATTCACAAATACAGTATTCATCTTATTTCATATTGACTTGTGAGTGAACAATTCAACAGTGTGTAAAGGGTCAGGTCCTTGGATCTCTTAAATGTTAATAGCCTGTCAATGTATGTGTTTTGTTTTCTAGTTTTGTTTTAGAGAATTCATAAATGGCAAATTAATCCTGTTTTCTGCCTCAAAATAATATTGAATAAATGGATAAGCATACAACCTATTAAGAATAAATGTAGCAACCCTGTAGTTTTTAATTCAGCTTTTAGTTGTATACTATTTGTTTTTTACATGTGAGGTCGATGTTGTGTTTTGGAGCTTTTTTTTGTGGGTTTGGTTGTTTTGCTTTTTGTCTTTTTTTAAGCCCTTGCACTATATTGTTTTCATTGTCACAGAAATTTGTTAAGCTTGCCTTATTTTGACTTAGGGCTGTCAGTGTAGAAAACTGGTTACTACTGTTTGATAGCTGGGTCTTGACATAGAATCACCAAAGGAGAACTTGCCTGTGAAGTCTTAAAAATCTTTTGACTTTACTAATATGAAACAGTAGCATTTTAATCTGTAGTGTCAGAAGAGGAAAATGTCAAATAATGTGTGTCTGTCCACACTTATGAGGTCTGTCATTGAAATGATTGTGAGTACTGTAGTATGTTTTGCATGCTCTTCAGCTCTTCCAGAAATCACTTTCAAAAGGAGGCAAACTGGCCTTTGTCCTCAGTAATACTTCCTGGGCAAAAAATTTAATCTGGACTAACGGCTGCCTTTCTACAAACCAGTGACTTTGAGGTTAATGTTTAATTATTTAAATGGATTTGGCATGTTGCCTTTGAAGTAGAACAGAGTGTGCTTAACCCTGAAACTCAAACTGTTTCCCGGGTAGCCAAAAAGAAAAAAAAATTACCTATAGTACAGTGATGTGGTAACCTGAAAAATTATAATTTAAGGCTAATCCTGAACAGAGTTATCCTAAAGGAGGACTATGTATCTGATTTTTTTCCTGTTTATTTAAGGGGAATTTTTGCAGATGGTATTGGAACTTTTTACAGAACTTTTAAGGCTAAATAGTAGCACTCATCTAGGGGTTGAAGTCCACTATAAACAAACTGGTGTAGACTCTAATAAAAATAGTCCTAAAAGATACCGATCTGCATGAAGGAATTTTAAACTTGTTGAAACTGGGTAGCTCGCTAAATTCAGATGACTTTATTTTTAGTTCTCTTTGTTTGGGTTGGAATGTGAGAGTTAGGCAGGGTTGATTCGCATAAAGCTCAGGCTTAGTTTGGGAGTCTCAATACTTTCCACTTGAAAAAGTTACAGAAGAAAGCTAAGAGCAATTGCACTTGGTGTTCTTCACATCTCTAGTGCTCTCTACCTTAATCCAGGGTGCTGTGTTGGCACTGTTTGGAAGAGAGGTGGGAGCTTTGACATTGGAACTGCATCTTCAATCCAGTCTGATTCTGACCTTAAGCTTACCAAGAACTTTGCTAAAAGCATCGCAGTCAGTGGAGTACTTCGTGCCTCTTGTGCCAGATGATGCAAACCCAGATTTTCTGCCAAGTATCCCAAGGATTTTCTTATTTTCTTCACATGCTGCATTGGTGACTTCATGCTCTCTGTAGTTGAGAGAAAGAAGCAGTGCACAAGGCATGCTAAGGTAAGCCTGGGCTGGACAGGGAAGACAATATTCTTTCCTCATCCTGCTTTGTCATATGAATCTCATGTTCAAGTTAAACAAGCATGTGAATTTTTCAACATGTGTAAATGTGAAACCTCACACTTTAGAACTCTTAATGAAAATAATTGTAAATCCTGTAACTCCAAGCCTAGGAAAGAAATATTTCATGTTGCAACAACTTCCCAAACTAGTACTTTGCTTAACTGATTAAGTTGTGTAGTATTTGTATTTCATCACAGAAGTGATATTCTCTGGACCAATGTTAGTTACTTGCTTGAGCTCATGTTTGCGTATCCTAAAGAAAGGAATGATACTGCAAATGGCCAGCGCAGAATTAATACATCACATATTATGATGCAATTTGTGTGGCCCAAAGGAGTGGTGCCCAAATAAATGGGTACAAAATCTGTACAGTACCAAAAAGCATCCTCCTATTGGCAGCATGAGTGCTACAACTCTGAAACTGGTAGGAACTACTTATTTTTTTGTATCATCTGTGTTGGTAGTTGGAGAGAAAATTTTATGGTAATTTAATGTATTTGGTGATCTCCTTATAAATGAAAAAAAAATTCTACCTAAATAGGGTCATTTCATGAGGGGAGGAGAGACAGACTACTTTTGATTGACCAGCCTCTTCCTGCTGGTGGTTCAGAGATAAAGCAAAGATCAAACCAAAGGGAAGTTTAATTTTGAGTGCTTTACACATGGATAATAAAAGGATAATCTGTGTTTCATCCAAAAAATAAGACATTAAATACTTTGGCTAGAAAACTTTTAGTAGGAACTTTTCAGACGAAAGTTTTAAATCTTACTTCTGAAGAATAAGGCTCTTTTCTACCCCTTGCGTGTTAAATTAGATGTAGGAGAACAATGTGTTCAGACTGTCAGCTCAGCTCTCAGGAGCTTACAGTGATCTGTGCCTGGTGCTGCCACATGTAGTCAGCTTGCTCCAGCAGCACTCTTTAGCATCCTTAGTGCAGGGACAAGGCTCCAGCAGTCAAAGTGGTAGGTAAGCACTTTGAAAAAAACTGTTCAGGAAAGCACAGAGATTTAGTCAGTTTATAAAATAGTAATATCTTCAAACAGAAGATAAGTTTGGATCTGTTCTGTTCTGAAGGGGAGAGGAGAAGGAGGAAAGGTGACTGGTGATCACTTTTTTTGTAGGGCTGTATTTGGGCTATGTTGAAATAGAGTGAAAGCTTGTTAATCTCCATGAGGAGGGTTGTTGTGAGCAAAATTGGGAATATTGAAGTAGAAACATAGTTCACAGGTCAGTATTTGCTGACCTTAAAGAGCAGCTTTTCAGAAATTGTTAAGACTGTGACCAAGCCATAACAACTTCAACTAGTGACTCAGGAACACCGGGTAATGATGAGGTGTTGGCAGGCTTGGCACAGCAGGGCAGGAATGGCCAGTGCATACAACTTCGGTTGATGGTGGTTTTTATTTTGGGCTGGTGGTAGGCCATGGTTGTTAGATGGATCTATGGTTAATGCCTTGTCCTGTGTGCCAGCTGAGCAGCAATAGGTTTTACCACTCAGTGATCTGAATGCAGAATGCCTGTGATGCTGAGGGTGAACTTTAAACTGAGTATCCTCCCAGTCAGTGGATATATACTTAACTGCTTAAGTTGCTTCTGATTTCTGTTTGTTTGTGTGTTGGATTTTTCTCTCTGAGAGATCATAGAATTGTGGAATGGTCTGTCATGGGAGGGATCTTAAAGGTTAGGTCATCTAGTTCCCACCCCCCTGCCATGGGCAGGGACACCTTCCACTTGACCAAGTTGCTCAATGCCCCATCCAGCCTGGCCTCAAATGCTTTCAGGGATGGGGCATCCATAACATCTCTGGGCAACCTGTTCCAGTGCCTCACCACCTTCATAGTAAAGAATTTATTCCTAATATCGAATCTAAACCTCCTCACTTTCAGTTTGTAACCATTCCTCTGTGTCCTGTCACTACATGTTCTTGTAAGTAGTCTCCATCTTTCTGGTAGGTTCCCTTCAGGTTGCAATTAGGTCACCCTGAAGCCTTCTCTTTTCCAGGCTGAACAATCCCAATTCTCTTAGCCTTGATGATTATAGCCTGTAGATAGCGATGATGGCTTGATGATTGTGGCCTGCAGAGAGCAATTCCTATTCTGCAGGTGCTCAGCTCTCTGCTTTTGTATTAAGTTTCTGGTGCAGTGTTTTTCTGATGGTAAGCACAAAGAGCTGGGAGCCTGGAGGTTGGATCTCAATGACAAACTACGTAGAGCCACGGTCTTGGCTCTTCCAGTGTCCTATTCTTCCACTGGTATCTCTGTGGAGCTCTACTGTGCTGTGTGTTAGATGGAGTTTGAAGCCTATTGCCATCCACTTAAATTTTGCAAGGCAGAAAGAAACTTGGGTTTCCCAAATTAGTTTGTTTGACACCTTAAAGAGTGTTAATGCTACAAAGCTCCTTGGTAGAGGTTGTCATCTAGAACATGGAGTAGCTGAAAGAGTTGTTTCCTCTTCTGAGAGCAAAAATTTTATTCATATACCATCTGTTGCTAAATGATGTCATGGTAGTGTAAGAGTTGTCACAGATTGCAGTTGGAAAAAGAGCCAATTGATACTCTGTACCATTTTTTTAAAGATGGTGCATTATCATTTCTTGTTTATAATTAGAGATAACTGCATCCTTTCTTGTAATACTTCTGTATCACCAACTGGATGCACATTATGCACTGGATACCTTAGATTCATAACTACTTTTTCCATAAATATTAGAGTTTGGGTTTTTTTGAAAAAAAAAATCTTTAATTTTGTGATATTTTAAGAGATTTCAAGTTGGTTTCATTTCTTATAGCTTGAAAACCCAGTCATTGAACTGAATAAATTAAATGAATGCAGTGGACATTCTCTTTCTTGTTCAAAAAGAGCAATTATTCTGAAATGTTTAACTATTCAAGTATAAGGTTGTGTATGTTTTGGTTTAAAACCTTGGCAAAATGCCAGGTATAAACCAAAGCAACAGATGCTCCTTCCCCCTGCCGAGAAAAGGGAGGAAAAAAAACCCCATGAAAACTTAAACTGAGATACATATTTACACGAAAAAGGGAAAATTAAAAGCAAACTATAATATAACAAACATATACAAAGGTAAAAAGAAACAGCAATAACTAGTCACCCACCCAATAATACAGATTGCACCACCCTAGCCACAAAACACCCCAAAAGACAACTCTCAAGAGACACCTGGCAAGAGAGGAGAAAAAACCCCAACAATAAAAAATGTTTACTTCCCAAACTAAAAGCCTACTCAAATTAAGGCCTAACCTAAGCCTAACTAAAACTAAAGCCTACCTAGGCCAAAACTACCACAGTGTGCCCAAAGGTAGCAGTTTCTCTGTGCTTAAAACATTGTCAGTGAGCACATACCACTCAAATGGCTTAATTTAAATGATGAATATATTACAGTGAGGTTTAACATGACTATGGTACTTTCACATTTAAATTGACTTTGTTAAAACGTATTTTTTTATATTTATTGCAATTCTTTTATACCTTGAGGAAAAAGTATTTTCAAAGGGTGATAGGAACCTTAACACTGTTTCACACAGCTAGTGTATTCTATTTATTTCCTTCCCACTTTTCCTGTAATGCTGAATTAATTTAGAAGCCTACGGTAAATAGGTGTAGTAGCAAATTATACACTTCTAGGTTAATTCTATGATGTGGTTAAATTAATTGAGTAAAGGAAAATCTCTGGTTCAGTTTTTTGGAGGCACAATATTCATCTTTCCTTGCCTGTAGCAAACAGGAGTTAAGAGACTGCGGTTTGTGTCACTTAAAAAAGGTGAAGGAGAACTGTTAGTTCCATAGGGCAAAAGTACATAATTGTTTGTGTTGCAATCTGGCTTTTCCAAACAATTCTTTCCTCAGGCTATCTAAAGTTAGGCTAAGATTAAATTTGTCCAAGCTGCTCTTCAGCCTTTTCAATATAAAACTCTCTTCCAGGATAGCTGATTGTTGTAATTTGTGATGCGTGTGTGAAGGACAGTCACGGTGGGGCAAATACCTCACGTGTATGTGCCTCTGTGTGCCCTGGAGCATCAGGGAAATGTTTTGCTGTCCAGTGTCTGCACACTTTGAACATCCAGCTCCTGGTGGAGCCCTGTGCCAACAGCACCAGTGGCACAGCAGAAGCTGCTGGGCACGGCAACCACTGTGGGGTAAGTTTGTGATGTATGTATGGCCAAACCTCGCAAATGAAGATTTGGGAGGGGCTCTCCCCACGTGGGTGTGCCCTTCCAGCCTGCGCAGTGGATTTTTTAGGTGAGGCACAGC
>JAWWLZ010000139.1:43141747-43181139 GCA_035041345.1 Poliocrania exsul
CCGAGCGAGCTTGGACAGTGACAGTGAAGTCCTTGGGACTGTCACAGCACCTGGTACTAACCGGGGCTGACCCTGCTTAGCATCCGAGATCTGATGGGATCAGATGGCAGGGAGGCATTCAACTGCCACTGAGTCTCAAACTCACAACCTTGGGATTCAGAATCCAGAGTGCTCTCCATTAAACCATGGAACGGCCCTTTAATAAGTTTGTAGCCAGTCTGTATTTGAGTTGTGGTAGCCCACAGCTGTCAGAAAATAGCAGTTTGTGTTTTTAAAGTCTTATGAGTTCTTCAGCTGCAGAGAGGGGAGTTGGTAAGTCCATCCCTTCTCTGATTTCGGACCTCTCCAGGCAAACCTGTTGCTTACTTTGTTGAACAGAGATTTTTGTCCCTCACTGTGAATAAAGCCTGAAGCGTTACAGAAAATACCTCTTTGCAAGTATCATTTGTCAAATCTGTGAAGTCCTTGTCAAACCTGCTCTCTGGACATGTTCCTAGCACACAGGGAGCTTTTGATGCAGTGCTGGCAGAGAGTCTAAGAAAATTCCTCAGCCTGAGCCTTTTTTTGCTGCGTGGATGAACTGATCTTTGAAAGCTGCAATCTCGTGAGAGAACTCTCTATAGTTTGGTTTCTGTGTTTGTTTTATTTTGGTTTTTATTTTTTCCTTGTTATATTTCAGTGATTGTGCTGTGGTGTATGCCACTGAGGAGAGCTTTTAATGATTAAACTTTTTAAAAGGCCTATGCTTTGACTGTAGGAAGTAGTTTGTTGTGTGTCTTTCCACCCTGTCCTAGTGTAAGGTGCTGCTGTACTCTGAATAACTTTCCCCATTTATTACTTGAAGTTATTTATTCCAGAAATACAGAAGCATACTCTTGTATGCGGTGCTTACAGTTTATTTTTGGTTGTTTAAAGAATGGTGAGATTACTTGTATTTTCTGAAGCTGCTTGCTTAAATATGGTTCAAAGTAAACCTTTCAGTTGCAACAATTACCTCTAAAGTGGTAATATTGTGGGGGATATTTGGTGACTTGTATCAAACAATAAGCATGTGCTATCACTGATTTACTGTTGCTTGGTGTTTTGAGTTTTACCACTAAAACAGAAGCATTAGTGGCAGGCTGGGAGACAAATGCAAAAAAACCCCAAACCCCTTAAAGTAGTTTCCAAATGTTGCTGACACATTATTTCCTGGAAGGCTGGTTGATGTGTTGGCAAAACTACTATAATATGCCATTTTCTATTAGAAGTTTAAGAAGAACAATCAAGTACCGGTTCTTAAAATGGAGAGTTGGGGATAATAAAGGGCCTCTACTTAATGGCTTTTTTGATAGTATTTGAAGTGATCTTTGATCATGAGTCTTTGCACACTAAGGTATGACTTTTCTGTCTGTTGCTATTTTTGGATAAGATAAAATACTAAAACCAGGAGCTGCCTATATTGGATTTCTCAGTTAAAAGGAAAGTTCAATCAAAATTTTAAAGGTGATAAAGGAAATGGAATTTGTTTCTTTTTATGAAAGGAGGGAAGACCTATACCTAGAATGGGAAAGAAGAGTAAATTAGTATTCCAAACATCCAAACAAGCATCTAGTGTTCAAGGATAGGGTTGAACATCAGGGGCAAGCAAATCAGTGATGGTAAAAAGAAAAAAAAAAAGCCTGTTCGAGTGATAGTGTGGCTGCCTCTTGCTACCATTCTCCCTTGGTGATTCTGGAGTTCAGGTCAATCAAACATGCAGCCACAGCATCACCTTAACTTCTAGCTATACTGTGATTGTTTCAGGGAGAAAAGGTAAAAAAAACCTCCTAAATATAATAGTGTGCAGGAGGAAAGTCTGGATGTAGCAGTTAGACCTGCGTATGGGTCTCTGTTAGATAAAAGTAGTAATTACTTCTAAAGAAATCCCTGTAGTAGTTTTTGAAGGCTTGTAGTGCAGTGATAATTTCTTAAGTTTATGATACTATTTCTTAGATTATCTAACAATTTTTAAGAATAGTATCTATTTTCAGCTCTGACCTACACCCCTATCTCTGTGTAAGCACAGATATATTTTTCAAGCTGGAAAGGGGAAACCATTCTCAGAACTGACTGACATGATGCATTTCATTATTGTCCTAAACTGGTCCTTTCCTCAGCAGATGGAGTGCAGGCTGTTGAGACAGTGATAGGGTCTGCTAACTGTCTTTCCCTTCCTATGATCTGAGGGAACATGGGATATGAAGGGATTGCATAGCACCGGTTGCTGGCCAGGAATGGGCTTTAATCCATGGAGTTAAAAAGGAGCAATTATATGATCCTTGCACATCTTTTTGTGTTCCTGGTCACTCTGCTTTAGATGAGACTGTCTCTGACAACACATTCATGCGCCTGAAAAGCAAATGTGCCCACCTGTGTCTTGCAAGTGAAGCTCCTAGCTTTCAGCTTTCAACTTGACTCTTTGATTTAGCTGTGGGGGTTTAGTTAATGAAAACAGGTGATCTGTACATCACTACAGTAGCTTTGTAGTTTTGTTCTGTGTAAGAAACTGCTGTTGCCACTCAAGCACTTAACCAATATCAGAAGAAGAAACTAGTGACTGGTATTTCTCTGTATATATTCTTTCTAAATAAGTGTGACAGTACAGGCATCCTGTTTCTTTCTGAATATGGTAGGGTATTAAGCAGAAAGTGATCTTGTGACTCTCACGTACCTCTTAGTCTTTGCCTCCCCCAAGTCAGTAATCTAAAAGCCATCTTTGGATTCTGCTCTGAGGGGGGACTCTTATCCAGACACCCTTTTCCAGGCTGGGTCTGCATTTTTATTCCCATGTTGACTAAAATGTGTGTTTTTCCCAGGCATCTAGGAGTGTGTGAAGTTGTTGGGATTCATTCTTACTGTGGGGAAAATGTGGCAGTCTGCAATCAGGAGGGTCTGGTATTGGGGTGTCCCTGATGGTGATATATTCCTTGTAGTTATCATTGCTGTTAAAGTGAATGTGCAATTGTGATTGCTGCAGCTGCATCTCCTTAGCTACTAAATCTGCTTAGGTGGTTCCTCTTGTGCTGTCAGCTTTCCTGGATCTCAGCTGGCTCTGTGCATCTTGGCAGAGAGGTGGGATGTCATTCTAGGGCTGTCAAAGTCTTGTGGCTCATGTAATATGAGATACATGAAACTTGGCAGCCTCAATTTGACAGAGGTCTGGTGGTGAGACCACAGGAATGTTCTCTAAGTTGTTATCTGGTTTTCTCTTCCATACTTAATATTTTGAATGTATTGACCTTCTGGGTACATGCAAAATGAATCTGTCCAGGCCGTGGTGTGAGTCTAATGAAATGTGCACTCATGTTCATTGCTGCTGGTGCTGTGCTTTCAGTTAGCACAACCTGACTTTGTTATTACATAGTTTAATTCAGAATAGAATCAGTTAACTTGTGGTTGGTTTGGGATACAAATTATTTGCTGATCTAACTCTTGATATGCATATATATTTGATGTTGAAAGCTCAACAGGGATCTTAGTAAATCTATTTTGTATTATTTAAAGAGTGAGTATTTTATGATCAGCTACTGGAATGGTATTTTTCCCTTGTAGACTATAAATGACTTACACGTTATATCATAGAGTGAGGTAGAGATAGGCATCTGACTCATCAAGTTAGCCTAATAGTAAGCTCCGCTGTGTTATTACACTGCATCTGTGGCTGTGATAAGACTTGTGATTTCTGTGTCAAATAGTCTTTAAAATATATTTTTCTGTTGTGTAGTCATATGAACAAACACACAGGTGTATGTATGGCCAAACTTTGCAAACGAAGATTTGGGACGGCCTCTCCCCACGTGCCCTTCCAGCCTGCGTAGTGGATTTTTTAGGTGAGGCACAGCGTGCGCAGAACTGGCCCCACCGTTTAAGTCCTAAGGTCCATCTGCCACAGTCGAGCGAGCTTGGACAGTGACAGTGGAGCCCTCAGGACTGTCTACGGCACCCGGTGCTAACCGGGGCTGACCCTGCCAAGCATCCGAGATGTGACGGGATCAGATGTCAGGGAAGCATTTAACTGCCAGGGGACGGTCCCCACTGAGACTCGAACTCATGACCTTAAATACACACAAGTACCTGACATAAAAATAAACATGAATACTGAGATTTATTCCATTTTATATCTGCAGGTGGAATCCAATGCTGAGCAGGCTTGTTGAAATAAGCACAGTGGGATAGTGCTGTATCTTGTGTCTAGTCTGTTGTGTGTAAAGTAACTGATTCATGTGCTAGGATAAAGATGTAAAAATCGGCTACTAAGCTGGCACACTGAGACTGGAGTTGAACAGAAGGCACTGATGGTAGCAGCGGTTCCTGTGTTAGTAAAGATTAGTCTGCTTAAACCAAAATGTGCTCTTCGGCTTTTTGGTATGTGAATGCCAGGTTATTCCCAATGTGTAAGGTTCTTTCAGTGGAATCTCTGGGACTCTCTCAAGCATATTGGAGATAGAAAGCATTGTCAAATAATATCCCAAAGACTGCTTCTCTGCTATAGCATGTGTTTGGCTTGGGTTTCCTTTGTATTACCACCTGGTATGTGAAATTGCAGTTTCTTTATAGTAATTCTTGGGAATGAATGTAGCTTGTCCACAGCACTTAAATTTGTTAGTTGTCAGCTTTTAGTTTGAAATGAGGATAGGAATAATCAAAACCCCCAAATTCTCAATATTGATATGCAAACTTGGAATTCAGGGACATGATGGGGAGAAACACATGCTGATTTTGGTGCAACTACTAAGACAGAGGCAGGCGGTAAACTGGTAGGATCTAAAACCTGTAGAAACTGAGAGCTTGAGTAGACAGCTACTCTTGTTTCTACCCTGGGTAGGGAGAGGAAGATGGGGTGAAACAATTCAGGAGACTTTAGTACAGTTTAGGAAAACAGTTGTTTCAGCTATGTTTCACACCTGCCATTTTCTGTATTGCAGGGATTTGTAAAGAAAATAGTCGAAGAACTCAGTCTAACATCTTCTATTGATGTGGAAGTCTTGTTTGTCTGACACACAACTTGGTTTTTAGACCAATATATATATGCGCCTCAGCAGAGGTTGTTTATCTGTCATGGAATCATTTGAGATTACACACTTTTCTCCTTTCTGCTTTAAAAAAAAAATCTGGAGGTGGTCTCCGATTTTTCTTAAAAACCCTTATTGGCAGTCAGAAGTGAAGTATTCAAGCCACCAATACGCCTATTATGTGCAAGATCAGAAGAGCAGGATTAACTTGAACACTTGATACTTGCAGGCAAATTGAGCCTTTGCCTCCTGAGTGACAATTGTCCCCATTCCTGGGGACTGTCTCCTTTCTGACTTTTGGCATATCTAGTTTTGACTAAGAACTTCCCTATAGATGCAAGAAATCCAGCCCAAGGAAGGTTATTACGCCTAGCATATTCCTAGAAATACTTGGCAGACTGCTGTTCCTTGATACTTTTTTCGGAATATTTCAACATTTTAAAATCTAACCACCAAATACTGCTTTGCAGCCCTGAAGGCTTTTCTATAGCTGGACTTTCCAGAGGACTGAACCAAGTGGTGTCCAGGTGCCAATCCCTTCCACCCCTGCTTCTTATGAGGCAATTTCCTCTGGAGAAAAGTTCCTCATGCAGCATTAATTGCTTGCAGTTGACATTTGTGAGCAGTATACTACCCAAATGACTTGTGAAAATGCATCTGGTGTGTTTAACTTGGCTCAGAGAAAGCAGAACCCCAGTGCTGGATCTGAAGGGAAAACATTAAGGGCGAAACAAACTCCTCTTTCAGGAACATCCCCCAGTATCTGATGAAGGAGGAAAAAAGCACTCTAACTAGTAAATACTGCCCAAATTAAAGAAATGGAAGAAAGAGATCCAGGGGATGGACATCTCTTGTATATTATCCTAGCTGTTCTGCTCAGCTCAACCTTTTTATTCCCCTCAACCTTCAGCAATTGGGGCCGTGTATTTTCCTAGCAGGAGAAGTTTAATGGCTTTTCCCCCTACATATTTTCTCAGATTACTCAGAACTGGGTGTGTGTCTGTGGTTTGGGGTTTTTATATTTTGTTGGTTTTTTCCCCCTCCCCCTGCATAGGCAACCCATCTCTACTCGGACTGCTTCAGCATTCTGGGATTTCATTTACCAGAGAAGTTGTATCAACAAACTGTGCATGCAGAGTCCTAACTGAGCAGGACATGAGGATCCTTGTTTGTGTGCTGTGGATTGGTGGATTTCTAGATGGAAATTTACAGACTGCAGCATTGTTAACATGCTTTGTTGAACTTTATGCTGGTAGAGGAAATAATTCTTTCATGCCAATTTAAACATACTGAGATTACTTTCAAAAAGAAGTTGGTCACCCTTTACAGGACAGTATTCAGTTGTGCAAATTCAATTAACTTTTATTAACTACCTGACCAATGGGTTTTGTTTGTTTTTTTCCAACAATGTTTCTTCCTCATTCCGTAACACCTCCCCACGGAAGCAATTTGCAGTCCATATACATGGTCCTGTGCAAGAATTGTTTCCCTCCTTTAAGCTGAAATGCAGAAGTTTCTTAACTGTGTCCCAAATAAACTTCAAGGGTATGAAGTTTCTCAAGTATGCTAGTTTGTGTTAGCCCTGTGTAGAAGCTTTCCAAATGTATTGCAGAGTGGTGAAATACTTTAGGTATGAAAGTGTTTCTGACTTGTCTGTGATATGGATGATGGTTCCCTTGCTTTTTGTACTGTTAAGTGACTGATTCAGCAGTCAAACAGCTGCCATTTGGCATTGGTACGTAGCAGAACTAAATAATGAAGGTCTGTGACCAATATAAATCCAGAAATAATATTCTGTCTCTATTGCCCTCTTAATAATGGATGTGTATTGGAGGAACAGCCTTGAAAGCACAGCTTTTGAGAAGCTTGTGCATCGTGATACTTTACATCCTGGTGCTCTCTACAGTTTTGAGGCAGAAAAACTTTGAGTTTTGACTCTGAGAGCATCATTTAACTTGAATCTTTTTATTACCTGTTCCTGTGCAGAATCTGTAGAAGTTGCAGTCAATTTTTTCTCTAAGTCTTTTTAAGATAGTACTAATGAAAAGCCCCTTTATCTATGTGTTCTCCCAGTTATTTTCTGCTGCATATTTGCATGCCTTAAATTTGCTTTAGCCCAATAAATAGTATTTTATAGGTTGCTATAGGTGTTTGATTGTGAAATGACTGCTTAAAGTGTACCAGATCAGAGTGGTGACCTTTAAATCACTATGCTACTGTCACTGTGTGTATGCAAGCTCCCTCCATCAGGCTTATGAAGCCACTGAAGTCAGAGCTAAAAGGGTTAAATCTGAGGTGAGGTGTATTGCAGACTGGATAGTTTATATTTGGCACCAAGTCCTACAGACTGCAGAGAACCAATCCACGTGTACAAGTGAATCGCCTGACTGAGAAGTATGGCAGAAGTTAATGTGTGATCAGTCCTTGCAAAAAAAGGCAAAGCTGACTCAAAAAACCAGCCAGAGGAAGAAAAAGGTGGGTTTTGCCTGTTAATCATGAGGCCTGGTTAGTTTGTCAGTTAGCCAAGGGGTGTGATTTAGTTTATTAGAAAACCAGAGTGCTGCTTTTTCACTTAGTGGCAAGGAGACGGTGCTCTGCCAGTGTGTGTCATGTGCTCTGGCTGTGCGTGTTCCTCATCTCAAGGGAAGTCTGTAGCAGAAGCTGAAATTCATGGGGGAACAGCAAGTATCAGTGTGGCACTGGGGTGGGTAACTCTTCTGTCACTGCCTGTGGCACTTACCTTGGTCAGTGCTGGTTTGACACCAAGGCTGATGTCCCCATATAACATGTAACTGTAGTTCAAGAGTGTCTGCAATGATGTGGTGATGTATATAAGCTTTGCTCTTGTGAGAAGCTGTCAACTGTATAGTCAAATGGGGAGAACTGTTTGAGAGGTTTGCATTTGAAATTAAAACACCCTTCAGCTCTCTGATTAAAGCTTTGGTGTAGAGGTTTGACTGTGCTGTAAAACAAAATGTTGTCTGTAATAAACACCTTTTGGATTTGATGCTTGACATTAAGCAAATTGAATCAAGAAAAAATGCTAAAATAATGGACTTGCACCACTTGAGCCTTAAGGAAGAAATTTATAATTCTTTGCTAGACTACAGCATTGTTGTCAGATGCCAGAGGGACTGAGAGGATTACTGCTGTATGGGAGCTCTGAGTTCTGCTGTTGCCTCTGCAAATATGGAACCTTCATCTCCAGAACTGCTGCTCCTCAAGGCTCAAGACAAGCCCCTTGACCCTGAGATTAGCTCAATTGGTTTAAATTTGGTTGTAATAATGCCAAGGTCATGGGTTCAATCCCCTGTGTGGGACGTTGACTTAAGAGTTGGACTTGATGATCCTTGTGGGTTCCTTCCAACTCAGAATAGTCTGTGATTCTGTGATTCTCCAGCACTGAGGGGAAACTGCAGGGGGTGGCTGGCAGCCTGCAGGGCTGGATCCCTCTCAAGGGATCCCTTGGGTAAGACTAATAACCTTGCCCTGGCAGCCTTTCAAACAACATGTGCCCAGCTTGCCCTTCTCGCCAGTCTTTCCCCCACCAGGACCTGGTGGAATTTCAGCCCTCATGGGACTGCAACCAGCCTGTCGTCAGGCATGTCAAGTGGCACAGGGAGCTGGTGCTTTCCAGAGAGCACCGACGGCAGACTGCTACCCAATAGTGTTGCATAAATCAAGCTTTTTCTTTTTTTTATCTCTCTCTTTTTTTTTTTTTTTAATTTTTTATTTTATTTTAACAGCTCTGCAGAACTGCCATGGCACCTTTCTTGCCATGTGTCAGTTGCAGAGGTGCAGTGCTGTGTTTAGCTTTGCAGAGCTGGTCCCTCTTGGATTCTCACAGGCTTGTGTCTTTTGGGCCCAAAAGGCAAACAACCAAAAAATGTAAAAACGATGAAAATCATGTAGCAAGACTGAGATCTCGCTGTGAGAAAGTTTCCTTTGTAGGAAAAATAGCAAGGTTTTCTTGTTCTTAAAGATGTTCTTAAATGTGTTTCGTTTGGGATTATTTTTACCTGAGACTACAGCATTTGGAACAGTGGTTACAAATTGCCCTTTTACTCCAGGTGCCAGTTGTGCAGGTGAAATACTGGTGAAACTATTAGGACCAAAATATTATTTCCTGTAACCAGTTTATTACAGTTTTGTTAGATTCTTTTTTGCCCCTCACTATATATAATCAGTAGCCTTAAATATTTTTTTAACATAAAAACAGCTGTTCTTTAATTGGGAAATGTTGTATCTTCAGAATTAAATTCTGTTGTGACGCTGTTGCTGTGCAAAAGTGCAGTCCTAACCCAGAGGTAGAATTCCTTGTAGAGTCAGTAGAAACTTCTTGGCTGGCTGTAGTCTTTTCTGAATGAAAAATCACTTCTGCACAGCAAGCAACTTTTGAGTCTGCAAAAACTGCAAGCTGAATAAATTTCTGACTTGGTTAATGTGAGAAATCCTAAGCATATTGATTAATTCTTCAATTTCTACTGCAAAAGAATACCATGGCAAAGATGTGATGCCTTTTCAGTTGTTATATGAAAAAGCAGATCAACATATTTTCCAAATTATTCTGGTTATAGATTTGTTACACAGAATAATCCACTAGAGCTAATTAATACTGATGTACTTACTATATCTTGATTCACTACAGGTTATGTTGAGAGTACTCCAAATGCTCTGTAAACTAGTTCATATCGTATGTCAGTGTTAAATATAGCCAGTTGCTGAGCTCAGTTTTAGGTGAAGATCTGAAGGACACGCAATGCACGGGAGCAGATGAATCTTTTTGTGGCCTTAACGATCTGATTGCATTGACACAGTCACTGTACTAGCCAGAAGAATGCTAATGTCAGCTATAAGTTGTGTAGTACTCACACTAGTGCTGGGGTCATAGATGCTTCATAGAACGGTTCAGGAAAATGAAAAGTTTGAAGTTAGCACATAACCTTAAGAAGTTTCAGTGTATGCTGCCTGGCACATTGTGGTATATTTGCTTGGCATTAAAACTTAATTGTAAAGGCAAATATTTCATGCAGGATTTATTTCAGTGGTAATGGTTAAAGCCATTTCTGCTCTGACTTGCCATTGTTAGGCAACAACAATCATTTTTTTTTATTTTTTCCCAGGGTTACAACTGGCTTTTTAGCCACCACATTTGCAGTGTGGTGCTGTTTCTGCAGAGTATTTCTGCCTTTTTTGTATTTGCTCTTTTGTGAAAGCCTTGTACTTGTCAGTCAGGACGAGATTAGCAGCAAACAAATTCTTCACTTAAATATTTATTAAATAGAGGGGGATATTTTGAAACAAAATTTAAAAAAACACAAACAAACAAAAGAACAGAACAGTAAACCCCCATAAAGCCACCAGAGCAACACTCTACCATTTGTTTTGAGAATCCAAGGTGTAATGGCTATTCTGCCTTGCTTCGCTGTGTACTTGCTTCTCTACTAGATTTGACTCTGCTAGGATGAGAAGCAAGAGAAGAGAATGGGGCAAGCTGACAGCTCTTTAAAAGAGGAGAAACATGTAACAGACACTAGAAAGATTGCCAAGAGGACTGACCTTTTAGTTTGGAACAGGTCAGCCCGGCTTCTACTTTAAATGTTTGAAGTTTGTTTAAAGAAGTCAGGCAGCAAGGGTACTGATGGCTGATATGTCATTATAGAATGAGAAATTATGATCAAGAATGGATGCTGAGAGACTTCAGGAATACTGCTAGATATTTGAAGACTACTTAGAAACTTGAGGATGTTCTTGAAGAGCACAAAGCTTATTTGCTCTACTTTAAAATTTCACTTATTTGCTGTATGTGAGTGGCTGGGCAGAGCTCGTGGGAATTCTGAGCATAATTTTGCTCTTGAAAATACATTACTACCTTTCTGCATACACTGGTAACATTTCAGTCTTAGAGGGAAAGTTCCTGTGAATAATCCTGGCCCACTGTTTTGTAACCTGAAGATTACAAAATGTATGAATATACCCTTTAAACAGTAACAGTGAACAAAATCAGTTCAGCAGAATTCCAGGAAACAGAAAAGGTGAACTGTATTTGTAAGCTCTCTATAGTCAAGTAACTAGAACACCGATTAGGATTGTTGAGCATGACAGTCTCAGTCTTGTTTGTGCTTACCTATTCAATCAAGTCTTTCAAAAAGAAGGATTTGAACCTTGACCTTCCAAGGAAGTGCTGTAATAAATGCACTGTTTGTTTTTTTTTTCAAGTTCCAGCTCCTTACTTTCCTTTTGACCTGAAAATTTATCCTTCCCTGTACCAGAAAATGTGCTTTTGCTACACAATTTAGTTGTGATAAAATAGCAAATAAATATCCCCAAAGCACTTGCCTGAAAAGTTGATGATCAATTTACTAAGAAGAGCTTAATGGGATTTTTGAAAAGATTCTGAAAACGAACAGGCTGAGTAGTGATCTCATGCAAAACCATGCACAGGTTTTTTTTATGATGGCGATGGATAAATAAATTATAACTATGACTATGTGTGCAGCTGTGTACTGCAGCGTGCTTTGAAAACCCCATGAGCAGTCTGTGGCACTTTTAGCACTGAATGCTGTCTTAATGAAGGTACAAATGAGAGCCTGATTAAGTTGTAAGAGTGTGCAGGAATAACCAGGCAAGAGGCTTGTTGCTATTCTCATCTGCACGTTCAAATAGGTCGCTTTAGTTTGCTCGTGCACTTCATCTCAAACAATGAAGCGCACTTGCTTACCTGCACTGTGTTAATAGCTGGAATTTCTCACTGGCTTGTGTTTACTTATCTCTGTTACTTGCACCAGTTTCATCTTGGCAGGTGCTGTAAACGTGCATTTGCAGAACTTCCTGGTTTGGGAGGTTGCATGCACCTCCAAATCCCCAAAATAGCAGACTCTGGTTTTAGACAATGTTATTCACTATCGTGGTTATTTAAGTAAAAGCTGGGCTTTATTTACTACCTTAAAAAATCACTGGACTAGTCTTCCACTTCTGAATACAAAGTTCTCCTGAAACTTACCTTACAATGAAACTCCAAAGTTGGTAGTTATTAAAGGAAAAAGAACTGTGTTATCAAGACACTATAAATCCATTGGAATGTCTGCATGTGTTTATGTACTTTCAAATAGTCTGAAATTGCAGATGGAGAGAACAGCCTAACATCCTTTAAGAAAGGCCAGCAAGGACAGCCAGAGTTCATAAGCATTTAAATAAATTAGGACTCTTCATCTTAGGAAAACAATTACTATGGATAAGGAAAAAAAGGGTCCAAAAGCCATTGAAGCTTTCAACTGAACCAACAATCTGAGGACTGAATCACTGGAGGCTGTGAGTTTGGGGAAGGTGCTAGCATTGCTGTCTCAGACAACCATTTATTCACTAGTGGGCCAAGCTATTAGGGTAAATGTACCTGTAAGCATCAGCAATCAAATTTTGTGGTAGTCTGGTTTGAACATCTTATGGGAAATCAACAGCTCTTGCACAACTTTACAGTGCCTGATTTCTGCAGCTGTATACTCAATTGCTGTTTTACTTTACTTCTATACCTTACAGCCAAGAATTAACTGAGAAAAATTCATGCTCCTTGGTTGCTATAACTTGTATGTTACACTGGTGCTTCAGTCCTGAAGCAGTCTGGCAAACAGCCAAGTAGAGAAGACAAAAACTCATGGTTCATGCCTGTGAAAGTGATACTCTTTCAGTCAAACATACCTACATGACTGCTTGCAAACATAACTTGCATGTTATTTCTGCTTACCATAGCTTTGGCTTCTAAAATGGCTTTCACTTAGTTACTCTATGGGGTGGATTTGGTTTTGGTTTGGTGATTTGATTTTTATTGTTTTTTTCTTCTTTTTTTCCTCCTTTTTATTTTTTTGTAATAAACTGAGCACCTTCACAGTGCCAGCACTATTGTTACTGTGTGTTCCTAACCAAGCAATGCCATTAGCTTATGAGCACTTCATGTATTTCACTCCTACGAATACGTTGTACTTTTAATGTTATAAATGTTTGGTTGAAGTTGTTATAGGAGCTTAACTCACTCTCTCTTTAATAATTTGATTTAGCTTGGCTAGTTCACATCAGGATGTGATGTTACTGAGGTTGCACAGAGAGCTCCAAAATTTGCAATTCTATGTAAATACAGCATTATGAGAAATTGTGTGGTTTCCTAGTGCTTTCTTATGGAGCACATGTGAGTGACACTGAACAACATGTTGGGAGGGATGCCTGGTTGCTGCATGCAGACTCTCTCCTGGATGATGCCATCTCTGCCTTTGGGGGTATATGCTGAAAAAATGGGAATTCTGCAATTGTGTTGTGTTCCAGAATGTGGTCAAATAAACAACTTGTAGTGTAATGCATTGACATATGAAATGCCTTATATAGTTTTTGATTTCAGTGACTGTGGTAATCATGACCATATACTATGGTTTCTGCTGGAATGCTGATGCTGCCTTTTTGTCTGGTATCAAAGCATATTCAGTTGATGAGAGCACTTCTAGATTGCCTTCCTGCATGTCTGGGCACACCCTCTCTTTTCAGATTTATTCTCCACCCCTATGTCCCCCTTCATACAGGCTGCACAAACATAGCTGATGGGTGTGACTAAATGCTGCATGATGGTTTGCTTAAAAGGATCAAGTTCCACATGGGAGTATCAGGAAAAGTGTAAATTATTAGTCTGCATTTGGACACTAACACAAACTGACTTGAATTCTTGTAGTAATTTATCAACTTGTAGATTAAATTATCTGTTGTAATTGACATGATAGTGATTCCTGTTTACCTAGCACTGAACAAGTCACTGTCCCTCCACCCTTTCACAGCACATTCCTGGACACCCCTTGTTCGTTAGTTGAAATGACAAGATCTTGCTCTGAGCCCAGTTCTGCATGTTGTAGTATATTTCTCCTGGATCTGGGGCTTCCAGCAGCCAATTCCTCCTCCTTTTACGAGAATCTACTTGCTGAGCAACTTTCCCTATTTTTTCCCCCAAGCGATAGTACTGTTACCCCAAACTTTTACATTTATTGAGGAAGGGGAAAGCCTAGAGCTTTTCTGCAGTGTACTTGAAGTATACAACTGAAATTTGTCAAGCTGTGCTTTAATGAATGCATAAAGCAGCTGAACTGATTTGCACTGCACTGTAGGGTGTTTTGGAGGCATAGTACTTGACGTAAGACAAAGTCAAAGCAAGTTTGTGAGTAGTATTTAGTTTAGAGAAATCCTCAAGTCACTGGTTGCCTGGAACGATGTGTTTTCAGCCAGGGCAGGTTCTGTGTCTGTGCATCTGCTACTGACACTCCCTACGGCAAATACTGAAATTAAAGAATTTCTCATTGCTATTAAGTGTTTTCATAAGCTTAGTGAACATACTGGTATATGCAGAGTTACAGAATGTCAGTTCTTTGAGGAGTAATATTCATCTAAGTTACAGATTTTCATACACCATAGCTGATCCTTAGGAATACCTCACTTTTTATGCAGTATGCCTTTAGGACTGTGGATGTGAGGCTGTATGTGAAGCTGGTCTACTTACTCATGAAAGTATTGATTACTAGAGTGAAAATTTGCTTTAGAAATAGTGGAATCAGTAGTTTATTGCTGTATGTTCTCTGGTTATGTGAAAGTCTAGAGCACTGAGTGAGGAGACTCCTGTATGTACATGGACACCTTGGCATATGCAACATGGACACACTTAATTTCTCTCTTCAGTCTCAAAACTGCTTTTATTTTTCTGGGACCTTCTTTAGCATCAACTGGATCAAGGTTTACTTAGCTGCCTCTTTTAATTTTTGGCATTATTAGCTATGCATATTGTAAGGTAATGCACCATTCTTTAGATTCTTGCGACCTCAGTCTCAGTCTTGCTAAGTCTTGATATATTGAAGTTGTCTGTTTTCTCTAGAGAGAAAGCTCTTGAAAGAGGTAAGACTGCTGGTTCGATCTGAGCTAATGCTGAATCAAAATGGAATCTTAACTTTTTGTTACATGAGTAGGTGAGCAAGCTGTGTTAAGGACTAGTCTCCAGACAAGTAGCAACAAGTTTTAATGTGTCAGAACAACAGTGAAGGCAAAGTTGGAAGGTATTTTTCAGCAATTGATTCTGTGATTGACTTAAATTAATGGAAAATTACTCAGAACAGGTTCTTGCCTTGCCTTCAGGGAAGACTTTTGGAAGAACTCTTCAATCTACCCTAGCTTTCCTAATTGAAGGTGAAAATGAGGGTAAAATTGTTCAAGCTTTATATAGGGATTGAATAATAGTGGGTAAGCAAAAGATCTAGACCAGCCTTGAGATACTAGGACATTTTTAGCTGTATAAACCATTTCATCTCGGAGGGGGAGCAGGTGCAGAGAAGGGTGTGCTGTCTGATTCAGTTGCTTGTTGCTGTTTTCCTTGTTCCATTGTCTTTTTACCCTCAATCTGAATCAGATATTCAAAGGACCATGTAAAGACAAGGTTGTGGGACAGAAGCTACTTTGTATTTGGTTCATAGCGAGCAGGCAAATTGCTGCAGTTCTAGAAGAGTCCTGCTTTGGGTGCTGCTTTTGTACTTAAAACTTCATGGGCCATGTGGCCAGTATGTAAAGCTTTACACTTTCCACTGATATGAAAAAACATTTATTTTGGATGTAGTTACTCAAGCTATGTTTTCAGCTGGAGAAAATAAGGTTTAAGGGGAAAAGTGAATTTTTAATAATGCAAGAATGCATTTTGAATAATGCATTCTTGCTTTTAGTAACTTACCTTTCACTGCTTAGCATGCTGGCCTCATTTTATGCTTTCCAAAGTATTAATTAGTAAGAGTTTGTTTTCTTTCCCCTGCTGTGGTTTCCAAAATGACTTACATGGTTTCTATGAGGCTTTAAACTTTTTTGTTAAAGAACAAATCAAGAGTTGCTTCCCTTCTCATGGCAAACTTGTTTGCCAAAGCAGTCATTGATGCCTTTGTACAAAAATATCATGGAATAATTCTTCACTGTGCCTCATCAACATTGCCATAGCAGAAATCTATTATATAATCTTTTCTGATCTTGTAGCCTTCTTGACTTGTAGTGGTGTATCACATCTAGTATTGTTACCACAGTTGAAATAATCAAATAATTTCAGACTTTAATTCATATGTGAATTATAAATTATTCTTCCCACCCTACATATTTAATCCTGAGCTGCTTTCTTCACACCAGATTTCAAATATGTCGTTACATCCATATCCATGTTTGAGGACACCACACTCTGATGTCTGCATTTCTAGTTAAGCACCATTGACCTATTTGCTCATTGTTTTTCATGGCAAGTGTCCTCCTCCCTGCTCTTTGATTGGAGAGTGGAATCTGTCATTCCAGATATGTGATAGTGTTCAACACTTGTCCAACTGTTCTTCTTCAGTTGAGAAGCTGACCTTTGTCAGTGATTGCATCTTCAGCCAGATTCCCTTGTTGGATCAAGTGAACTTCATCTCTCCTATTTATGCTTTATTGCTTTGAAAGTGAGCCTTCCTTCTGGCAGATTGCAACCCCCACCCCTGGCAACCATATGTTATAAATCTGAAGCTCTTTATACCTCTAATCTCATTTTTGGTACTAGGAGCATTTCATATGGAGTCGTGATAGGAAGGTCATCCAGCTACTTTGGGTGTTTGATTTCTCTCAATCATGTCTTGTGGTTTTGGTACCTGTGTGCAGTCTTAATGCTTTCTAGGAACTTGTGATTATATGTTGCAAGTGCTCTTCTACTGTTTTTGTTTGTTTATGCATCTGCATCTCATGTGTGGTCCAGTGTCCTCCATCGTCTGCGTATGTCCATCCTGCACCCCCACCTTCCCATAGGGTTTTGGGTGAGGTTATGTGGCTCTGCTCTGCTGGAGAGGACACTGGGACTGTTTCCTCACTTGGCTAATGATGTTTATAGAAGATGGAGGCTGTTACTAGCTACGGAATTGCTCTCCAGTGAGTCTGAAGGGGTCCCACATGCATCTACTGGTTGGGCAACCCAGCAACATGTGGGAAGTGTACAAGTGTTGTAACCCCAGATCTCATCATGCGCCTCCCTCTCCTCTCTTCATTTCGTCTCAGATGTCTTAAACAATTCTTGGAAGATCTTGAGCTGCATCTGCTATGCATTGCTTCCTTGAAAGGCAAGAAAAGGCCTTCCATGAAGAGAAGAATTGCTCTCTCTGGTTGTTACTGCTCTGTGCATCAAGGGATTAGTACTAAACTTTTTCTTCGCTGGCATTCTTAGTGTTGCTCCTGTGTTGCTGCTCTTATTCGTGTTGTAGATCTGAGCTTATACAGCACCATTTCATCATTATTACAATATAGACACATAACAGTGTGTCCCATCTGCAGCAGTAACCAGAGCTGAATGCTGAGTGAAGAGTTGAAGAACAGGATGAGTGTGCAGTGATTCTTCTCTAGAATTCTCCTACCTGCTAGCAGCCCAAGACTGATGGCATCTCGAATCCACGTGGTGTTTTGTTTTGGAGAGGTGTCTTAGTTTTTGCAGTGTTAGTTGTGGGTTTTGTTTCCTTTTTTTTTTTTTTTAAATATGGTTCTTAACTACTTGTGCTTTTGGCTTCTAAGCAGTGTGCAGTAAGAAGATTCATAGCTGGACTACACACTGGTATGAAGAACCATGCCCTGTTTTAGGGTACCTGCTACTGAAAGATTGAAAAATGATGGTTCATTCTGTCATGTAGGCCCTCAGATACTTTTTTCCTGTTGAGGAGCCAAATCTTTCGGGTTGTTTTTTTGCTTGTATGAAAGCCAAGCAAACTAAGTATCTGAGAATGTAACCCTAAAGTTGCATGTGACAGCAACTGACCAAGGGGTTCAAAGTTGCTTGGCAGTCAGAGAAGTGGAGATGGCTTGGGATGGTAAGCATGTATGGATGACATCTTTGTAAAATCCTAATTTGCTCTAAGAAAATTGGTCGAAATATCTGCATTTCATTGAAAGACTAGCTTAAAAATGTTTACTGTCTTAAAATCCTAGTTTGGCTAATTGTTTCTAATTTGTTTTTAATTCCAGAACATTTGAATCCTCTTGGGAAACATGAAAACAAAGAACTGATTTTTAAATATCTTTCAGGACAATTGACACATTCAGGAAAAAGCTGTTGTGTTTGAGGTTTTTTCTGCAAAATTCAAAAGACAAATCTGCATTCTCTGAGATTTTAAATAAGTATAAAATGAAAACAGGTTAAAATTTAGCCTTCAAAATGAATATTGGGAAGTCAGATGACAAAGCAAAGAATGGCTTGAAGTCTTCCTTTCTTATAAGGGATGAAAATGGAAATAACTATGCACGTGACAGAGCTAGCCCTTCCTTAAAGAGTTGTACCACCAAGATACGCAGTAATTCAACTGACCAGAATATAATGTCTGACCATGAAGATGATTTTGAAAACAAGAGTGACTTCAGAAGTGTTCTTTTAGAACAGCAGTGTATTGAAATACTTGATCTGCAGAAGACACCTGGCAAATGCAACTGCACAGGAGCTCTTTTGGGAGATGCAGATGCTGCATGCAAGCCTCCCATGACTGAACAGACTTGCATGAGTCCTTTGAACTGTGACTTGAAAGCAACAACAAACATACTGAATGGTGATGTTGCTATGGCAAAAATACAAAATCAGAGTATCAAACACTCAGTGCCTTATGGTCAGACTGAGTATAAGTGTGTATTAACACTTCCTGCGTCAGAGCAGAACATGCAGTCTCTGATAAATGACAGGGCATGCTGCCACCTGAGCACATTGGATGTTGCTAATGTTACAGGTGAAGCTCTGGGAACTGATCAAAATGATGATATGCATCTGAGAGAAACACTGATCTCTTCTGAAGTACGTACAAGAGAGAAATGTGATAGAATCAGCTCAGAAAGAACACCTGATTTCACCTCTGCAGGTGTCGAACACTGTCTAAAAAACACTATCAAGACGGATAAAGAAACACAGGAAACAGAAGCACAGTCTGTAAAACTAGCTGCTGAATGTATAGATCCATATAGGCAAGATGCATTAGCACTATGCGTTGGCATTAATGAAGATGACCAAGTGAAATCCTTGCAGGACACCCCTGACCATGAAACTGGGAATTCCAATGCTGAAACGTGCATGGATAGTCTTGTAAATAATGTGCACCTTCTCCCAGGAGGTAAAATGGATGGAGAAAAATTATGCAAGAAAACCAGTGAACTCTTAACCAAAGAACAAAATATTTCTGAAAATGCTGCTCTTCAGGATATGCACAAAACCCCTTCTGTATCTTGCAATGTACCAAAATTAAAGAGGACTGTTATACCTGACCTGAAATGCGAAGCAACTTTTGTGGTCTTCAGTCCTAGGGCTGATGAAAGTCATTCTGCTCTATGTACTTCAACCCCTAAGGAACAATCAAAAATTAGGACTTTTTCTGTTGCAGCTTTGGAAGAACTTGAAGGCAAGACTCCTAAACTAAAACCAAATGAGGCACTTGTAGGAGGACATAACAAAAGGTTTGTGCTTAGAGCTAGTTCAGATCAAACTGTAAGAAAACCAGTGAGTAGGTCACCTATTGCATCAACAGTAACCAAAGCAAAGAAACCAGAGATTGTTAGTTTTCCCAAACCTGATTTCAAAAATGTGAAGCCAAAGGTTATGTCTAGACCTATGCTACAGTCAAGAGACAGTGCAGCACTAAAACAGTCTCCCCAGTCCCCCCAGCTATCAGCTGTCTCCTCACCTTCGCGGGTTGCTTCCCCAAGGCAACTGTCCTCCTCTACAAAAGTGCTGAATAAGACAGTAGATCTAGCTAAAGATTCTAAAGTGGAGTTGTCTGTAAATAAGCCCCATATGCTACATCTTAACAAACGCCTCTTCACTAGCCAAGTTGTACATGCCACAACACATCCCAGAAACGCTTCCCACAAGGCTTCAAAGACACCTGCATTAAAGAGAAGTCCGGAAAATATTGACAAAGCAAGTGGTATTCATTCGGCGTGCTCCTTGGTTTCTGCTGCACTTCCAACATGTGTAGAGATCTCAAAAGAGATGCTAAACAATAAAATGGAAAGTTCAAACTCATTAATGCAGCCGTGTGCTCAAGATATCAACCTGACTGGAGGTGAAAAAGAGCAAAGCAGCAATATAGGAACACTTCTGGAAGCAGCATTGGTAAAAGATGTGGCAAATGAAACGTTTGACATGCACTCTGTTCCTTTGGTAAGTTTTTTCCCCTTTCATACTTAATTTTATTTTTGGTACATTTGGAAAAAAGAAATTTGGCATTGCACAGTGCTGAATGGAAATAGTGGAAAGGGTTTTGTATCTACAAATATAACTGTAGTTTTCATGTCTGAGGTGGTCTCTCCCTAATAAAGGAAATTAATAAATACTGTTTTACAAACTGGTTGCACTTAGCATCAACTGTGATTTACTGTCTTCTGTCTTCATCTTTTTCCATGATATAGATTTTTTGTAGTCTTTTAAAGACAATGCCATTGGTGCTTAAAGTCTTATAAAAGCAAACAAGTCTTAATTTGGTCAAACTTGTAAAACTGCATAGCATCACTTGGTGGGGTTTTCTAAATATAGCTTTTAATATACACTTTTTTCCAGTGGTACTGTAGCTTTAAATAGATATGAGATATAAATTGCTGTTTTCAGTATTTTCATCTCTTTCCAAATGTGCTTTAGAACTGAGTTACACTTTTTAGAATTACTTGTGTAAATGTTGTGCATATATTGTCAGTAACATTGTGACACAAAACCAGAAGACCAAGAAGTTGGTGAAACATTTTATTTCGATGTCTGCTTTGAATAATTTGGAAGTTTGTTTGTTTGAAGTAGAACCAGGACTCATTAGAATAGTTAAGAGTAGCCAGGAAATATTTCTCATGCAGAGGGCATATACCTGGCTTGGGGCAGTCAGCCAGCTGGAAGGTGCAAACATCCTGGCCGGGAGGTATGAATGTGCTGGCTGGTTGGGAAATACGTTTGGATGAGTCAGCTGCCTGTCAGTAGAAACATGCTGCTTTCAAATACTCTTGAAAGAAAGAAAAATGGAACAATAGGAAAGAAGGGAAGAGCATCAGGGTTGGGTCGTCCAGGATCTCAGGAGGTATGGTAGGGACACAGAATTGGAGTCTTAGTGCTGTATGGAGTTTCTCCTGTTGCTGGTTTGTGAGTTCACCAGCTTTTGTTAAATTGGTGAAGTGTAGGCTGCAGCTGTTACTGGTACAATGGATGGTGTCTGAATTTTTGACAGGCTTTACTGACTTGCCAGAAAAATTCCAGTAAAGCTCAGTACACAGAGGAAGCTACATAAGTAAAACAGAAGCAGCTATCCATTTTTGAAACATTATACCAGAATAAATAATACTATTTATTAGTATAAATAATTTAACTTAAAAAACTAAATAAGCATGAAAGCAAGGATGGTCTATTGTCGTTCTAAAGTCTTTAAAAGCTTGGATTCTGCTTCGGTCCTTACTTTTGGTGCTGACAGTTGGAGAGAATGCTTTTAATTTACCCCATGGTTAATATGGAAACCTTTGTGATATTTTTCTGCTTGTACCTGGAAAAATGATAGAACAATTTCTATAAAATGTGCAGTAGACAAATCAGCTGGACTAAACTTAACTGGTCCTCTGAAAAGTATAATTAACATCTGAAAATGAAGGTGAGGATTGGCATCGAAAGTGGAGAGTGCAGTAATATGCTGCATCTTGGCTTGAGACACATATGAAGAGCTGCACAGTCTTATGAGTTTCCCTTTACAGGTTTGAATGGACAGCAAGACTGGTCATGAACTAGTCTGTATAAACTGTAGCAAGAATTCTGTATGAAACATAGATATTTTGTACATATAAACCAGTTATTTTAAAGTTGTCCCGTGTCCACTCTTGAATTTATGTTTTATCTATGGCACCTCTGTGAAAGATTTTAACCTCTTTTTGTTTTGTGATATAAGACCTAGACCAAGAGGCTACTGAAATGGCTGTAACATTTCAGGTAGTACAGGATAACTAACTTTCAGGGCATTAACATGTGTAGCTTGTTGGTAAAGAGATGAGGTGTAGTCATGTAATGGAATTACTTAATTAGAATTTGGGGAGGAAGAAATTCTGATGTAAGATGACCTCTGTAAGCTCTTTTTAGTATGCTTGTCATTACTAGTGATTAGCTTCAAACTAACAGGTTTGTGTTGCTGAAAGCCATTTAGGAGATGATTCTTGAGGTTCTGAACTGCAGATATGGACAATGTGATAGAGACTAACTAAACATATCCCCTACCTGGGTGGTCAGTATTTCATTATCGATTCTGCAAAGGGAGATCTTCAGTTTCTCACTCTGGTGCTGAGTGGATTGTACTGTTGTTGTTTTTTTTTGTTTTTGTTTTTTTCTTAAAACAGATGCATTCCATGAAAGATGGGACAATGCAAGGGAACAACATACCAAAGAAAGACCCAACCACAGTACGAAGTGTATCAAGTCCCAAGGTTAAAATAGTGCCATCTGTGTTGACCTTGAAGAGAGGATGTAAAAATAAAACCACCAGCACTATTAAAACACCATCTCAGAAAGAAGCTCTTCTGTCAGTGAGCTCTGGTAAGAGAATTTTTCACTGGAACATTATCACTTAGCCACTTTCTTAAAATGAAGGTATCTCATTTAATGTACTTTCTGATGCAACTTTTACGATGGTACAGACTTGTATTTTTGGTGCTAAATACAGTTCTGTTTAAATTGTAACTTGCAGGGCACAGGGGCAAAAAAAAAAGGCAGGCTACATCTCATAATTGTAAAATCTCATATTGTAAGGAATGTCTTTAAGAGGATGCGGTGCTATTAGAAGAATTGATATTTAAATATTATTTATAGTTTGGTTATATAATAGTGCTTTGTGAAATTACAACTAAAATTACTTGAAAGAGGAGAAAATACAGAGCTCAAGCACAAAGCTTTTACGATAAGCAACTGTATGCTGTCCCAGTGGGAATGAGCCCTTATTTCAGGTCATAATATATTTGTTCAGCCTAATTTTAATACAGCTCTATAGTTTTGAGAAAGGGGATAGTATAATTGAAGGAGAGACTGCTGCTTGAGCTGCTAATTAAACTGATTAATACGAAGGGCAGGGGGGGAATCTTAGATCTAGTCTATGGTCTGCTGTTAACATCTCATGGCTGGAAACTGCATTCTGTAACTGCAGAGATTCAGAAGTGCTCTTGTAGATTATGTGCTTGTTTTTTCTTTTTTAACCAAGTACGGCGATATAACCGCAAAGGTAGCCTGGCTATAAATGGCTACACTGCAATTTGAAAGTGTGCATACCCATTTATACCCAGTAAGACGTGGGTTTTTTTTTCCTAACCCACTCAAAATCTAAGATTTTAAAACAGTCCAAAATACTCTTCTTAATTATATACAGGTGGTGAAGTGTGATTAAAACCTGTATTTGTAGTCCTTTACAGGATGAGTCCCTCAGAGAAAGTAGATATATGCCATTCTTTGACTTCAGCCTTGCTAATGTGAGGCACTTGTACAGTGAACTAGGTACCAAACTGTAAGCCATCAGTTTCTTGGAAAACTCATCACCTCTCTAAATACCAATGTAGAGCTTCCTATCTGTAATTAACTGAGATAGATATAGATTTTTTTTTCCTTTAGGTTATTAATCCAGGTTAGATTTATGACATGGTCACTAGAAATAAGTGTAAGCATAGAGCTGGGTTATAGGACTGACTTCTTCCCTTCATGAAAAACAAATTAACAAAATGGAAGAAGCAGAAGTCATCTGCTATTGAAAATATTAGCCTTTATTTCCCAGATATTTTTAAAGTTAAACCTGTCACTCCTTAACTCATTTATTGTATGCTGAAATTACAATAGTCAGTAGAATAATTTCCTATTGGAAACAGGCTGCTTAAACTACAAGCAGGAAGCAGCACCTCAACATTTCAAACTTGTGCTATGATCTGATGAGACTGGAACGTTAATGCTGCACATGAGAAGTGTTTTTTTTTTTCTCCATGCCCTTTCTGCAGCCCCCTATACTAGCGAACTGTTCCTAGCACATCTTGCCCTTCATTTTGCTGCTTATGCAGTGTTTTGGTGCAATAAAGAGGAATTTGATGCATTAACCTATAATAGGTTAAGTTCCCCATCCATTACCAAGGGAATTTTTAAACATGATTCATTGCTTCTTGGTAAACATTGTACAGATGCAAATCAGATGGACATGGGGGAAGCTTCTGGCAGCTTCTCACAGTAGCCACCCCTGTAGCCCCCATGTGCCAAAGACCTGTCCATGGAAACCAAATAAACTGCCCAACATATATCACTCAGATTTGGGGTCACCAGGTCTCTACCCTCTACCCCGTGTGGGTCACTGTGGATAATCCAAGGTAGTTTCTCTTGGTGATGAAGTTGGAGCAGTGGACGAAGTCCTGTGGTCAAGACACTTGTAGGGCTTCCTTTCCTGATGGGTCTGTTGGTGTCTGATCAAAGTAAAGCTCTGGTTGAAGCTCTTAGAACACTGGGTACACTTGAAGGGCCTCTCCCCTGTGTGTGTCCATTGATGCCTGAGGAGATGCGAGCTGTTTCGAAACCTCTTCCCACACTCAAGACACTCATAGGGCCTCTCCTCTGTGTGCGTCCTCTGATGCCTGTTGACAATTGAGCTGCTCCGAAACCTCTTCCCACACTCAGGACACTCATAGGGCTTCTCCCCAGTGTGGACACGATGATGGATGACAAGGTCAGCGCTGCGGACAAAGGTCTTCCCGCAATCAGAACACTTGTAGGGTCGTTCCCCAGTGTGCAGGCGCTGGTGGGTGATGAGGTTGGAGCTCTGGCTGAAGCTCTTTGCACATTCTGAGCACTTGTACGGTCGTTCCCCTGTGTGCACTCGGTGGTGGGCGGCCAAGGTGAAGCCATCGCTGAAGCTCTTCCCACATTCACGACATTTATAGGGCCCTTCCCCGGTATGGATGCTCTGATGGCGAATCAGGTGGAAGCTCTGGCGGAAGCTCTTCCCACATTCCAAGCACTTGTAGGGCTTCTCCACTGTATGAAGCCGCTGGTGGACCACCAGATCGGAGCTCTGGCTGAAGCTCTGCCCACCTTCCTGGCAGAGGGTGAATCTTTCTTCTTTAGAGCACTGTGGGCTGGGTTTGGAGCTGCTTCCTGTGAGGAATGTTCCTGGCTCTTCCTCTCCATTGGCTTCCTGCACTGTGAAGCTGTTCAAAATGACCTCTTCCACAATGTTCTGACTCGCGGATTTCTCCTCCATGGTCTCTGTCCTCAGCTCATTGCCTGGGAGGAAGAAGGAAGAAAAAGAAGGAATGAGGAAAAGGAAGGAAGAAGAAAATGGAACTAGGAGAGGAAGAAAGAAAGGAGAGGAAGGGGATTTGCCTCCATGCTAGAGGGAGGGCGAAGAGGATCATCCCCAAATCTGTCCCCGCAGGATGCTGTCAGCAGCAGGGTTGTCCTGCAGCTGGGGGTGATGGTCAGCTGGAAGATGGAGAAAAAGAGAGGGGGGGAAGGTGGAGTGACTTCCTCCTCACCTACCTGGGTGTTGTATAGCATCTTCCACTTTCTCCCAGCCTCCTCCTCCTCCACCCAGCCAAGGTTTAGGAATGAGAAATCCTGCTCTGTGGAGGAAAATGAGGTGCAAGTGCATTGAGTTAGGGGTTCCTCCTGTCCAAGTCCACCTCTAGAAGTCCCCAGGCATCTTGTGTCTATAAAAACCTCCAAAATGCCAAGATTCAGCCCCAAAAAACCCTTTCCCTTTTTACTGGTCTCTCAGATTTGAGCTTCTGGGGGTTCCTTTTGTCCGTGTGTGCTTGGGGGGTGAGTCCCGTGTGTGCTGGGGGTCCCGGCCCTCTCTGGGCCGCTGGAGGTCTCTTGAATCTCGGGGGTGTCCCCTCTGTGGCGTCCCACCTAGGGATTTCGGGAGTTTCTGGAGCCATGGGGTCCCTTCTCCCTTGGATCTCTGCTTCAGTGTGCTGGATTCCTTGGGGGCCCCGCTCTGGAGTCCCCGTCTTCTGCAGGCTGGGGTCACCCCTCTCCAGGCTCCTCCCTCTCCAGGCTCCCCCCACTCCGGGCTCTCGGGGGTCTCCCACCTCCGGTACCGCCCCTCACCGCTCTCTGTGCTCTGGGGCTCGTACCCAGCCCGGCTCTGCGGGCAGTCCTACAGCCCGGTGCCTGTGCCCTGCCGCCAGCAGTGGCTCAATGGAGCCGGCCCTGCCTGACTCGGGAAGAGCAACCCTTACCGCGGGGAGGAAAGTGCATCCCCCGCGGGCATCCCCCGCCCACCGCCGGGGCTCCGCCGGCACCGATGCCCCCCGAAAAACCACCCCCCGAGGACCCTCCAGGGGCGTTTAAGGCTTAGCTTCCGAGTACTACAAGATCCAAAGATACCCTCCTGCCAGAAAAAAAAAAACCAAAAACCCAACAACCCGGGACCCCCCAGATATTTGGGGCAAGCTTCCCTGCGCCGGTCACCTGGGGGATGCGGAGGGGACGATGCTCCCGGCCGCAGGGTTTGCGGATACAGCAAGCGGTGGACCTTCCTCCTTTTCCTTCTCCTCCTCTTCCTGTTCCTCCTCTTCTTCGTCTGTCCCACTTCCGCTCACCACTCCCCCTCCTGCAGCGTTCTTCATTCAACCCTGCTCCTCCCCTTCCAGGCAACCCGCTTGTGTGTATAGACTGGGAACGAGAGGCTGGAGACTAACTGTGGGAAGGGACTGGGGGTCCCGGACCATGGCAAGCTGAATGGGAGTCAGCAGTGCCCTGGCAGCCAGGAGTGCCAGCCTGCACTGGTGCAGCCTCACCTCAGTTCTGGGAGCAGTTTTGGGCACCACAGTATAAAAAAGACATTAAGCCATTAGAGGGTGTCCAGAGGAGGCCACGAGAATGGGGAAGGGTCTGAAAGAGAAGCCTTATGAGGAGAGGCTGAGAGCACTGGGTTTTGTTCAGCCTGAAGAAGAGGAGACTGAGGGGAGAGCCTCCTCCCAAGGGGCAGTGAAGGGGCAGGTAGCAATCTCTTCTCGCTCTCATCACCAGTGACAGAATTTGAGAGTCGGAGAGGTTCAGGTTAGCTAGCATGAAAAGATTCTTTCCACCAGAAGGTGGTTGAGCACAGGAACAGGCTCCCCAGGGAAATGATCACAGCACCAACCGTGTCTGAGTTCAAGAAGTGTTTGGACAATGCTTTCAGGCACATGATGTGATTCTTGGAGTGTCCTACTGCTAAAGCTCCACTGTCCTGCTACTAAAGCTCCACAACACCTTTCAGATAAAACCATATCTACTGCTGCTTACCTAATCTGTTTTTAATGTTTTTGAAGTAAAATTGTACGTACAATTACTTTGACCAAGTGGCACTTTGTAAACCAAACCCAGTTATCCATGTAAGCTAAAGAGAATAACTAATTTTTTTCTTTTTCACTCAAGTCACTTGAACACACTGGTATTAAACTTTGACCCCCTCCCAGATAAATCATTCAGTAGCTGCACAGTTGTTTGCTGTTGGGATTTCATCAGACTACAAACAGACTAGCTAAATCCAGAATGGAAAGGACTTATGGAGGTCACCTAGTCCAACTCCCCTGCCTGTAACTGGGTCAGCACTGAATTTAGACTAGGTTGATCAGACATTTGTCAAGCTGAGTCTTAAAAATGTCCAAATCCTAACAAATTTGTTTCTTTCTGAGATACTGACATATAAGCAGCTAGAAATAACCTGTTTTATTTATTTCAAAATAGTTGCTGAGCACTGTTCACTAGTATTGGTATATCTCCAAGCTGGAACTTGGAGGTTTTGCTGAATTAGAAACTGGTTCTCTAAAAGGCAAGCCCACCTTGTTTCAGTGTGCTGAAATGATTTGTGAAATGGTGAAGCCTCATTTCTGCAGCAAATCTGGAAATCGGGTCATAGTTGCAAGCTGGACACCTTAAAATGATTTTTGTAACTATTTGTCTCTGTTCCTCCATAAGAGAGGATGACATAGTCATTCTAAAACCAAACTCTAATTCTTGGATTTATTAATCATTTTCATTAAGTTATTCCAGTGGTACTCCCTCTTTCTCTTGCTAGTATTTTCATAGCATTTAACTAGAGTAATGAAAACTTGGGTAGAGAGAAGCTTGACAGTATGAATTCTGTGTTTTCTTGAAGAAGATTTTGGACAAATGAGATTTTTCCTATGAAAAGTTCATCATACTGAAGGACTTTTCTGTTCTGCAGCTATCTGAAGCATGGGAAAAATAATTTCCCATATGCTAAGAAGATATGTTTAAGTTTCATTAGACCACAGCAAGTTTAGTGATACTCTGAAAGGCTGATTTTCTTATTAGTTTGTAATTGCTAAATTCTTGCAGTTGAATTTTGGCTTGATTTTACACTTAAATGTGTCATTGAGGGAACCTTCCAAAGTTAAAACCAAAACAGGCAGTGACAGATTAAGACTGAGTTGGTTATTGAGTATTACTGCTGTTTATTGCACAAAGAAAGGTTTTTCCGATGGAAAATTGAAACCAAATGGTTTCAATTGGTTTTCACACAGCTGGAAACATGTATCAACTTGATATTCAGGACTTTTTGGTACAGCCTTTCACAATACCTAGTGAAGCAGAACCATAACAATGTAGTTCCAGTAAGCATTCCCACAATCCTTGAGTCTCTGTTTTGACATTGAACCAGGAGCTAACACAAATATAGTTACTGCAAATAATTTTTCAGCTTGTATAATTCCTGCTTCTAGCATGTGACTCTTTAAAGTTGGATTGACTTGCTGCCAAGAGGAAACAAAATATTTTAAAAGGCAACATAACTTCCAGGTTCTCTGAGCTGAAACAGTCAGGACTTTTCTCAGAATCCTGGAGTAGACAATTACTTGTAAGGGTCTCCATATACTTCCTCATGAACAAATCTGGAATGCACCAGGGTCTGTATAAGGCTTAAAATTTAGTTTCAGCCAGTGTTATTATGCTTTGCTTTTGCAGAGCAGCCAGCTTCTTTTATGGATTGTAAAAGCAGGTTCCTCATACACTGACTTATTTAAAATCATTCTTGGTCCAGGTTACTTGGTCCCCATTTCCTTTCTTTAATGCATCTGTAGGGTTTCATTACACTAATTAAAGCCTGTGTTAAAAGTGAACTTAAAACTCACAGATTCCATTCAGAGGTGTGGGAAGGAGAAAAGTAATACATAGCTCTCCATGGAACATAAGGTTTGTAGTCCCTTAGTATGACAAAAAGCTTATCTATCATCCCTTTTCTGGTTGTCTTCACCCAGGTTGCTCCACTGTATAGCTGTATCTCATAACCAGTCCTCTTTCCATGTGCACTATAAACTGGGAGAAAACTTAGTGTATCCAAAAGTACTTTTGTCCAGTAGATGAGTTCGTGAGGATTCAGAAAGCAGCATTATTTGTGAGGGCCTTGAAATATTTTTCTGGTTGCTTGAGTCGGACTTGCTGGTTTCCATCCATTTTGCCCTCATTTCCTGGCTGTCCTCAGCAGGAATGGTTTCCTGGAGTCTGCCTGGAGCAATATACATCCCTGTGCCAAGTGCTCACCTCTAAGCCTCTGCCCCAGGTGTTGGTCATCAGCTACAGAATAGTAAATGCACAATTTGAAGCGTGAAAGGAGACATAAAATGATGTCTCAGCTGTAATTCAGCTTTGTCAATTTTGTTATGTACACTAGCAGAAAAACTTAATATAACTTTGATGCCTGTTTTGTTACTTTTCATTTTACCGTGGGATAGATGCTGCTCTTGTTTTTGCAAGCCTTGGTTCATCAAAAAAAGGCCATTTGGAATAAAATACTTGCTATTTAGCTATGTAAGGCATATTGACCATGAGAAATGAGTAAAAGTGAAGTAATGTATGTGATAATATGGGATCTGTTGCAATGAATGATTTCAAAGCAAGTTGGTTGGTTTATCTCTGGATAATTTGCTTGTGGTTCTCTGAGTTTAGTGGGATGGGGAAGAAGGAGGGCAGTTGGAAACATTTGAGAATGAATTTAAGTTACCTATATTGCAAAGTTCATGGTATTTCAGGTATTCTACTGGCTTTCCACTTCTAGAAGGGAGCATTTCATCCTGTCAGCTTTGTTCATGGTGCTGTCACTGATCATACTTATGGAACTAAAGTTTTTCCATATGTTCCCAGACTTTTTATAGGCAATTTTGTGACTAACCTCATTGAAGTTTTAATGTGTTCTCCTCGTAGCAAGAAGCATGATCATACTTGCAGACTGATTCTAACAGTCAACATATCGACACTGTCAGAAATGTGGATGTATCTGTAAGAATATTCTCCTTTAGGAGGGAGGTGTGCAGTAACTTCCCTGCAGGGGAATTTCTTGGTACCTAGTCATTTACTTGCAAGGACATGCTCGTGTGTCTTCAAATAACTTTTTACCTGTACTATTTAGTTATGAATTCTCTTAGGGTAGAGGTAAAGGAGGAGAGAAATAGGAATAATTGTATTCCAGAAGCAACTTGTATTTGTTTTGCAACAATGAGGTTCCTCTTTCATACATGGAACCCATGAACTCCTGCAACAGAAAACTTAAAAAATTTGTGGATATCGTGAATATAAAAGCTGCAATCTATCAAACAAATTTTAGGGCCTCACATAAGGGGTGTGTGTTACGAGGAGCTGGATGATAACGAAAAGCATAATTGGATGGGGTTGGTGGTCTTTCACCTCAGCTTTCCTTGTAGTATGTTGACTTGACTTCTTGTGCCCAGTACTTCTAAACAGACAGAATAGCTGTGGTGAAGCTGGTGGTTGGTGTTGGTTTGCTTAAGTCAGGATGCAGACAGCTCACGGCAGTCTCCTGGTAAAGCCAGAGTGAGCAAGCTGTGCCACCGCTGTGCAGCTGGCCTGGGAAGCTGGTGTAAAGCTACCTGCTGTCCAGAGACTGGCTCTGCCTGAGGTCACAGGAGGTGGCAGCATGACTGTGCAGACATAATCTCACATGGGGCTTAATCTAGTCTACTAAAGGAAAAACCTGAAATTGACTGAATCCAGCATTATGGACAGACAGCCCTGAACGTGGGAGAGCAGGCGTGAGCTCAGACTTGAGGCCCGAGAAGAGAGAGGCTGTAGGTGCTGGAGAGGTCAGATGCAAAGGGTTGAGCCTGACGAAGATGAGGAAGGGAGGAGTCTCTCTGACTATGGAAGGGTTTAACTTGGGAGAAAGTCTGCCCCATTTCAAAGCTGGACTAGATAGGAAGAGGGAAAAGTGAAATTGAATACTAGGCATACATGAGAGATGAGTTCCCTCTCTTCCCCTGATTGAAAATACCACAATCCCTATTCTGATGATAGAACCATTTAAGAGAACAAAAAGGGTTGTTTCGGTTTTCTGTAACTGCTCATATAATGCTCTGGTTTAGTGATGATCAGTTTTCCAGTTTTAGTCCAAGCATGGTGAGCTGCAAGAGGAAGAACACACTGCCTCTGTGGCTGCTGGCACCCCAGTTACATTTTTGGCACTAGCTTCCTGCTGGTTCCTTGCTACCTGTCTAAGGGTTGTAGGGGAATGGGAAGAATGCTATGAAAGTCTGCATTAAATGGAGTATGGAGTCTTGCCTTAATATATTAACTGTTCTCTGTCCAGCTGTTATCCTCTAAACAAGTAAACATATCTCATGCATTACTAGCAACATAACATGTGTCCTGCCTTTTGGTAATTTTGGTAGTAACTTGAGACTCTAAAAGGGAGAGATAATTAGAAAGACATTATCTTCAGAATTACAAAATATGCTGTAACCACTCTTTGTTCCTTGAGGAAACACTTGTATGTGTGTAGCATAATATATAGTATAGCTAATATTGCTGAATGACTGACCAGGCAAACTGGGGAGCTTGCAGAAAACTGATAGCATTGCTCCTGCTTTACAGTGTTTAAAGTGGCAACTGTAAGCACTCTTACAACTGTGTTAACATTAGTCTGCTGGAAACAATACCAAAGAACCAAAGTTCAGTTTGTCTTTCCGTTATTTACTTGCTCTTTTCAATAGATGCCAAAAAATAGTGTGTTTTCTTGAAGGTTTACTTCCTGCAGCTTATAAAGACCTTGTACCGTAGACTTAGACTGAGCTTTTTCATCATGCTTGAAATTATTTTTTTATAAGCTAAGAAGTTTAGCACTTTTAAAACAGAGCCCTTTGAATTTTTAAATTCGCAGGGAAAATCAGAAAAGCATAATGCAAAAATCCAAAATTCAGCATTTTTGAGAGGTAAAGCAATGGAAGGCCAAACCAACTGTTAGGGTTAAAAAAAACCAGCAACAACAAAAAGCATCCTTCAAAAAACTCCTTTTGCACCTAGTCTGCCTGAAGTTTATGCTTGGGAAAGGCTTCCAACCATTCATTGCCAGGTGTCGTGTAGCTTGTGAATGGCAGTGCTCAGTTCTAGATGTGAAACGTGTTGATGTGGTTAGAAATGGTGGGCATGAAGTTTCAGAATCTGTGAATATGTATCTGACTTTACAATCTACCTGGTGTCAGCATTCTCTCAATTTGAGTTTTTTAGGTTCCAGTGCTATTTAAAGAAAGCCTTAACGTTTTCTAGCTAATAACCACCTATGAGGGATTCATATGAGAGGATGATAATTTGAGTAAGGTTATGAAAGCTGACTTCAGGCTTCCTGAAGAATGAGCTTTGTTCTTTGCTTATTTCCATTTCAATACAAGAGAGACTTTAACATAATGCAAGTAACATGGTTGTTGCATGGAGACTTTTTTCTAAAGAATTGCCAACCCTTTAGTTCACTGTAGAGGAATGTGGTATTTCTAGTATCCTGCTTCAGCGACTAGATTAAATAACTGATGAAAGCCTGTTACTTTGCTATTGCTTGTTGTCTTTGTAATAATGGTTAACTAAATATCCTGCTTTTATGCTTGTTTCTAGCACATTTGTTTATTGTACCATATCTTCCTGCTTCGGTCTTCAAAATGTTAGCATTTAATTCTGTGTATCTCCTTTCTTAGGAAATGGTACTTATAAAAATACTTCATAAAACTATTAGTCGAAGTAGCACCTAGAGTAATTGCTTAATGATCTTATGTCATGACCTAAAAGAAATTCTACCTGGAGCTGCACTTTTGAAAAATGTATTTGAATGTTTGAGTAATTACTTTAATAGAAGCCTTATAGTAAAGTACCAAGCAGCAGAAGAACTAAGAAAAGAGCAAATGCCATCTGTTTGACCTGCTTCTGAAACAGAATATCCTAGAGCTTGCTGTGCTCAGGAATGGGTTTGAGTTCACAGCTGGTTCAGAGCACTGCCACGCTCCAGCCTCTGCAGAGAATTTGGGCTGATTGCAAATCATATGTAGGGAACATGCAGTATGAGACGAGACTGAGCAGTTTCACATACTTCTTTGACCCCTCTTGAGTGAAAATTGGCGTGAAGAAAACAGGATTTTGTTCCTGTATGTTTAGAACTGGATGAAGGAGTCCAGCACAATAGCAATCAAACATGCTACCTTCATCTTTGATCAAATGCAGCTGATAAAGTGCATTTGTTCCTCTAGCTCCCTTTGGAAATGTAGAACTTTAACTTGCTAAGTCATACAGACTTAACAGGCAGTGTTTGTACAGTGGTCATTTCTTCCTGTTTGTTTTTTCAAGTTTGTTGGCTTTTTGGTTTTTGGTTTTTTTTGGCACGGGGTGGTTGGGAGGTTTTGCACCTTGTTTTGCTGCAGGACTATTTAGAAAAGGAACTTCTGACTGGTCTGGGTTACTTATTATTCTGGTATGTTGATGAGTCAAGGTGTTCAAAAACAATGTAGAAAGTTTTATAAAGCCATCAGATTTGTTATATGAAGTTCAAATGTAACTGATTTTTTTTTTTTTTTTTTGGTCAAACACAAATTATTTCAGATATGTTTCCTGGAGTGCTGTATTTGAAAGGTGTTTTCAGTAAGCCTGAGGTTGCAACTTGAGCTTTAATGAGTTGCATATATTCAAGTGTCCCTTGCAGTAACTTACAAAAAGCTCTAAAATGTGGCTGATAATTTTGTCTCAGCGGTTTAATACCAGGCCATATACAGAATCACAATTCTGCATAGTAAAGTCAAACAAGTAGTAAAATTGCACCTCCACATCTGACACAAAGCATGTTTAATGACTTGTTGAAGGTTGTGTGTTATATTCTGTGACCAGTATTATATAATATGCTAATGCAGGTTTAGCATATGCTCTATATGGAGTTTCTCTTTTGTTACTGAATTAATCTGAACTAAGGAAAATTGCTTAATTTACCGCTTTACCACTGCTTTTCCTATTTTTGTACACTTGGTACGGGATGTTTTGAGACAGGTTATCTAATCCAGTCACACCACCTACTGTTGAAAGGCAGACATTGGATGTGTTTTTCTTGCCTAAAATTTAATGCAATCCCCTTAATGTCATGTTTTCTTGGTCTTGGTGCAAATTGAAGGTTTCTTGGTTGTTAGTAATAAAGAGTGGATCTCCTGCAGTAAAACTGATGTTGAATGCAGTGGAATGACTAGCTAATTTTGTTATAGTTCAGCAGTATTTTAGCTTAAGCAAAATTGGAATGTGTTTTATAGTGACAAGAATGAAGGCAAAGGGTATTCCCTTTACATAGAAATTTGATTATTCAAAGTGAAATCTGAAACACTAGTTGTCTTTCAAGGAAAATAAACTATCTGTAAGACTTGAAAATGGCAATGGCACCAGAAATTAAGATATTTTAGATATCTTCTGTTATAATAAATAACAAAATATTTTTTTTATAAATGTAAGTCTGTCTTCCATATCTCTAGTTTTTTACAAAAATGAAAGCTTATCTATACTCAGAGGGCTTTATAAGGATTTTGATGTTGGAGCTGACAAATATCAACTCAGAGCTGTCAAGATAAGTCTGTGTGTACGTAACTTTGGGCCATTGAAGCTTTAATCTGGGTGCAAACTTTTTAGAAATAAACTGAAAGTTTAATTCGACTAAACTCAAATGTTCTTGTGGAAAATATATTTACATGGTTAGTAGTGCAAGAGTAAGCTCCTATCCTGAAGGTGGCACACCTGTCTTCTGTATGGATACTTTTCCTACTTGATTAATTTAGCTATTGGATGTTTGTATTCAACAAGCTCAAATGAAAACTAGAATTAATCCAAATATGTGTCTGCAACGGCTGCCTATTAAGAACTTGGTTCTGTAGTGCTGTTTAATTCGTTTTGCAGAACTAGTCAGTTTTCAGTATGTCATGTGAATACAAGGCAATTTGATACTCTTATGCTGTCCATGTTCTTGAAAGGATATTATCTTTTAGAGTGTTCTGTCAGAGGGGAATGGGAGTGAGAATCTCTGTTTTGGGGGTGGGAGCAATCAAAAGCATCCTTCCTTGGATGGTCTTTGAAGTGCAGGTTATTTATATTTCTATGAGTTTGCCAGTACAGCAAACCATAATAAACAGAAGTAGGACAATGCAAGAAAGACTTCTTTTGTGTACAAATGTCTGCCTTGAAGGCCAAGCTGTAAAGCTCTTGACTTGTTTCTGAGGAAAAACACAATGCTTTAAATCCTTGGAACTATTTTTCTGCATTTACAGCATTTTTTGCCATATAAATATGAGGTTTTATATGGATTTTTGCTGTGTAAATATTTTTATTTGTAGCCATATATGTAAAAGAAGCTTCTTTGCAACTGCTTTTGTTGTTCTTTATCCCTCCTCCTTCACCCCTAATTGACAGGTATAGGATCTTTGCCAGTAGAGAAGCATGCCTCAGTGAAAAATTCTTCAGCCTCCTGGACTAGCTCTGGTAAATCCCTTGCCAAATCCAAAGTGCCTGTCAAAAGATCAGTGTTTGAGAGAACATCTAGTCTCTCCTCAGTCAGCAGCATTCAGAGTGAGCGAAGTCTTTTCAGCAGTAATTGTAAGTATCTGTGAGGGTTATGGGTTTTAACTGATAGCCAGCATTGGCTGTTTGTTGGAAAAAATCCCCTTGGAAGGGGGTCCTCTCTGACAAATGCCTGTGTTAATTCCAGGTATACTAGTTATTAGTTCTAGGTCTTATGTTTTTGCCTCTTAATGGAGAGCTTTCCTTTTTGAGACGTGCTGCCTGAAAGAGCTGTGACCCTTGGATTTTGATTTGATGAGTAGAGAACTTGGTACAGCTTCTCTTACATCTTGAAACATTACAAAACCAGTGTGTCTTCTGAGCAAGTTTCCTAGTGTTTACATGTAACATAGTAAGAAATAAGTCTGAATAGAATGGTTTACTTGTCATAATATTTGGAAAAGTACATTACAGGTTTTTTGATACTAAATGTTGTCTTGAACTGGATTAAATCTGCTTTCAGTGTTTTAGGACAAAATGTGTAAATGAAATCAAAGGCTGGTAAGTGAAACTCATGTTAGAAGGTAAAACTTTGCATGGGTAGACTTCTGTAATTTCTAATGTAACTGCAGACATTGGTACATGCCCTTACCAAATCCATCTTGATTAAAACTGGGGAGAAAAGTAACAGAATTAGCTTTGATTTGGAGCTCTATAGCAGTTGTAGAAGTTCTGAAGGCAAAATTATGAAGGAAATAACATAAACTGACTGTCAGAAGTTATTAGTATTCTCAGCTATATGTATTCAAATGAGTACATTCAAATATTCTGTTACTATCATGTCATCTGTTGTATCTTGAAGACTAGGCAAAGGCCTTTTCTTTGTGCCAGATGTCACTTAAATCAGTCTTCACTGTACTGGAAAAGAGAACTGGGATTTAACATATGTCTGTAGTTTATGTATGCGCATACACATGCATATGTGAGTAAATTTTCTCCATGTCTTTTTTTTAACCTGTGATGCCCTCATTAAAAACCCCAAGACCTAATATATTCCTAAAGGAATAGAGTCTGTGTAATAAAACATGCATGTGCACATCACTCTGTAGTCAGATCAGTTCTGATACTGTGACAGCCATGTTGACTTTTGCTGTTCAGGTTTAGGACTGTAGCTGGAATTGCTAAGCAGCTTTGTCCTCTCTTCGCTTTGCTCCCTCATGTAACAAAGGAAAGGGTCATTGCTTTATGACAAAGGAGTGTATTCAGATTAAGTGTCCAAACAGATGACTCCCTATTTAGCCTGATTTGCTAGCTGCTGTAATCTGTTTTGTTCACTGCCTTCAAGCTTACAATTTTTTCCACTCCGATTCACGAAGAGCAAGCAAGAGCAATATGAGAGGTTGAACATGGCTGCAGTTTCCTAGACTTTAAGCTTGCTTTGATCTTTTTTTAAATGACTATACCCGGAGGACTCCGCAGTTGCACAGAAACTAATTTTTCTCCTATTATTTTCATCAATTCTACACTAACACCACCGACTGACTCAGGAAGCCACTATGATATTACCTTACTAACATTACTGGTAGTGGGGTCTTACAGCTTTTGTATTGTTCCTTTGTTAGCCACGTTTACTGGGAAAAGAAGTAGGTTGGATTCTTTTTCATTTCTATTTTAAAGCATGCATATTGTTTTGTGAAGGTTGGTAAATATATACAATGTTTTGATTTGCTAATTGTCTGTGAGATTATTTTTCTTTAGTGATGATTTATATCTGATAGTAAGGTTTTGTAAGTGTTAAGGACTTTAGATTACAAAGTATTCATATGTTAGAGAAATTTTTATGACCTTAAATTGAAAAGAATTAAGGAATCTACTTTGTACTCTAATATTAAGTACAGTGCTGTTCTTGGTTTTTATTATTTAATTTAATCTGCTATGCAATAATGTCAGGGAAAAAAATTGTATTGGAAAACCTAAAATGTTTTATTAGCTTGGTGGGGTCACAAAGATCAAAATGGGAGACTGTGAATGTCATGAAATTTATGACAAACTTGTAGTCCTGTCAACAATAATAAATTGACAGTCACCTGGCTTGTTTTATTTAAGGAGTTTGCCTTGTGTTAACAGGGAAAAAAAATGACAAAAGTGTTTCTACTGTTGTGTCAGCTCAGCCATTTGTTATGGTATATCTTTGGATTTGTAATGCCCTGTGGCAGCATTAGTGTTCTTCTTGTCTAATGAGCACGTGAACTTAATGATTTTTTTTCTTTAAAATGACTTCCTATTTGAGAAGTTTAGAAATCAAGAGGTGTGAAATGCTGTTGTTAATAAAAGCATATTTTTCATGCAGGTTGTCAATTTGCACATTAAAAAATAGCATTTTCTAACGGTAGAGAAATCTCTGTTTTAGTGCTAAGCCGAAAATACTATAACTTGGACATACTGAAATGTTTAAACTCTGAGGGTAAGAACAAGAATCTGAATTTTAATTGCATTAGAATAATTACATATAAAGGAAATTAATGTTTCAGAAATTAAAAAGCTGATCCTAGCACTTGAGCTTTCATTTCTTTACAGTCAATACTTAATACAATTCTTTAAGTGACGTTTTTACTCAACTCTTTAGATTTTAACTGTGGTGAGATAATTTCATATCTGTCCATCTTCTATCAGGATTACAGCAGCTGCTCCTAATTCTGTGAAGAAACAGCTTTGAATCATATAGTGATCAAACTTTGCAAAGTGGCTGTATTTTTTTCTATCTGAATGCAGTCTGGTTAGCTGACTTCAGAGCTTTTAATAGGGCAAAACAGCACCCTAACTAGTCCTTCTTCAGGAGGCTGCTTGCTCACCCAAAGTGTGTTTCCATGGTGTGCTTCTGATTTATAAGAAAGTAGCACACCAGTTTGTAGGCAGTTATCTGCTTACAGTGAACTCTGAGCAAATATCCTTAATGTAGTGATTTGCAGAAAAAGTTAAGGATTATTTCAGGCCTCATGATTTACTAAAATACATTTGTTCTAATCATCAGTTGTTGATCAGGGTCAGGTTCCCACAGAATAAATGTGTTACCGATGTGTTAAGTAAATTGTTCCTCATGGATACGTTCTTTTCCAATATTTAACTTCTTGTGCCTTTAGAGAGGCTCCAACTTGCTTTATTCTAAAAAAAGAGGATGGCTTCAGTTTTATGTGTTTCTACAAGGGAAAGCAGTTCTGCCCCTCTTTCTGTGGTTGAAAATTTATTTAGTGGTTAAAAGCATCTTTTTGAATCAGTTAACTTACATGGTTTATGCCTAGTGCATTAAAAGATACTAAAATAATCTCAAGACTGTATGTCCCATCTTTTGATGAACTGTATTAGACAAGCCTTTAAAAATAGGCAGCCTCATGAAAGCACTAATCTGATGCAAACCTGGTAACACATGCCAAAAGCTTCCCACCTCCTTTGTTTTGTTTTGTTTTGTTTTGAATGACTAGAGCAAAAGGCAACAGTGTGACCAACTATTCCAGAGTGACTTAGTTTTTGCTTGTCTCTGGTAAATGCCA
>JAWWLZ010000139.1:43184344-43202656 GCA_035041345.1 Poliocrania exsul
TTTCTGTATCAGACATTTGTTTTATCTTTAACTTTGAATTGAAATTGGTAATTTCTGCCAGAGTGAATCAAAAGAATTGATACAAATCTTCAGGAAAGCTTTTTAAGACACAATTTTCACTTCAGGAGTAAAGTTCCATTTGCAAAGCTGAGGTGAAGGAAATAAGTATGGTAGCAGTTCAAGGTAGCCTTTTCCTGTTGAAATACCTGTTGTAGGATCACACACTATTTGAAAATCCTGAAGAAAAGTGTTGTCAAAAGACCTTTTATAAACTTCTGCACATGACTTGTGGATTTACATATGGCAGTCTGAAAGATTGCTTTCATTTAACATCCTTAAAAATAACACGGTTCTTAGGTCAATTTTCACATAACTGTAATACAGTAAGGGTGGATTAACTTTCTCAGTGCTTTCATCTATGTTTAACTTGATTGGTAGCGCATTTGAGAATGCTGTTAATTTATTACTCCTTTATACAAGTAAAATAACCAGAGCAGATAGGTGGAAAAAGTTGCTATGATGCCAGTATAGATGATAGTTCTTTATTATCTGTGGTCCTCTATGAATAAGTAAAGTAAAACTGTGCTACCTGACTTAAATGAAATATGATGATTAAAACTGAAAGGAAACGTTTGGCTTAATGGGAATGCATGCTGTATTTTTCTTACTAGCTTGAAGTGTAATTTTTTTGTTCCCCTTTCTGAACATCATAGGTACTCCTGGAAGAAATGTAAACCAAAGCCTATCTTGTTTGAGTCCTGGTGAGTTTTCTGAATGCATTTTTAAATTTTCTATAGTACAATTCAAATTAGGTTTATATATTAATATATTTGTTCTTTTCTTGGAAGAACAGACTTGCAGTGGATAATTCTCTAAGCTGTCACTGACTCCAGTTTCAATGGATATGGAAAAAAGTCTGGGGTTTTGTCTACTTACGGTCTTCTGGCTACCCAGGTTTCAAATACTAATTTTGTGCTATCTATTACTACATTTCCAGTGAAACTTAAGGAGATTTAAGTGGTATAAAAAAAAAAAAAAAAGCATGGAAATTAAACTTGATGTAGTTTTTGCTGTTTAGCCACAGTGAGCTAAGTAATGAATGAATTCATGGGTTGTGGCTTTAAAAAAAATCAAATAGAAGAATCATGCAGAACCTTTCTTTTCTGGCAGGTTCATTGTAGATAACCTTTTGGGCTATCTCTGTGTATCACTGTAGAGTGCATTTATAGAAGAAGTTGAAATTATCTGAGGATGTTGATATGTATGTCTGCTCACATGGCAGAGGGAAGAATCACAGCTGATTAAGTGGCAGATGGCGTTTCAAAATCTGGCAGAGTTTTAAGGACTTCGTGTTGGGTTTGTTTTTGGTGTTTGTGCCAGTCAGGACACCTGGTGCTAATTTCTATCTGCTGGATAGAAAAGTCTTCAGATGATGTTTCTACTTGCAGCAATTTCCAGGTCTTTTCAAGAGAGTTGGCAGTCTGATTTAGTTTCCTGAGAATCAGCATGTATTTGGTGAATTAAAAGCTGCTTGTAATTAATTACTCATTGAAAAGCCCTTTTTGAAGGTTACTGAAGATCACTGGAAAGTCCTCTGTCCCCTGAGTAAATAGCAGATGCCTTTCTGAAAGAAGTGCTGTGGCCAAGCAGATGTTGTAAATTTGAGCCTGGAAATACTGGGCCAAATCAGTTCTGACCTGTAATTCTGGTGCTGTGGCAGTATGTTTTTAATTTCCTGTAGTCATAACATGAGTTTAATTCTTTTGACTTTCACTCTCTTGAATGTCAAATATCTACATATTAATCATGGTAGAGTAGTGTGATACCTTCTGTTAAGAGTCAGGGCTTCTGTCATACATCAAGTGTAAGACTTTGCACAAAGTGCGTGTTCTGTTTGTTGCTTTTATGGATACTTGGCTGAACTAATGTTAGTTTAGGTAAAGCCTGACACTAAGTTTCAGGAGCTCAAATGTAGTCTGTTGTATAAGCATGGAGAGGATGATTCAGCTAGCAACATAATGTCTTGGTCAGCTCAACTGAGGAAAATCACAATGAGCAACAAAATCCGTATTTGTACAAGAAATTAGGAAAGTAAATTCCTCTTACACTTGCTTACAATAGTCTCAAAATGTAACTTTATTTCCCCCTAAATTTAGTGTGGCACATTCTATTTCCCATGCTGAAAACTAGTGCTGCCTCCCCTTTTTACTAGTTTAATAGAATTTTGCTTCTGATTCACCTTTTCCAACCTAATAAAGCATTTAGTTACAAAGCTTTGAAGTGCTGGATTGACGCATTAAAAAGGCAGCCATAAACTCCAAATTGGGGGTAATATTCGGCGATTCTTTAGTAAATGCTCTTTAGCATCTTACTTTTGCCAATAGAATGGCTGTATTTCAGTGTTTTTCTTAATAAACCTGAACTGTTTCCTGTACTGAGTCAGCTTCCAAAATTGGACATGTTAGACTGTGAAGTTAACAAATTTCCAACTTAAACAGAGCATTAATATAATATACCATTTATGAATGCAGAGTTTTCTGATGGGGTATTTTTTGGTTTTAAGAAAGATTATTTTTTTCCATCCTCACAGTTGCAAATAGTTCTTACAAAATAAAAATATTGTGTGACTGCTTGGATGTTCTGCAGTACAATGTCTTACATTTTAAGAAAAGACAAATGATCTTTTTTGAAATGAACTGAAATAATGCCAGCCAGTACCATGTAGAATGAGGCCCACTGTCTTTTTTTTTTTTCCTTTTTTGTGGATTTGATAGTATAGTGAAGCTTTGTTCTAGTGATTGCAGCTAGTATAAAGCTTTTGTTCGTTTATTTCAATGTCATAGTTAAGTCCACAGATTTTAGCCTTACTCAGTGAGGAGTTCCAACCCCACTTCTATTTCTTGCCCCTGTGCCCAGAACCAATTTCTTGCAGCAGGACTCTGGTAATTGATTACAATATAGGGATTAATTAAGTATCTAGCTCGGTTGTTCACGTTGCTCTTCACATTACTTTAAGAATGAAAAAATTTCAAGCTTTTCTAGATGTGGTGTCTATTCTGACTGTTGCTGCACTTTCTCCATTTTCCATTCATTTACAGCAGTGATGCAAAGCCAGAATTTGCCTGAGGAAGCAAGCCATAACATACTGTTAGTGTGCATAGACTTGCATATTTGCAGCCATTCCTTTAAAACATTCCATTAAAACATTCACAAGACTTCTTTTTGTGAATCCTGTATTTTTGATGGATGATGTTCTGCACATCAAATAACTTCTACAAGTTCTGTGGTGTATTTCTTCAGCACTGGCTTTAAAGCTAAGGCAAATTTAACTTCTTGGGAATAATACATTTTATTCTACTTTCTAACTTGCCAACTTCAAGTAAGACTGTTCATGTGCACTTACTGTAATGTCTTAATATAAATATGAATAAAAATGTTGCCTCTTGTGAAGTGGAATTTTGAACTAGATGCAAAACTGCTTCTAAAAATGAGTAAAAATTAGTCCTGTTTCCTTTATTTCTTCAGACCTCCCTGTAGAAAAAGTGGCCTATGTCTCACACCTGTGCAGTATGTTACAGTGCAGTTTGTGTGTATGCAGTGGGTATTCACATCTCATGTCTCTGTTGACTGAGCATCAAGGATAAGTTACAGTACAGTAATCTCTGAAACTATGTAAGCCAAGCAAAAGCAAATATCCTGTTTGGCAGTTCCAAAGGTAAGGCAATCATTTTGGGAATAAAGCATGTAAATATTTCTCGCAGGGCTTATCCTGTTGTTCCATGACCCTGAAAGGGATCTGTGGTCTGTTATGGATAACAAGTTACACTTATGTGTGCCTCACATGACTCTTATCAGGACAGCTAGGATAGCTGCTGAATACACGTGGAAAGTGTTATTAAATATGAACAGTGTGATTTATGTCACATCTTGTCATACTGTGACGGATTATGCAGAGTGGAGTCAGTTACTAAAGGCTGTAGAAGCCATGAAAACCAAAGAAGCTTTATCAAGAAATGCTATATGCTCTGTCATGGTATTCTGTTCTCTTACTCTCGTAAAAAAAAGGCTGTTTGTTTTAGTTCAGTCATTTGTGAGAAAATATAACACTAGAAGGGGCAATAAATTCAGTCAGGGGGCTTATTGCAAAAGTGAGTAGTTGTGCTGATCGTGCTGATCAAGCTGAAATGAAAAAATAAGATATAATAGACCATGAAGCTGTATCTTGGAACATGTCGTTAAAAGTAGATGCTAGCTTCTCAGTCAAACTCTTACACTGGGATAGGATTTTTTTTTTTTACTAACAAAATACTCTGGTTCAAACAAAAGTTGGAGCATACTTCAAGGTTCAGTTTACACCCCTTTCTTTCTTGCCCTCAGTCATCCCTGTTGAAACTCAGAGGACACAGTTCTTACATTGTGGAATCTGGGATAGGTTACCCTCAAAATACTTGCATTTTCCATGTCTGGAAAACAAGGGATTAACATACATCACACTCTGCTTGAGCTTTAACAGCAAAAAAAAGGGCTTAATGTTTTTAAATGATATATGATACTATGTCAAAACGTGTAAGCTTTTTCTAAAAATTGGGAAGACTGTTCTGAGAGCTGGTGAACATCATTAGAAGTGCCAAATATGTAGGTCTTCAGTGAATTCTTTTATCTGACTAATCATCTGTAGTCTTCAGCATGGTGGCAAATTACCACACTGATGAGGGATATCTGGTCAAGTGACTTACTAGTGGTCTGTTTCTCCTTTTGTACCTGATCAGAAGGTCTTTTGGGGTCTGTTACTGAGGTGGGGGGGTGGGGGGTGTGTATTGCTTGCAAAAGTTTTTGCAAGTTGCAGAAGATGCTGTGCAAGTGGTTTTCTTGGTACTTAGACACTTGAAAAGTTCTTGATGTGTATGTGAACATATGTGCCCTGGCAGCCAAGAGGTCCAGGACTTCCGTGTTGCAAAAGCAGCATTTCTGACTAGCCCTCACAGGGAATTTCACTGTAGTTGTGTTGAGACTGGTTTCTCAAGTCTCCCCTGTTAAGAGCTTCAGCATTTGTAAGTTGGGTTCGTCAGTTTTTCTGTCTCTGCCCCTGTCTCCAAGTGAAAAGCCAGGAAATCCTGCAGAAAAACTTGGAACCATTTTGTAAACTCTTTGGGGTGATGCAGGAACAAGATTAGATTCTGTATTATTTAATGTAGTTAATATTTTACGCATTGGAAATTCTAGGAGTTGAGCAATGTAAATGAGTATTTTCCCTTTATCCCTTGAAAAGCAACAATGAAATCAGGCTTAAACCTCTTTTTGCAGCTATTGTACTATGTGTTGGACCATTTTGTTGCCTTTCTAGCTGTAGTAAAAAGCCAACTACAGTCTGATTTTTACATCTTTTTTCATCCATGTGAACTATGAGGACTATCTGAATGACTTAATTGTCTCGTGATCTAGCCTTAGAATACCTTCAGGCTAATGCTCTTATAAACAGACAGCAAAGCTACTAAGTAATGTAGCTATTGCATGTGAACCAGCTATTAAAGCAGGTATTCATTTTGCTATTTCTGTATAAATAACTGTGTTCATTGGGGACTGTCACGTGAAAAGGAGGGGCAGAAATACAAAGATTTCTTGTCCCACAAGTATTAATATAAAGTTATTAGCTATAAGTGTCCCCAGAACAAAGCCTTGTAAAACACAAATCAGTCTGTCTGCATCTCACTTTAACAGACAATGCTGGACAGATTTACTGTTTGGAAGGACTTTGATACACTGATAGGAGACCCCACTAAATAGCACGAAAGAACCTTCTCCGTAGCAGCTCCTGAAAAAAACATAAATACAAGTATGTGACAATTACTGTATGGGTCATGTTGTCAGTAATAACATTTAATCTGAAGGGTAGCACTTAACAAAAATCCAAAACTATAAGCACTCTAAGCAAAGCAGCACAGCAACCTAAGCACCAATACAGACCTCAAGCAGCAATACAGAACTCAAACCACCTCCCCCCACAACAGATCAATTCACCAAGACTAGAAATACTAGTTAACACAAAGAAAAGAATATAGCCACTTCCCACTAACACACATTTTAAAGGAACTAAGATAAGGGACTGCACACCTTAAAGCAAACCACTAACAACAAATGAGCAATGAAATGCAGTGTAACAAAGCAAAACAACAAATAAAAAGTAAGATATATGTACCTGGTGAATTGTAGCAGAGTATAATTAGTAAATAAGGTTTCTTTGAGGTAAATGTGAAAGATGTTAATCTATTAAAAAGTGTAAGGTATGTAAGGATACCCAGGGAGTTACAAAGTGTGAGGCAAGGTGGTAAATTCAGTAGCAAAGTACAATTAGTAAATAAGATGTCTATGAAATAAAGTAGCTATAGGGTAAAAGTGAAAGATGGTAATCCATAGTATATAAGGTATTTTAAGGGTATAAGGTATAGGAGTAAAAGGTGAAGTATAAGGTAATAGGCATTGTAAGAGAATATAAGGTTCAAGGGATAAGTGATAAGGCATAGGAAAACAGAGGACATGGTTGCTTACCTCTACATTGTCTGAAGGAGGTGAGAGGAGAATGGGGCAGCTCACTGGCTCCCCCTACAATGGGGATGGACTTCTCTCCCCCATTTTTCACTCGTGTCCAATCTCTTTTTATACTTCTTAGGTAGTTTGAGTGACTGCGGTCAATAATTATTTTTGGGGTGATAGATAGATGACATAGGCCTAAGGGGTGGCTCCCTGTGTTCCCATAAGATGGGGCAAAGGAAGCCCTGCTACTTGCACAACACTCCATCCTTTGTTAATCTTATCAGTCTGGCTTGAGCACTCTCGGAAAGCCACTGGGGTTTCTTTGTCCTCTGACAGTGGTTTCTGGGAGCACCCCTCCAGGGTTGAGATGTTTCCTGTACCCATCAAGAGCTTATCAGGGCTATCACCTCACAGGGACATAAAATGATTTTTAAGAGTTAAGGGAATATCTATAAGCCTGAAATAATCTTTGAAAGACAATAGCTGTTACTTTCTTCACCAGATTTTTTCACTGTTTCTAGATAAAGTATAATACAACAGCTTGGTCTAAGGATTTAATTTCTTGGGTGAGAACTGCTATGCTCCAAAGGTCTTCGAAGTGAAATGGCATGTGCTGATGTCCAGAAAATGCCACAGTGAACTCTGAAGTCATCTGCTTTGAGTGGGGTTTAGGGGGAGGAGGCAGGGTTTGTTTGTTTTTTATTTTTAAACAAATGGAAGAGACATGCTTCAGAAGTTAAAAATTAAATTATTACTTGCGGTGTTCTGTGACTGTTCTCAATTCTGAGGGAATGCAAACAATGCAAATACTACTGTTGCGTGAGGGAGACATGGATGAGCTTGATTCCTCTATCTATTTGCCTGGGAATCTACTGCAGATCAACTTCAGTTTGACAGAGTGCTGAATTTATGATGATTAAAAGCTTCTGTGTACTAGAAAAAACCCTAAATTATTTAGGATTTTGGTTGACGCTCTCAGAAAGAAGAGGCTTGCTATTTTCTTGAGAGGAGGATTTGAGCCTAAAATCAGTCTCAAAGCTGCAGTTTGTACTTGTTGTGGCAGCAGGTACTGTTGCCTACAGGAAGGTTAGTTTTTCAGACTGGAGCACTGGCTAGAGCAAGGTGATCACAGGAAAAGTGGAGTGAGGCCAGTCATTTTCCAGAAATAAAAATGAGGACACAGATGACCCTGTGGCTCTTAGTAGGTTCCTGCTTCTTGTGTCTCTCTGCGTAAACAATCACCTCTCAGTTCTTCTGATGTAAAACGTGCCAGTAAAATCCATCTGCTCCTTGCTGCTCTTGCTGTCTTGTGACATGGAGCCAGGTGTCCTTTACATGGGCTTCTTGGATCTAAAGAACTAGTCTCTGATTTACACTTCTATTCATGAGACACTTGTGTTCAATGGCATTCTTAGTGATTGTTGGATATGGAAATGGGGACAGGGACAACAGAAACACATAGAGACACTCTGGACTTGGCCTCATGAGACTGAATTGAAGAGCCTGCAGATGCCAGTGCACTTGCTCCTTTTTTATCATGTTACTAATGTTCTCAGGGAGTGGCAGATATGCTAAATATGATGGGGTTAAAATAAGTCTAGCTCCTCTATCAGTCTGATGGTGTCATCAGGTACTGATGCATGTAACAACCCAGACTCAATTTTGTGGTAACAGGATAGAGCCCCTTTGTTCACGCTGATCACCAGTTCTGCCCTTGGAGTCTGAAGGAAGGCAGCAGTAAGGCGCTAGTAAATAAAATCTATCAGTCCTTTTGTCCTCTGTATATCACTTCCTAATTTATTCTGCTGTTTTCTGGTGCTATTTTCCATCACCCTTATCCAGTGTCAAGACAGAAGAAGACCTCTCTGTGATCCTCGTGTTATGTGTGAAATGTAGACTGTGGATGTTCTGGCATGCTGTGTTAAGATCCCAAGGATTAGCCCTGGCTTTGTACCCTGCCAGCACCAGGCACTAGGTGGCTGTCGTGGGAGTACAGACACAGAGCGGAAGGTGCTGCTTTCCTGAGCCAAGGAAACAATGCTAGGAGATGCACAGCCTTGGTGGTGTGGAGTGTACCGCGGTGTGTGGAGTGTACTCTGAGCTCTGGAAAGACTACATTGAGGGAACCTCTCTGCAAGTTAAGTCTCTCCTGGAAGCTCACTCTTCAGATGGGAATGAGCAGTCCTCTTGGTGACTGCTGTCAGAGCTTGCTGAGTGTTGGGTACTAGATGAGACTGACGTGCATCCATTGCTTTTCATTAGTGCTGTCAGGTCTGCTTCTACCTAATGCAGACTCATTTCAGGTTTCTGGGGTTTAACAGAATTTCAGCTCTGGAGGCTAGAAAGGCATTTTTGTCAAATCAGAAGTTTTTTTACAAATAGTATGATGATGTATCTGTTTCTTCATGGCCTATTTCCACCCAAAGAAAGAGTGGAAAGGAGAGGCAGTAAAAGTATTATTTGTGTATCTCTGTAAGAGGAGTTTTGGTCTTTGCTACAAGAATTTTGATGTCCATATTGAGCTTCTCTCTGCTCATGTTTCGCCTGGTGATTCATTCCTTCCTCAATTTTCAGACTGGTTTGTTGGATCATGTTTGCCTTCTAGAGGTTCTTTATTCTAGCTCCTATTCCTATGAAGGAAGTTAGGTTTCAGTGGTGTGTTTCAGGCTCTCTGGTTTTGCAAGCTAATGAGATGTTCTTTACATTTCTCCTAGGCACTACTGCAAGGATAGGGAGAGGTGGCAGGTGGTTTTTTTGGGTATAGGTGTTTTGGTGTGGGTTTGTGGTGTTCTGGGATTTTTTAACTTGACCCACCTTTATGAGAGCATCAAATTGAGATGGTGAGAGAATATTGACTACATGGAGCAGATCCTCTCTTGGAGAGATGTGGCAGCAGGAGGGAAATAAGAGGGAGTTCTTCTGGGTCCCCTGGCAAAAGAGTAAAACCTCGTGTGGCTGGGTGTTTAATAGTGTTTGAAACCTAGCTATAGGCTTGGTCGAGATCTCAAAATGCCTTAATTATGAAAGGACTTGACAATAATGATCTAATATTTGATGAGACAGGCTAATGAACTATCGTGAATTCACTAGGCTGCCGTAGTGTGCTGTAACAAGCCTTCTGGTTTACTGCTCGGTGTGGTTTCCAAGCATAATCATCTTGCAGGCCAGAAAGAAGGTGATGTCTTTGATAGTAGTATTGGATTAGGAAAGAGTCTGGAACTGAAGGCTGTTGGAAAGATATTTTAACACACATTGCTAGTGCCAAAGCTGCCAATGCTCTTCAGACTAGAAGGAATAGACGAGGTAATGACATGCATGCCCTGCGGTGTGCAGAGGCTGCCCTGGGAACCAAACAAAAAAACCCCTAATTTACTGTCTTTGTACTTAATTTGAATGAGTTTCTGTGGACTGAAGATGTATTGTAGTACTTCAGAGTTGGTGGTACATCACTGTGCTGGGAAATAAATGTTTTCATACATAATTTGAAAGCATTCAGTGTTATTGTCACACAGTGTGTTGTGGAGGTTGGCTTGATGGGTCTGTCTCAATGCTGAACTGGAGCTCCTTTTGCTCTACATACAATGAGCTGCTTCGTTGCCGCTGCTGGGCTGGCCTCTGTGTGATGTTGGAGATACCCGGATACAGCAACAACATGCTATTTTTAGTTCTAGCTGGCTGCTAAATAAGCACTAGTGAATTTAAAATGTTATGTATTTTGAGCAAGTAAGACATGCTGTTAAAATAGAAAAATTAGTTTTTCAATAAAGAGAGGACGGTAAGGCACCACTGGGATAAGACCTGTCAGTGTGATTATGTTTGATTTGGCTTTTATACCTGCTTCAGAGCAAGTTGGGTTAATTGTTTCTGGAACTGGAAAAACTGCCAAAGGGATAGATGCTTCAGAACATTAGCTATGGTTTAGTGCAATGGTAGAAGTGCAGAAGCAATTGAAAAGTACCTAATTTTGTTGTCTCAAGAAAGATACAAAGTCTATGGAGAGCAGCTCGTCAAGCAACCGTAAAGTAGGAGCTGTCACTGTGTTTTCATCTGTATTCGCTGAGAGATACTTGGCTATTCCCCACTCCTGTGGCTGCCTAGTAAGGCAGCTACTGACCTTAGGCAAAGTAGCAAAATGTTTCTTTTTGCACAGGAAGGTGGCCAGTGCATGTGTGTATAGTCATGGTCATACCTTGAAAATAACACATTTTTTAATCGTAAAACAGTTAGTCCTCCATTTTCTATTTCTAAATTTAATTTTATTTTTGCTAGTGGCAGTGAACTTCACCAAAGTATACACAAAATTTTTGAGCTCATTAAAAAGTGAGAAGAGACATTTTATATGAGGGCTAATTAAATATGGAAACAGCATCTATGCTATGGGAATTCCTGCAGCACTGCTTATTTGCCTTCGTGTTTGGGTGCCTTCAAAACCCAGCTGGCAGAGAGCTGTTTTAATATGAATTAATGCCTGATTCCTTGCTCCTCTGCTGATAAATGGAAGCATCTGCAGTGTTAAGCTGCCAAGCTAAACAGAATTTCTCTTAAGCAGCTCTCAAATACTGAATTGTTCCTAGAGAATAACCTTGTTTGTGGATTTGTTAAGACTTTAAATGTTGACATAATGTTTGCTTGAAAGAAACTATTTTAAAAATGCTCTCCAAAAATCCTTTCACAGTGCAGAGCTGAAACATGCCTCCAGGAATATTCAAATAATGTTCCTTACAGTCTCCAAAGAAAAATTATATGGACTGTGACATTGCTGGATTATATATGTGGCTGGTGAGACCACCCACTTCCTCCTCCTGCCTCCTCATCCTCCTTCTCCTCCCATTTCTCCTTTTCTAGCTCCCAGCCCAGAGTCCCATAGCAGATTGAGCATCAACACTGTGATGCAGTTCAGAGGCTGTTGGTTTTCCAAGTCACTAAGTCGGTTTTATTCTGAAGACAAGCTTTGTTTTCACAACATCTGGTGAGGAGAAGCTGCCAGCAGCATTTATGCTGTGGATTTCTGCTTTTACTGATGTTTTGCTCGTCTGTGCATAAGGAATAAGAGCAAAGGAATGGAGACTTGACTATTTCTTCAAGCCTGTTTTCTTTAGTAAGAATTGCTCACTTCTGCCAGTAGTGATTTAAAAACAGAGTATGTGACAGTACATGGAGGCTATTTCCTGCTTGTTTATCTTCCAATTGCACTGAAGACATGTTATGGTCCCCGAAATTTTCCTTATCCAACATGCGCATAAGGCTGACAGCAAAGGGGTTGCTCCGAAACATTCGTCTACCTTCTGGCTACAGGAAAAGCACTGTTATATTTCATACAGGTTTGTGTACTTTTAATACTATGATTAGAGGATGCATTGAGGGAATATCTTGTTTCCTTCAACAGCAGCTTATTTTTAGCAAATAAGAACTGTACTGGGTGTGAAAGTTTTTGAATTTCATACAGAAGTCTGACTTTTGAGCAAAGTGGTTGCGTATTCTAAGCCTGTGTGTGTGTGCACCCGTGCTGAGCTGCTTGTTTGGAAAATGGTTATTCTGTTTATGAAATGCAAATTGGAATTTGTTCTTTCCTTGCACAGTTCCAAAAATAGTATCAGGAAGTCTGTGCTATTAAATATTTATCTAATCATTTTAATGGTTATCTGCTGAGAGCACTGTCTTTTCTATATCTTGATTGGATGCAAGAGAGAAACAGGGAGGGAAGCAGAATGAATACAGGCTGTCACGATGTGGCTTTCTGTCTGTGGGAAATATTTGAATACTTCTCTGTAGACATCTGTCATCATACATGTCCTGGAACAAGCAAACTTTTGTGCCCATTTGTGTCAATGCAAACCTAAAAGGTACAAAGCTTTGAGACGTACAATGCAAGTGTGTGGGTGTTTAATTCACACACATGCATGTGCAAAACACAACAAACAGAAAAAATTCTCTAAATTCTCAGCTTCATCTGACTTGATTTTAATCTTCAGTGGCAGGCAAAGCAAATAAAGTGAGATTATGGAAGCTGAGCTTTGTTCCAGGAGATACGTGTGTCATTTTTGGTGGAGGGTGGCAGCTGTTTGTTCATTTCAGCTGAGATATATGACATCTAGAGAAACTAATGGCAGCTTGCATGTTACATAAGTATTTTTGTCCACTGCACTATTTGTAATTTTCTTGCATTTTACTTAGAGGGGAGCAAGCAGCTACATAAAGTAGTTTTGCAGAAGCTCTTCCTCTTAGAGATTTCCTTTCTAACTTGAATACCACTCCCTCTGCCCTTATTTTTTTGGAGTTCAACTTTCCTTACTGTACCGGCTTTTCACATAGCAGCTTAAACCGTTTGCCTTGTCATTACTTACCCTTGCCAAAGTAAATCCAGCTTCTGAGTTCCTCCTGGATGATAAATTCATTTATGAACATAACACAGGCTATGTTTGCAGGTTGCTTGCATGGCTTTAAACGAGGATTTAAATACCTTGATGCTAAAAAATTCTAATGTAAAGGATATCTTTGTACACATACTTATGTTGCTAACAGTGTGAAATATCTATAAAACACATATTCCAGGGTTAAAGATCCTAAGATACTAGGCAAAGGGGAGGTAATGTTCAGTCTTCCAAATGTTCATTAACTACTACTGAACTTCGTGTAATTTTGAAAAATAAAAACAGATATCAATGCACTTATCAAGGAAATTTTACAATTTTAAGAATTAATTTGTTGTTTATCTCATTTGAGTGGATGTGAAAGCAAACCTGTCTGCAGGATGCCTCTGAAATACAACATGTAAAACAGATTGCTAGCCCTGTGTTCTAGTTAAGCAGCAGTTCATTAAATGAGAAGTGTCGAATAGACCTTCTGTGTGTTTTCTCTGTGTGCAGTATATACAGGCTAATGGTGTGGCATTGAAAGGTTAGAGAGGTGTTTGCCTGCTTTCCCCAGTCTCCTTTTTTTGTCCCTGTGTCTTGTACGAAGTCGTGTTAGCAAAAAATCTGACATATAGAGCTTTGGTTAGCTAGAGCTGAATATACCAAAAAAGTAGGGCATCTGAAAACCAGGTCATGTTCTGTAATGGAGAATGCATGTATAGATAATACTATGATTTTCAAAACAGCGGAATGCATTGAAGCTTGTTAGTGATTATTTCAGCTTCATAAAACTCAGCAGTAGCAAGCACATTGGGCAATGACAGTGTATATCACAAGCATAAAACGTTAACTTTTTTTTGTTAAATGCCAGGAGAAGCCATATTTGGTTTTGCAGCACCCCTATGAGTATCTTTTCTTGTAGTGGTTTAATTGGATTAAAATGACATGTGGCTTCTTTCCAAGGTCACATAAGAATTGTGCACAATAAGCACTAGGAATAATAAGCACTGTGTCAATAAATAGGGGAAGGAGTAATTGCAAAAAGGAACTTCAGGGTCCATGTAGGAACATGAGTGTGTATGCGTGTTATGTAAGCAATATGGAGTTACGGATTTGATGTAGATTGCACTTTCAATAAGCATTGCCATGGATTTCATTCTTTGCTCCCTTTGATCATAGCATAGACCGTCTTGTATGACTGTAGAGCATCCTTGGGATACTTAAGGGAATTACTGAAATGTAGAGTTTGAGAGTAATCTTGAGCACAGGTCAAGTTGGATTCTTCTGTTGCCGCGTCCCAGCTGACAGTGCAGTGAAAATAGTGAAGCTAGAATGTGAGCACTGTTGGGAGGAAAAGGATGGAACTTGCTCTTGGGTTTTCATTCTGACTTGAGGATTTTGCAGAAGCTTGATGCAGTTTCTTCACAGTATGGAGCATGGCTGAACACACAGTTGTTCACACTGGTGTTAAAGTTAGTCTAGGTTAGTCATTGCATTTAAATGGATCCTTGGGCTGGATGTGTTTGCACTGCTTACATCTCATCCATGTGGAGGTGTCAGAGTAACTAGAGTAACTCAAATATGTTGCAATGTAAGCAGTCTGTTCTAGGGAAGCCAAATAAAATTAGATTTTTTTTCTGGGAATGGAATAAATCCAGATGAAATCTGCTGTAAAATTTAAAGTGTTTCGTAAGGTCTTTCAGTTTGTTGCCTTATATCTAACTTCCATGACTACACTGCTTCAAGGTCATGATACCCATAAATTTTTTCTCTCTTGTAATGCAAGCAGACATCGAAGTGTCATTTTTCTCAGCAACTGAAAGTACAGTACACTTGCATTTTTAGTTGTATATAATGAGTGTCCTCTTCAGCAAAACAAAATCCTGAAGCCTTCAGGAAATACTTTATTGACCCATCCTTAGACTTGTAAAACTTATTTGTAGCAAGTAACTGCAAAAATCCAAACACTTCAGAATGGCATAAATATGGCAGATATGAGTTTTGTGGGAACCAGTCTTCCAGTGATAAAATACTATATTTGCTTCCTCTATTGAACCATTTAGGATTTTTACCAGAGGGTGACTAAAGTGCTCTTATGTTCTTCATGCATCAATGGTGTGACAGAGCAAATTATCATCTCTGTGTAACTCTGTATAAACTGCAAGAGAAACACATTCTTTTATGAATGATTCAAAATAGTAAGTTTGAGTTGCTTATTTTTTATTTTGCATAAAGATAAAATGCCATACAAAAAACTAGTTTTGCAAATGGAGGTCAAAGCTCTTGTCTTGTGTCTTTTGTTCAGAGTTTTTCAAGGATTGTATACTGTTTTGTCTCAGAATGTTTTCTGCTGCTTTTCCTCTATCTTTCCTTCCTTAAGCAAACTTACCTCACTGGTGACATCCATTGGTGACTAAACATGTCATTTCAGCAATACCAGTTCTAAAAATTTCTTTGCTAATAACAAGCATCACAGATATGTTTATTTGATCTGTTGACATCCTTTTTCAATACAATTTTTTCACTATGTCCCTCTTCAGATCACACTGGAACTATAAAATTGGTTCTGTGCATTGCAAAGCAGTGCTCTTACAGAAGGATTCTGAAAGCCTCAGGTGTCAGAAGTTGCTGTTCATGTGGCTTTTCCCCTCTGCCCTCAAAGAATAACTGAAGAACTGGTTTATGTCTAACACTACAGTTTAATATAGAATCACAGAAAGATACCCAACACACTCAACCCTAGTAAGTATTCAAATCTAAAAGTCTACTAATGGAGGAATTTTTTACAGGATGAGTACATTAAATATATGTGTCACCACCAAGGAAAAAAATAGTTCAGAAATAAAGCCAGCTTATCTGTTCTAAGCAAAAGAAGTTGAATAGCTGGAAACCATTTGTCATGGGGGATTTTGAATTTAATCATGTTGCTGTTTAAGTCAATGAGATTCTGCTCCTGACTTAATCTCTTCAAGGCTGGGTACTAAATGACCTGCCTGATGCGCCTGATTTCAGTCTTAGTAGGTCGTAGTTTCAGTAGGCATGTAGGTGATGCCTAAATGGAGCTTATTATTTTCAGTTGGCAGGGCTGTGTGTTTTGGAGTTTGTAAGTACAGTTTATACAATCTACAAGTCTCATCCAATGGTTGCATTTACAATAGGTATAAAATGAGGGTAACACTGGTATTTTCAAAGGAAGCCTGGGTAGCAGAAAGGAGCTGACAAACCCAAGGAAAAAAAAAACAAACAAAGAACAAAAAACCCCACCAAAAAATCAAAAGAAACTCCACAACCCAACAAAAAACATGCTCAAGTCAAAACAGTATGTGATGGTAACTGTACATATATTTAATAAAGTATGAAAATAAATGTAAATGGGGACCTTTGCCTCAAAAAGTCTTTGGAGAAAGAACGACTGGTGTGCTGTGAAAAGCAGATGCATAGCAACTTGCATTCTGGCTCCACTGTAGGAAGTGATGTTGGGTTTCGTTATTCCTTCACTTAAAGGGATTAATTACATGTGAAGGATGCCTCAGGTATTTGTCAATATGAAATAAATAGAACTGTTGCTTCAAGTTTGGTGATGCTTTTGCATTTATAGCAAGTAAAAGATCTTCTTCAGGATGCTTGTAAATAAAAAAAGTTTGTACGTGATGTTAGGAAAATACTTCTAGTTAGGCAGGAAATGGGTCAGCGGGGAACATCTGTGGTGAAATTGTTTTAATGAAAGCTCATCCTTTTCTCAAAGAGAACCAGCAGTCCTTCCATAGGAAACTCAAAAGTGTTACAAATAATACTCATTAATTACTTCACTTCTATTATAGTAATTTTAGACTTCAATCAGAAGCATCTAAATTACTAAAAATATTGTTTGTGTTTATTACGAGAATAGACTTGGTGCTAAACCTTTCCAAGTATTTGAAGTGGTAAAAGAGGATTATTGGAAGTGCTTCCAGCAGAAGAGTAAGTGAACTTTCTTACAAAGCCAGTTGCAAATTATTCTACCACGAATAAAACAGAAGGCTAGAAAACTTTGTTTTTGTAGCCACAAGCATGGGCCTCTTGTTGTATAACCAATATAAAATCATGCTTGCTTATTTCCCTAATATTCCTCCTATCTGCTTAACTAGCTTACAAAGTTAAGACATTTTGCCAATTAAAAATCAAAAAGGTCCTGATATGAAATAAATAGCATAACCCTGTTAAACCTGTATTTCTTTATTTCTGGAGGGACCTCTTAGCTTGGATTTAAGGTCAAGGAAGGCAACATGTGTCGATAATGTGCAGCAAGTATTTTTCTTGCTGCCTTTGTTAGTGGCACAAGTAGAGGTGTTTGTAGTTGGAGATCCGTCACAAGGGATTAACCTCACATACAGGTTTTTTCCTTGTGGTAAGTTGTGGATATACCCTAGTGAACAACACAGTTGCCTCAGGTACCAGCTCCTCAAGAAAATTTCTGTAGTCTGCTTTCCCTCCCTCCCTCCCTACCCACCACCGAGTTAAGCAAAAATCTGTCTGCCATCGTAGTTGCTTGTTAGCATGAACAGAAGAGACTCAGGGGAACATTAAGTGCACAGAATGATGTGCTGAATGTTTTAAACTTCATCCACAGGAATGTCTTGGTCTCCACAGTAGGCATGGCAAGCAGCCACTCCTTGAGGGGAGCACTGGTACCTCTTGGGCAGCCTTTGCCAAAGCAGTCTTAGGTTGTGCAGTTTGGTTAGGAGTCATTGGGAAGAGAAGGCCCTTAACTTCCATGTGTGGTCAGCAGGCAGTAGAAGGACTCTGCACTTCTCAAAGGGCGGAGACATGTCTTCTGGCTAATGAAAGTGCTGGGTGCTGCCCTGTTCTCTGTTTTGTTCTCAAAACAATGGTGTGCAATTTCCTAGGCACATCCCTGGGGAAATATTTTTGCTGCTTAATAGCAGGAAAACTGTTCAACAGGACAGGAAATACACAAATAGGTCCTTAACCATGATGTGGTGACTGCCAAGATTCGTGTAAGTGACATTTTGTGTGTCTTTTGAAAAGGGGATGTTCAAGCAGCACTTAGAGTTGGTATGAGGCACTTGAGAATGTGCTATTTTCTGTCTTGAACTTACAGTAAAGCATGGAAAAGATTAAGTTCACATGGATGATTAAACCAGCAGCAATTGAAGTGGTTATATTAAGATGCTGTTTTATTCTGCTGACCAGCAAATGGTATTTCACTACTATAGTAGCTTTAAAGTAAGGTTAATTTTAGGCACATGTTCAACTATGTTGGTATTTGCTGCCCCCAAAAATACATTTTCCTAAAGTTGTGAGCTTATCTCTAATTTTGATAGCATCCCAGGGTGATGAGGGAGCTGGCCGAAGAGCTTGCCAAACCGCTCTCCATCATCTTCCAACAGTCCTGGCTCTCTGGGGAGGTCCCAGATGATTGGAGGTT
>JAWWLZ010000139.1:43203986-43234494 GCA_035041345.1 Poliocrania exsul
GATTCTATGATTCTGTGTGTTAATGGTGTTGATATGTGTAATCAAAAGGATGAATAGCGTAACTGTAAATTGGAAAAATAACTTCCACTATGTGAAGCAGCCCAGTGGAGGTGGATATATGCAAAAAACATTTCTAATGCCTTAACAAAATCAGTACTGATCAAGAGTATCTCAGAGTCTTAACCAAGCTATGACACAGTTGTATGACAGACAGGTATAATAGATATATCTAAATAATAAATAATCCTCTACCTAGATATGGAAAAATTTTAATGCAATTTCCCTTACATGATCTTCTAGACATGCCAGGGGAATCATCTGCCAGTAGGGTGAAAGTAGGGCTCTGCTCTGTTGTGTGGAAGTGACAGTACAGATTAACACTTATTGTACAGTAACTGCCGAGTTATTTTTTAGTCATGGAAAAACACCAGATTTGGGGCTCAACCTGAATGCATCAAATGAAGTCAGTGTAGCTGAGGAGCCTCCTGGGTTGCCACTTTTGGCTTTGATTGAAACCAATTAAGGTACTGATTGGAACAAGGTCATTGAGTGATACCACAGTCAACAATGTTGATACTGCTGCATTAGCATTTTCTGCATAGCTTCTAAGAGCTCTGGAACTGATTCCTGAAGGGATTTGGGAAGTTGAACAGTTACTGTAGCTTTACTTTTCTCAGTTCATTTCCAGCCTATAAACCTAATCATGCCTATATCATAACTGATTTTTTTCTTTTTAATCCATGGGAAAGCATCATGCCCTAGCTTGGCCTCTGAATTGTTTTATACTCATTTTATAATCAGAATTTGTGACTTCTCTAGAAAGTGAATCTGTTTGTAACAAAAGGAGAATTTGGATGTTAGCTATTTGGTTTTTAACTTGAAATTGAAAACTGCAGGCATCAATTTTATGCGGAAAACATTGGAATTTAACTTTCTAGTGATCTTTTGGTAGATAAAATATGATTATTATGGATAACTTAGCACTGATGATAGAGCTTCCTGTGTGCTTAGAAGTGCTATCACTTTGTTTTTTAAAGAACATAAACAGTAAATTTGAGTGTAATCTGGATTTGACTTTAAATGGATGTAGAGTTTCATAAACACAGGAAGCTGTGTTTCAGCTTCAGAAACAGTTTTGGCACAAAGGCAATAATACAAAATACAGTCAAGGCTCTGGAGGCTCTTTAAATTCCTACTGTATGCCCTACTTTTTCTTCCATAATATCCGTTAGGCAGCATTTCAGGGCCATGGTTAAGTCACTGACATTTGTTACAGTCATATAACATCAGCTCATACTAGTGTGATTAAATAAATAGCTTCTGAGTTCAAACTAAAAGCCATCCTGTCCTCTCTGTGCAAGATAGCTGAAGATACTGCACAAGCAAAAATGTTGCATATGCATGTGCTAGTCTTGTGGTCAAAAATGTTATTTTACAAGTCTCTTTTTTTACAGTTGCTTTCAGTGAAAGATTATGGTTTCTTGCAGATTCAGTCTTATCTATACTTTTACTCTGAAGGACTTTGAGTAGTTGAGAAAAAATAGAAATATCAAATTCTTGAATCTAACAGTTTGAGCCAATGTATGTTTTTTCAACTAATTAATCATGTGTTGGATGTGAAAAAAGAATTGCTGAATTGAATTAGGGGCAGCCACAATTGATGAAGTGAAGCTGAGTGATTCATTTAAAAGTTCCAAATTAATTCGGGGTTGGGTTGGGTTGGAATTTTTTTGCCTTTACTGCAATGAAGTGGATCTCCATAGTATATGAGCAGAAAGTGGGTTGCAAACTTAAAAGCTTAATTCAATATGCTATAAGAGTCCTGTTAGGATTTGTTTTGAGTTCTTTCAAAAATCCTTCCTAGGGTTTTTGGAGCCAGTTTTATACACAGATACAGAATTAATTTATGATACAAAAAAATTAAGGCTTTGCATTTCTCCTACTTGGATTTGTAAGTAGCAGTGTCTCCCAGTTGCTTGATGTTTATCCCTAGCATCCTTGTAATATTTGCCTGCTCTTTTGGAAGGAAGCATGTCAAAAAGTAGTTGAAAAGTGTAAAAGATGACCTTAAATCTGGCTTTCCAGAACACAGGAGACTGCTGTGTGTGCGTGAGAGCAGAAGAGAAAACTTCTCAGCTAGTGTGTTAGTATCTGTGTGAATGTGGCGTGTAGAGACGTTATAGTCAGTGATTTAATCTACTTGAAATCAGATCAGGTTTGAGCTGAAAGAAAACGTATAATGAAAAAAATCCAGCAGAGTGTTTTGTAGTAAGACTTAAAACAGTTGAGCAGTCTGGTGAAATGCCTTTTGTGTCTAGGTAATGTTTACCTTGCCTCAACAAGGAGTAATGTAAATGGTTTTTAGAGACTTCTTCCAGCCCCGTGTTCCTGATGCTGACCATGGCAGGGTGGACTATGGTATGAAGGAAGGAACATGTTTGAGTGTTGCAGTTCAAATGGTTTCTTCCTTTCTGGCTGTGTTTCAGACATTTCACCCCTGATTGCATGTGAAAGCTGGGATCTTCCAAAAGGCTGAAAGGAAAAAGGCTGTATCATTCTGGTCTCTGGTCTTGTTTGAGGGTTTTTACACAGGTGTGGATATATATCATAGGCTTCTTCCTGTAATACTACACATGCACACCCTGAGTGTATCCAAGGATGTGGACTTACCAAGACATCAGGATTTGCACTAAGGAGGCAATTAATTGGATTTTGCAAGGGTTTGCAGATAGCATGACCTAGTCATGGTGAGATTCCATCTCCCAGTTGACTCTTGAGTCCTGATTTTGTATACAGAGGCTGCAGTAAGGCAAAAATATGCCATGACCTGTACTTGGACTGAAGCAGTAGAGGGCACTAGACAGTAAGGAGCAACTTCTTGTACAGGAGTTAGAAAGGAAGAGAACAGACAACACAGGAAATAGGAACAGAGAGGAGTGAGGGACATTAGTCTTAAAAATCACTCTGTGCTTGGTTTTTTGGGAAGTTGTTTGTATCATAAATGATAAAGAACAGTTGCAACTATAAATAAAAAGAGAACTGCTTCAGGTGTTTCTTTGCCTAATCAGACAAATACTTGAATTAGAAACTTACTTAAATGTAAACACCTTATGCAAAATAAATGCCAGCTTCCAATATGGCTTTTATTTTCCATGTAAAGCAAGGGAATTCAAATATTTAAGGTTGCCTGTGGTGTATATGATGAATTTATGTTGCAAAATTCAAATACCTAAAATGAGTGTAATAGATGGAGATATAGTTCACAGTCTTTAATTCAGTCCTCATTGGCCAAAGCATCAGCACACTGTAGCATATCCTCATGCAATTTCCATCTTGTTGTCATCTTTCTCATAAAAAATGGATGATAGTGAGGGGTTTTTTAAGGGGGATGAAGTTGTTTCCTCAATGTACATATGGCCAATCCCTCTCATATCAAAGCAGCCATGCTTTAGGCTTTGTACTACAGAAAACTAGTTCTACCATCTTGCCCTTCCTCTTTTTTCCTCAGACAGTGGCGTGTAGCACTGTATGGGTAACTAACATGTGTTAGGCTTTGGCCTACTTCAGAACAAGCTGAAAAAGAATTCAAGCATTACTATTGCCCTTGGTTATTTAGAAAATAACCAGGACAGTCCTGATGCACTGGTAGTCTAGCTGGTTCATGCTAAAGTTGTTTTCTGCAAATTGCATGACATTTCAAATTTGCTTGTTTAGTTTGTGGTAATCTCTGAGTGTATGGTAGGCTTATTGATATTTTTTATGCTTGCAGATGATGTGTGACTCATATTCAGCTTGATACGTACTAGGTGGACAAAAACGTAATTCAGTTCTAGATGTTACAGTTCTTGAAAACTTGATGAAATATATTGTGAATACAATAGTTAGACAAAACCAGTTTGTATTTTAGGTGTTTAAAACTCAACTAGTGCTTTTGTAAGGTAGGCCTGTTGTACGTAAGGAAAAAAGTACTATAGGCACCATGCTGAGATTTCAGAGTATTACCCAGGCTTGCATGTGTACTGTGCACTTAACAGGCAGACATCTGTCAGATACATTAATTGCACATTGAAAGGAGTCCCAGACTTAAACATTAAGTCCTTTGTGAAACGTGACTTGTAAAGATTATCCCTTTCAATCTTCTAATCTACTAGAAAATTTGGACATTGCTGTTTTGAGGTGATTTTTTTTACATTCTTTCCTGCCATCATCACTGACTGTGCCAATGCACCATTACTCAGTTTGACATAATGTGTGGCCATTGGATGTCATCTCACCCTACACTAGCTTTGTCATCATCTAGACTGAAAAAGAAACAGCTAGTAATGAAATGACAAAGAAACATGTAACACTAAAGCAGCATAGGGCACAGTTCAAGAATGCCTTGATCACTGGTCTTTCCTTCAAAACTTGCCCTATAAAAATGTATAGGCTGGTTTATCAGTCAGGCAATTCCAGCAATGATGTGAGTTGAGCTAGCACTTGTCTCTGTGCTTTTATTTTGGAAGTCACTAGCAATTTCGAAGGTAATGCATTTTATCAGATGTAGTTTGGTATCTTTACAAGCATTGTCATCTAACTCCTTGTGAAGCTTCAGTATAAGGTTCATGGAGGTTTTAAAACGTAAATTATAATCTTCAGAAATGTGAGTAAGACTAATGCAACATGAAGATTCAGTATAGTAACAGATCTTACCAGATTACTGACAAATGAAAACCTATGTCATTAACATGCTTCCTGTAGGGGGAAAAGCAGTGTTGCAGGTGATACGTTGTGCCTTGGACAATGTCTTAAAACAGTTATACAAACTGCAATGCTGTTTTCTGTAAGACAGGTGACATTGTAGGGGAAGAGACACACATCGCTGTTAATAAGTTGGTGAAGGCATGGGTTTAGTTGAGAAATACTGAGGCTTTAATGAATTGTTAATTTTAATAAGCATGTACCCTCAGGGAACCCAGTTCAAAGGCTGTCATGTGGACAAGAGTCTCTTGGAGTAGGGACTGGAAAGATGTATTGAGACTTATTTAGGAGCTTCAGTGCAATGTAACATTAGGATTGGTACAGACCTTGGATTCCTGGCTGCCCCCAGTGCCTTCCAACTACAGGGAGGGCGTGTTCTCCTGTATGAAAGATGGCAGTGGCATGCTTATAACCCAGTAGAACAAGTCCAGACCTTCACACTGTCAGACAGAGGGCTTGCTACGCTCCATAGGTTATCAGCTTCAGAGTCTGAAACAGTATGAAGTATGTGTCAGATCAACTGACAGGGAGTAGGCTGGCATTTTGCTTCAAAAAGCCCTTGTGCAGGAGTGAAGGACTACTTGCAGTTGCTGATTCTGTTGTGGAAATTGTGTAAAAGCTTATTTAGAAAGGTGTGTAGTTTGCAGGTTTCCTCTCCCACCCATGTTTCTGTGAGAAGTACATCACAATGAAATGGTGCTCTTGGTTCATACTTTGTTGTGTCAACAAGCGAGATGCTAATACAGTGGCATGCTTTTTAGTATTGTATTATAGTTTCTAGGTAGAACTGTAGAACCATTAAAGTTAGAAAAGACCTCCAAGATCAAGTCCGCCCTTTGACAGAACACCACCATGTCAACTGAACCATAGCACTGCCACATCCCGTAGTTTCTTGAACACTTCCAGGGATGGTGACTCCACCACTTCCTGGGATGCCCATTCCAATGCTTAGCCACCCTTTCAGTGAAGAAATTCTTTCTTACTTCAAACCTGAACCTCCCCTGGCACAGCTTGAAGTGCTTTCTTGTCCTGTTGGTAGTTGCATGGGAGAAGAGGGCAGCCCCCACCCTACTACAACTTCCTTTCCTGGGCAGCTTTCCAGTCACTCTGTCCCCACCATGTAGCACTGCCTGGGGTTGTTGTGACTGAGATGCAGGATCTGACACTTCATCTCTTTAAACCTCATACTGTTGGCCTTGCCTGTCCGGATCCCTCTGGAAGCCCCAGTAGTGACCAGCTGCCAGCTGGATGTGGCACCATTCACCACTACTCTCTGGGCCCCACTGTCCAGCCAGTTTTTAATCCAGTTGTGAGTGCACCTAAGCCATGGGTTGCCAGCTTCTCCAGGAGAATGCTGTGGGAGACAGTGTCAAAGGCTTTACTTAAATCCAGGTAGACATCATCCACAGCCTTTCCCTCCTCTGCTTGGCAGATCATCTGGTTATAAAAGGAGATCAGGTTTTCAGGCAGGACCTGCCCTTCCTAAACCCCTGCTGAATGGGCCTGATCCCCTGGTTGTCATGTGTGTGCTGCATGATGGCACTCATGGTGATCCGTTCCATAATCTTCCCTGGGACTGAGGTCAGGCTGACTGGCCTGTAGTTCCCCAGATCCTCCTTCCAGCCCTTCTTGTAGACAGGCACCACACTGGCCAATCTCCAGTCATCTGGGACCTCCCTGCTTGACCAGAACTGATGGTAAGTAATGGAGAGCCGGCTTGGAGAGCTCTTCTGCCAACTCCCTTAGTACCCTTGGGTGGATCCCATCCAGCCTGGTAGACTTGTGTCTAAGTGGCACAGCAGGACACTAACTGCTTCTTCTGGATTGCAGGGGGTCTATTCTGCTCCCTGTCCCTGTCTGCCAGCTCAGGGGGCCAGTTGCGCCCAATAAAAGATGGAGATTTTTGTTCTTCCTCCCTGTGTTGTTAATGTATTTATAAAACTACTTCTTATTATCTTTCACAGAAGTGGCGAGATTGAGTTCTAGCTGAGCTTTTGCCTTTTTAACTTTCTCTCTACATGACCTAACAACATCCCTGTACTCTTCCTGGGTTGCCTGCCCCTTCTTCGAAAGGTCATAAATCCCTTTTTTCCCCCTGATTTCCAGCAAAAGACAGGAACAAACTAGGTAACAGTTTCAGACTGCAGGAGTCTGGTGTGGTCCATAAATATTTGGTTTCTTACCTAATCGTCAGCATTGTAACTGACAGAGAAGCTTCTGACATGCTAATAGGTTTTGTTTTGGAAGATACTTGCTCCTACCAGCATGCCACCCTCTGTGGCCAGTACTGCAAGATATGTATATGTTCAGTGTGTGATTAAAACATTAAACAGGCATAGGGCTCTTTGAAGTATGTAAATACTTCTGAGATTTCCCTTTCCTTTTCACTGTGTGTATAATAAGAATATCCAGTTCTGTGTCTAGAAGTGGGGAGTGAAAAGGGATGGATTTAAAATGCTGCACTGAGGCTAGAAGTCAGTGCTGTAATAACCTTTAGTCAGTGGATAAATTGCCGTGAGAGAATAGACACAGACTTCAGAAACAGTTCTTGAAACTGAATGCCTGGAATAACATGTGATGACTCTGCACTCCCCTCCAAGCTGTACCGCATTTTAAAAAAAAATATGTGCTGAAAAACCTTTGTACCCCTGCAAAAAAAGGCAGAAGGATTTCTGTTGTGTGTTTTAGTCCTGCTGAGTCAGTTTAAGCATCCAGGTCAGGTTTCACCTGCCTGCAGTTAAATTTTGTTCATTTCTTGCAACCTTCTTAAAAACCTCTGTGGTATTTGGTTGGTTTTGTCAGAACAACTTGCAAAGGATTTGATGACAGCTGAAAAAAGCTGATGTTCCCAGACACAGGCTAGTGTCAGACCTTTTAAAATGGAAGCTCAGTGGGTTATAGGGAGTAAAGGAAAGGCATAACTGCTGTACTGCTTTAGGAAGCATTTAGTTGTCATCTTGGGCTTCTGATCATTTTGATGCGATGGGGAAATGCAAGATGAGAAGTGCTGTTTCTCTTCACCCAGCTACTTTGAGACAAGATCAACTAAATAAGTCACTGGAAAAGCTCCTGAGGTGCAGCATCTTAAGCATTTCGGTTGGGCACATTATCCACATGCAACTCTGAAAAATGAAGTCTCTCTGCTATGAACTGTAACTGGCTCATGACTGGTGTGCTTGAACTGTGAACAGAGCAAGCTGGGGCTGTCTGCACCAGCTTATACAGAGAGGCCTGAGGAAGCACTTAGAAACAAAACATCACTTCTTCAGGAGCTTGTGTTTGTACAGGCACCAGCCTGGATCGGAGACATAGCAGGAAGGTTCGTGGTCACCACTTGCCGAGATGGATACAGGGAAAAACTACAGTTGACCAAGCTGTGGAGCAGCTGGGAGGGTTTAGAAGACTTCCATCCAGCTCTAGCCTTGAAAGGCTCTCTGCAGACACCGTTAATTTAGTTTTGTGACTGCTTTTCATGTGTATTTCTCTGACCTGCATTCATAGCCCAGAGCTTGAATTTTGAAAGAATTTAGGGTGGTAATTACAGCCAGCTTATATTCCAAGCCCTCTCAACAATAATTTATGTACCACTGCAGATTAAACCCACAGCTTCCTTATTCATATGGATGTTCTTAAGTTGCCCTCTCCTAGTTGCCATAGTTTGTCACAAGGCAAACTTTAAAATGACAGCATGAGATCAAATGGTTGATCAGTCTTTCTGCTGCATTGCTTGAATGACTTGTATGCATTGCATTGGGGGGGGGAGGCAGCAGGGGGGATGGCAGGAGATCTGTAGAGGTTTTTTGAGGGTTCAGAACTAGCTGTGTAAAGATTAACATAGAAGGAAAAGCTATGCAGTCACCTGTGGGCTGGTGCAGATCTGAGTCTGAGATTTGGTGACTCCTGAAGGAAAAACCCCAGAATCATACCCAGGGGTCATGCAGTACTGCATCAGTGGGACTAGCTCGCTTAGAGAAGGAAACAATAAAGCACCTAGAGGAGAGGTCAGCAGTGTAGGTCTGTGTACTTCAGGCTCTAATAAGTAGGTGGACCTTTGAGTTTACTTTAGTGCTTATTGGTGTATTTGGAGAAATCTGATCCAGCTCAAAACGCCAGTGAACATAATTAGCTGCAAATATCTCATGACTGTTAATACTGTACAGGATACATGTTTTGTAATGTTTTCCCTAACTTGATTCACTGTGTGTTGTGGAATGTATTAGCAGCATTTCCTTACCTTGCAATATTTTAGTTTAACTTGGTTGATTTCATAAATGTAAGTGTGTGTGTGTATATATATATATATATACACACACACACATATATATATATATGCATATATATATATATATATATATATATACACACACACATATATATATACACTTGGCTGGGTTATATTCTTGTCCAAGTGTTTCCTCCTATTATATGTAGCAGGTGCTCTTTTCTGTAGCTCCCTCTAGTTTTTATGCTCTTTTTTCATTGTTAATTTGTTTTTTCTCCTTAGTTTTCAAACTTTTTGACAGCTGAGTGCCAAGAAATCCAAGGGTGAGGTGTTTTTGTTTGTGGAGTGGTTTGTGGGTTTTGTTTTGGTTTGGTTTTGGGGAGGGGGGGCAGGGAGTGTTTTTGTTTTGGTTTGGTGGTTTTTTCACTGTAGTATTGTCCTACGAATTTAATTTTAGGTGAGGTTTTGAAGAGTGTCTTCCAGAGTGGAGAAAAGTAAAGGACACCTGCCTTGAATCTGTGTCAGAGGGGTGATCTTTAGAAATCACCAGATTCCTTAGGATCAGTCAGACCTTTTTAGTTTAAGTGAAGAACATACTGAACACATTGTGGGTAGAATGAATGTATTCACAGAGAGTAAGAGACCAGTATCCAAGGACAGCTTTTCTTCAGTGTGTTATATTATAGCATTGCAGAGAACACTTGGCAGTTGGGGTGGATATGCACGTATGTAGGAAGGAGGCTGCAGCTTTTGGATTTGGTAATGTTGGACAGGAATGACAATTGCAGCACCTAATTAGTCACCTCTGCTTCCTCAGCCAGGCTTTCAATGTAGCTTATAGACAAGGGGTTTCCTCAAGCACTCATTGTTGTCCCAGTTAGGATTCTGCTCTAGGTTAGTGTATAGATGAGCCTGTTCAACTAAAAATGGATCAGAGGTATCAGTTGGAGACTCTTTTTCTCATAACCCCAAATTCTTTTTTTGTTCTTTTTTTTTTTCCTCCTCCCCTCCCCTCAGGAGTCTGGTGAATACCCTCCTTTTCACCTGCTTTCCAGTTGTGTCACAGAGGAACCAGTGGAAATCAATTCAGCTGTATTTTGCTGTCTGACAAGGTCTTTGCAAATGATTCACCAAGTGAGATGTTTAGGAATTACTAAGACATGATGGTGACGGGTGGAGTGAATCCTTACACTGCTCAGCTGAATTACTGCAGCTGTTTGACTAGGGATGCAGAAGTGCTGCTAGTGCTCATACCTGGCTCTCTTCACCTACCTGTATCTTTTGTCAAAGATGTTACCTGGATTCAGACTTCAGCTTGGGCTTCTGCAGCCTGGGTACAAGTCTTTAGTGGTGGCTGAGTGAATAATAATGCTTAGGAGGTCTCAGGATATCTGTCCAGCTAGGAATGGGGCACAGGGCAGAGGGGGAAAGAAACTACATTTGTGGCCTGTAGCTGTGCTGGAAAACCCCATCAGAAAGTTCATGTCTGGCCTTTTGCAAGATGATATAGAGACTCTGAAAAAAGCTCCACCATTGGCATTGTGTCCACCAGGAGCTGTGAAAACCATTGTGGTGGCAAAACAGTCAGGGAGTACCTGCAAGCTGTGAGGCTCTCTGCATACAGGGTGCATGTCTGATACCTTGAGTGTGCATGGACTAGTGTGGGAGGCACACTGGCAAGTGGGCAGGTAAACTTGTACTGAAGGCAGGCCTCCTCAGATTGGTTTTTTAGCCAGCAGCACTGTGGTGATTTGGAAAATCCTGCCTCTGTTCACACATGCGCTATTGGCATTCTTAGTGATGCTTCCCAGCCCAAAACAAAGCTGATGGGAATTATTGCAGTTTTTGATGGATAGGTCTCTGCTCTGGGGCATTTGTGGGATCATCACTGTCTCTGAAAGCATTCTGGAGTCATGATAGGGCCAAAGATACGGTGTAAAAGTTCTACTGAGTTCCAGCTTCTGTGCTGCTCTGAGTTCCATTCTGCTGGGTATTGTGCTGAGTACTTGCTCACCTCTTTGAAAGGAGAGACTGCTGCCTTCTGTAGACCAAGATAATTTTTTCCAAACTGAATCCAGTGGCTGGGTAATTAAATTGCTGTGTAACAAAATGGCTAACAGCCTGGTGTCATTAATCTACCTGTTTTTACATGGAGCCTAGACCTATTAAGAGTACTGTGCTTAAAAGTAAGAAGTTTTAGCTTTTTCAGAGAAAAGTTAACACTCAGACCTGGTAGCTAAAAAGGCTTGGCTTCCTTAATCTGCCAAAAATATCTCATTAGTCAGTTTTCCTAGTAAGTCTTTATTGTTTTTGAACTAGGGAGCTTCCTGAGCCGCTGGGTTCTTCCAAAGACTGCTAAAAGAGTATTGCTAGCCATGTGAATAAGGAGGGCACTCAGCGGGAGCAGAGCAGTGTCAAATGTGCCCACAGAGGAACTCCTGAACCCTCACTGTAAACGTTAGCAGAAGGGCAGGTGAATAATCACCTTGTTGAATATACAATTGAAATAACTATGCACTGTTGAACTGTTTGGCTTTCAGCTCCTGCAGGCAATTAGGGCTCTCTTTGAGCCTTTGTGCCGAAAAGGAAGGGCCACTGTGTTCTTGCAGAATTTGGCTGCATTGCAACAAACCTGATTACTGATGCCCAGGCATACTTTGATTGATGCACAGATGAAATTACTGTTGGGAGTGGCTTTTGCGGTGATGTTCCACATACAATGATGTCAGCAAAAGATTTTAAAAAATTCAGGTGTGGCATAATCTGCCAATTAAACTGATTAGTGCTGTGCCTGAGTCTTGAGAAGGAGCTCCGACTGCAGCCGCGCTTGTGGAAGGCTTTTATTTTGTGCCTTTGGCTCACTTGTACAAGACTTTTTACCTTGTACCTTCACTGCAGCACGCTGTAGATTGAGGTAGGATACCATACCAAGGAATATGTTCTAGTTCAGCTTTCTTGCTATCAGGAGAAATCTGTTACCAGCTCACAAATGTCCCTGACCACTTGAAAGCTGTGACCCTGGAAGACATCCTGCGACTCCCGTGGGATCAGCATGGAATGCATTGCTGCTCTGTTGGCAGAAGTGAAAGCTAGCCAGGAGGTAATGCAGGCTGGGCAGAAGGAATTAAAGCACGATATGGAAACATCTCAGAAGGATATCAGAACGGTGTTAGCATTGCAAAGGAGCCAGCAGCAGGTGAAAGAAGATCTCACAGCAGAGATGAAGTCTAGTCACTTGGATATAAGAACTGTGCTTGAGGAAATTCAGCGAGTAAGAGAAGAAATGGAAGCTCGATTAAATACTCAGGCTGATCTGGTCTTACTGATCAAAGAAGTGAGCACCAATTTAACGTGTGTAGACAAGGCTTTCCGGAAAATGGAGGAGAGGCAGAAAGTTTTTACCAGCCTGCATCTTCCCACAAGAGAAAATGTTGAGCAAGGATTTTTCTTTGAAAAATGTTTACACCAGATGCACATTGGTTTTGAAAAATCTGTGGAAGCTAACAGTCTGGATGAGGAATGTGAAAAGAAGGTGCTTGGGGGTAAGATAATTATGACTGCAAGTGTGGGGAGAGAAGTGAGGTTGTTTCCACTTGTGTGCTTGTCCAGAATTTTGTTTAGGCTATTTGGAATGCTTATAGGAAATGTAATTTTTTTAAAAAAATTGAATCTCTTTTAAACAAGAGTTTCTAATTAGTGTAGGCATCACTACACAGACCTTCCTAGTACATGATAAGCAAAGGAAGGCTTTGATTTGGTTCTGCAAACCAAAAAGGTGGGTGATAGATTTTTCATCTGGTAATCCAGCAACAGTGCATAAGATAGGGAGGCTCAGGAAACCAGTGGGACCTGAGGCAGCTAGCCTTACAAATACTATTTCAACTACAGGACAGAACACCCCCAGCACTTAAATGTAATTTTATGGAACACACCCTGTGTACTGACAGTTGTGTACTTCTTACTTTTGTATGGCTATTAGCCACAGAATCTGTGTATGGGAAACAGTTTGCTTAATGGAAAAGCTTGGCATGGGTTTATTGCTCTCCCCAGTGAACTAGAGTTGGCTGCTGTGCCATCCATATAGTGACTGTAGAGGGAGCGAGAGGGTTTGTGGACTTTTTCCAAGGTCCAGATCAAATCTTCTGTGAATGATTCATTGATCAAAAGGCTTAGTCTTTGTAAAACCACTGCTATTTTTTTTTCCTTTCCTGGTATGAAGATGGGTAGGACCTTAGATGGGGATTCTGTCCAGTTACTTTGCTACATGCCATACTTGCAGATCTAATTCTAGTCTTCAGAAACTGAGCTTTTCAACTAGACTGGGTACAGTGTTTTTGAGTGTGTTGGTGAGGAGAGTGGAAATTGTTCTGGTTTACAAGTGTGACTGTATAAAGGTGGCAGGTAAACAGATCAAAGTAAGAAGGACTGGGGCTGGTAACCAATACTGTCTTCAGTTTAGACTATTGTTAATGTGGTGGTATCAGTAATCAGACTCTTTTTTTGTTTTGATGAAAGCATGGCTTTTGTTTTGACACCACCGCATGCCTTCTACACACATCTGGAAACGATCTGTCACTGCCCAGAGGCATGTAGGCCATAAATAAGCACTGGAGTGTCGGTGGTGTTAATCTGTAAAGGCAGTTCATGCTACAGAGGGTTCATGCTTTTCAGCATTTGAAGTGGCTCTGTATAGCACATGTCTATGATAAAATTGCCAACAGGAATGTCACTGAATTTCCCTTCATGCATGCTTTTTGTTCTGATTTTTTTTAGTATAGTATCAAGGGTTGGCTTGCTTGGATGCTTGAATGAGCTTCTAGCAAAATACTTGGTGGTCTGGGCAGCATGATAAAAGCAGTGGTATGAGACTGACAAGAGTGATAAGGGCTGGCTGGACTATGGAAACTGGGGATATCTGGAGTCTTGTTATTCGGGGTTAGTTCTTGTATCACTGAATTTAAATGAAGTAGCTTCATTAGGTAACAGTGTGTGATGCAGTTTTTTCCCAGAGTGAAAATTGTCTGCAAACATTTGTTCAAGTTTAATGCAGCTCTGTCAGAGTCCTAAAAATGGATGTAAAACTCATTTCAAATATTTAATTAAATTGCTGCATCAGTGAATTTACCCAGTTATTTTAAATCAAGAAGAATGCTCTAGTTCTCTTATCATAAGTGGAGCATTCAGGAAGGGAGGTGGAATATTTGAGAGAATAGGAGTATGTAAGCCAGTAGAGAAGGGAAGAGCCGACTATACATGTTTATTCTCTAGTCCCTGCTCTTCCTCCCTTGATTGTTGTCTCTTGTGATTTTTCAATGAGCTTCAGAAGGTAACCAGTATTTTCCTAGACACAGTGTATCCATAAGATGGTTGGAAATTTTACATGGTTGCAATCAAATGTGAATTGTCATTGATGGAAAGACGTCTGCTCAAAGGACACTGTTATGCGTGAACAGTGAGAAAAGAAGATGGTCATGTTAGTGAAAATGGTTGTAAAAATAAGCTAACTAGAACTGGTACCCAAGCTTGATCATTTATATTTTGATTTGGGGTTTCATGCTGATATACCTTTCAACAGCTCTACTATTAAGCTGCAAGATGGTATATTTCTTATTGAAAATATACCCTTAACAAGTCCACATCTCTGAGCAGAAGTGTAGGAAAATCTCAAAGAATACAAGGGCATCTGAACATGATAAAGCAATATGCTGGCAATTCTCTAACTAGCAGAAAATCTTGTCCAGAGAGGATTTATTTGGAAAATTAATAGACACAGGAGGCATTTTATACCCAGCTCAGTAAGAAAGGCAAAGAGGACATCAGTATTTTGAACAGGAAACTTGTTTTCAAACCTTTGAATACAAGTGGAGGCTGTGGAAGATGGATGTATTAATGCAATAGTTGATGTGCCAGTTAGACTAACCTTAACTGAGAGTCAAAGCTTTTGTTATTAATACTGTTTTCCAGTTGTGAGATTGAACCTTAGGCTGCTGAGACTATTCTAGAGTCACTTGACAACCTTCAAACCTGGTGCTTGGGCTGTAGAAAGGATTGCTTCTAGTTGGTTCATTTGTCCCCTGTGTTTCTGCATGTTCCTATTTGTTTCTCTAGATCTCACCGCTCAGGTTTTTTCACTTTATCATGAAGAAATCTCGTTAAATTGAAACTGTGCAAAGTAATCTGCTTAGATGTCTTCATTAAATTGCCAAGGGATACTTATCTATTGCATCACCCTTTGATTTCATGAGTGTTTGTTCATTCCCTTTGTGATCAAACGGGGAAGACTGGCCCTATCTGCACAGCAGTATTGTACTCCCTTTCCAGTCCGAAGGCAGTAGAGAAACCTGTAACCTACACAGTGTTTACGAGTCAGGTGCTGATTATGTAACGTGGCTTCCTCTGACATGAGATGATTGTGTACTGTGAAGGGATTGAGGTTGCCACATAACTAGGAATATTGTCAACAATGTAGGTTCTGTACTGTGAATATATATTGAAATATATTACATTTTAGAGCTTTTTTAAAGTCTTGTGACTGAAATTGCTGGTACTAAGAAATGCTGCAACATCTCCACGTAATACAGCGCAGACCTGAACTGCAGAGAGAGGAGTTTTTACAACTAAAATTTTAAAAGAAAGAAGACTAACAAAGTAAATGGAGGGAAAATGGTTTGGTATTTAGCAGTAGTTTAAAGTGCAGGAAATACGAAATCCATGTTGCAAACCAAAGTGGGCAATGCTTAGTTAGAAATAGGTTACTGGATAGATAGGATGACAGAGAGCTTGCATTTTCTAAAAATATTTGTTCAAAGTGCAGTGAGAAAAGTATGCTGAAAAATATGCCACAGAGTGCATGAAGGTGAGGATGAAAACAAAACAGTGTATCCAAGGTTATGGTGCTAGAAATTAACCTGGCAGATGATAGTGCCTGCTCTACACTGCGAGTGAAATAACTCTTTCTCCTAGTTAGTATTTCAGGAAGTGTTTGTATGCATTTTTAACTACTTTCTTTTGCACCTGTCCTTTGGTGAGATTTCAACATAAAATGCATATTAATCAGTTGTTGTTGTTGTTGTTCTAGTTGACAAGGGCAAGCAGCGGAGTCCCAAGAGCTCGTGCATACAGACTCAAGTCTCCACAGATGCATGTTCACCTGGCACCAAAGCAGCAGAGTTGACACAGTACAAAACAAAATGTGAGACCCAAAGTGGAATCATCCTGCAGCTGAAAAAATTCCTGACATCCAGTAACCAGAAGTTTGAAGCGTTAACAGTTGTCATCCAGCACCTGCAGTCTGAGGTAAAAACTCACAGCCCATCAATTTTAGCTTCAGTTTTTTGAACCTTCTCAACAAGGGCTTCAGAAAATATTGATATATCGATACTTAAAATCTGTGCTCCCATTCCAGTGGTTTCTGTTTTCCTCCGAAGGTGATGCTCCTGGCATCAGTTGGATAGAAGATGAAAACCATGCCACTAGGCTTTATGGCCTCTTTGCAGCTTCACCTGCTTTTTAGAAGAGAAGCTTTTAAATGTTTGTGATCAAAGACTCCTTCAGGTTTGAGTGTGTACTTCAAGTTCTGCCCTTGTAGGAAAGATTAGTTTCAACAGATAAGCTGCATGACCTTGCTTTCTCACCTGACATTGGATGGAAAAGTATATAAGGAGTGGTACATTTTTGAGCTACTCAGAATAAAGGCTGAGTTGCTATGGTTTTATTTATTGAATCCTGCATTGTTGGTGGTGTCTTAAAATCATCAGTACTTCATAAAAAAAAATATAGATATGCATCTGGAATTAGAGTGGAATAATCTAACGTGGTTTAATGTTTATTTGTTCTAGTCTGTTTGAAATACATAATAACCTCATCAGTTTGATACTACAGTAGAAACAGTCTACTTTGAAAACTTTTGAGAAAAGAAAAATCTTAAGTTAAGGAAATTACAACACGAATTTACACTGCACAACTGATGCAGGCTTTAATAACAGTTTCTCTTATATTTATAACTAATGCTCTAAGATTGGTATCAATTTCATTTCAACTGTTCCCATATGTGATGATTTTACAGTCTGGTATACAAAAAAGTACTGAGTTGTCTTAGTATGCTGCCAGAAACGTAGCATTCTCTTCTTGTGGGATGATATCTGCTCACTTTCATTTAATCTAAAAGTACTGCATTTAACTCCAAGTTTGGCTCAAGGCTAAGAGCAGTGGCTCTTAGCCAGTTTTCTTGCATTGGTTTTGTTGTTTTTTTTAAACTCTTAGTTGGCACACCTTTCTCTAAGGAACTAGTTTAAGATCTTCAAAGCAATTTGATATATGACTTTTGAATGCCTGTCATCCAACAATATTGTGAAATTTATGTGTGAAATTGTCACTGCTTAACTGTGCAGTCTTCTAATTACTGTATAAGCACACTGATTTTTGGTAACTTTTATAATTAAATGTCTTGGCCTTAGTTTCTTCTCTCAAATATTTTGTATTGCAACATGTTAAAGTTCACAAATACTTTCTACATGTCATGTTTACTGAGAAGAAGCCTGTCATACAAATTTGCTTCTTCTAGGCTATTTTACAAGTTGCTTAGCCTAAATGTGATTGGTTTTTGGTAAGAATTAATGGGATTTTTAGTTAAAGAAAAAGTGATGATGAAGATAGAGGGAAGAGAGAACTGCATGGAGGAGACTAGTAATTTTACTCCTTATTCCTCTTTGTTAGTGTTTTGCAGATGGAAAGAAAAATATTACTTCTGTCAAATTGTATAAAATTAGTTGTCTTGGACAGTTAAGTCTGAGAACATGAAACTGAGCTAGATATGACATACTGATGTATTTTCATGTCAGTTATAGGCATCGAGGTTGCTCTCTCCTTTTCCTGGGATAAGACAATACTTGCTGAAGAGTCACTTTTTTATTGTTGTGTACATACCATGCCATAGGGTTGAGAAGGACTCTCCTGCTATGGTGGTGTAAGGCATACTCAGAATCTGTTAGTTAGCTGGGGGCAACATCCTGAAGGATTTCTATATTTTAGGGAACACTGTGAAGAGTTGTTTTGGTTTTGTTTGCTGGTTTGGCGTTTTTTTCCTTTAGGGTCAAGAATGGCGTCTGGTACAGCTAACTTAATCTCAGCTGCCCATAGGATTATTTTTCTGGAGTATCTCTTGTAGATCCCTTTGATGTAGTTTTCAAACTCTTTGGATAAACTCAGGGAGAAACCTGAAGTAAGGTTTTATCATGAGGCAGGATCTCATAGGTTAACTGCTGCAGAGCCAACCTAAAGTAGCTTCAGCTTTTCTGGTTCAAAAAAAAAAAATATCACGCTTAGCTGATTTCATGAGGAACAAAGCTGTGCTTCCGCTCTTCCCACTGTAAGTGACACAATGCAATGTAAGCCTAAGAAACAGCTTGCTGGAACCAGAGGAAAGACCTGCCCTTGAATTCTCTGGTGCTGGTCTGTCCCTACAGAAGGCTGATTCAGTTTGCAGAAAGATAAACCAGCCAAAGAGAGCATTTCTTTGCCAGGTTGTGATGTGGACTGTAGGAACGTGCGGTCAGAGCTGGTGTGAGGGTGAGATGGGGTCAGGGACTGGCCTGGCCAAATGGAGAAAAGAGATGGAGTGAGCAGAGTGATCACTTTAAGGCTGGGCAGCCCTGCCCAAGCATCTTGGCAAAATCTGCCCTGGCCTCTCCTACTTTCCCTCCAAAGCTGAAGTTCCTGAGAGGTAATTTGGCTGTTAGATTTGTTTGGTTTACTTTCATGTTTGAGGGGTTTTTTCCCAAGAGTTCCTAATGTATTCCTGCAAAAAAGTTTGAAATTGCTTCTTCTGAGCTCATCTGAAGTGGAATATAGCTGTGAATGAAATCAGGACTTGCTGGCAATGACTTCTGTCAAAAGTGCAGTCAGCCCATCTGGAGGGAAGGTGAGAGGCTGCAGTCAAAGGGTTAAATCGGATTGAGCAATGTTGGTGTGCTGTTTCTAGCTGAGCAGCAATCTCTCCAAAACGATGCCTGAGCTCAAACCTGTTTGTTGCACGGGTTACCTTGGAGCTGTCAATAGTAACACCTGCGTCTAATAAAACTTTCACACTTGAGCTGCCAAGTGTCTCTGTGGGGAGGGGCCGGGTGTCTCTGCTTAGCTACCTTCATCAAGGCTCTTCTGAAAAAAATTGTAAAAAGCTGATTTCTACCTCAGAGGAGCTATTGTTGCACTGAGTTAATGCTAGATGGAAATTCTCTTGGCGTCCAAAATAGTTGATGGTCGTGAATGATGTGCCTGATGAGAACACAGAGTTTTTCCATTGTTGGACAGCTCTGTGTGTGCTGGCAGTGAGAGCAACACACGTCAAACTGCAGGCTAATCACAAAAGCAAGTTTAGTCTTTCTAAACTACTGTGCTTCCCCTGATCCCCTGGTAATTCCTGTGACTTCATGACTATTTTCCTGTTTTTTAAATTCAAACAAGAAAGGAAAAGTGGCAATACAGAGGAAATGGTGAAATTGGCCATTTACAATAAGCTCATGAAGCGCCAAGAAAGCTGTTTTCTGGTAACCTTTAACTGTGCTGAGCTCTGAAGTTAACACTGCTGCATTTGAGTTGATCTTTTAATTTCCACTACTATTAATTTTCCTTATTAATTTTGAATTTATTTCTTGTCCCTTCAGTAACAGGTCTGTTCACCAAGGCTTTAAATACATGGTTAGCATGTCTGGGGTAAGTCAGGCTGGGGATGCCTGCAGCCCTGCCCTCTCTTCCCTTGCCCCCATGTATGCAGAGGCTTCTTTGAGAAGCCAGTTCAGACATCTAGTTCAGAAAGAGGGAAGAGGAATTATTACGGGTCTAGTTCTATAGGTGTGTCCATGCCCAAAGTGTTATGGGTATGTCCCATATGTGGTTCACTGTGGCAAGGACTGAGAGTGAAGAACCACCAGTGCTGGGGTGGGGTGGGAACATATGCCAGAGAGATCTGCAGCTGTGGCTGGGAGCCAAATGCTCCCTGTGGAAGTAAAACAAACAGAAAAAGTACATCAGCAGCTAATATGGCTGGGGCTGGGGCAGCTCCTGCCTGAAGCTTTCCTTCTTGCCTCCTGAGCAGTGCTCAGTCCCTTCCCCTCCTCAGGGCTGCCTCCACAAGGCTGTGTGAACCCTGCAGCTGGGCTGTTTGAACCTCCAAACTCACTGTCATGTCTAAACTTACATCTTTGGGGGTGGAGGGTGTTTGTTTTAGCAACGAGTTATTAGCTTGGGTTTAAGTATGGTTTTAAATTTGTCTGTTTAAGGGAGATTAAGCTTTCAAGTGAAAAGGTTAGAATAGTTAGAATGACTTGAATGGCTTTGTAACTGTGAATTGATAGATAATACCTTTCCATCCTCTCACTTTAGTGTGTAAACTCCCACACTCAGAGCTCCTCAAGCTGTTGAAAAAATTTAGGTGGTAGAATGTTTAATTATTGTAAACACCCATTTTTATTCTTCTAATTGAACAAATGCCTCTAATTAAGTGTTTCAAGAACTCTTAACAGGTTTGGCTACAGAAATGAGCTTCAGATTTGTGTCTGTGCCACAGGGTATTACAGAGATGGACAGAAACTAAGTTTCACTGTGGGGCTTCTCTTGGTATGGTTATGGGAAGACTGGTATTTACAGCTGAAACTTTGCTTGGGAATGTCCGTGATGCCATCTTCAAGAAGTTTCCTTCATAGAGGAAAAGGACATTTGAGAGGCTGTAGAGCCTTGACAACAATATGTGGATAAAACTAATTGTGGATGTGAGACAGGAAACAACTTGAGGAATTGTGCTAGGAATTGTGTGGCTGAAACAGGCTTCAGTATTTCTAGGAGGAAATAGAAAATAACCATTAGTATATGACCTGCTATAACTGGCATTTCCTGACATGTGCATGACTGTAAGAGCTGAGATACCAGTTTTCTTGGGAACTTCTTAGCATTTTAAAGCGTAATCATTTCCATTTTGGAATACATGAACACATGTATTACAAATATTTGTCCTGGTTTTTGTGGCAGTTCAGCAGAAAATGTTCATATGTATCAAATGAGAAATGCATATCTAACTTAAGGACCAGAAGTAAACATTGCATCACTAAACCCCAAACCACATATAGGAAGAGTTTTGGAACAGTCATAATCTTTTGACCTACAAGTCCAAAATACATTGGCAGACCTGTTGTTTAGATTAGCTGTCTTTTAGTTTAATTTTTGCTTTTGATTTTTCTAGAACCTAACATGAACCTTAGCCAGTTTTCATTAGAATTTTCATCCCAAATGTATTTCTGCTTTTTAAATCTGACTTCCCAATATATAGACATAACTTTTTGCAAGAGAACAAGGCTATTTAATTTAGATATTTTTTGTGTATCTTTAGAGTAAAAAAAAGAAAAGTGACTTAGAAGTCAAAATATAATATCTTCAATTTGAGAAATGCAAGTATTTTCTGTTCAGTCACGAAGAGAATTTGTGTAATAACACAGTGGTTTCCCCCTGTAGAGCAGACTGGTAGCCTGCATCTGACAGGTGGCTGTTGGAAAGCAAGGAAGCTTCGGATAATTCTGAAGGCTCCTATAACATGTGGTGTGGATGAAGAAGAGTATTTTTGGCAACAGATTGAAGATTTGTGTGCTCTAACATCCAGAAAAACATTTTAATCCATTAATTACTGTGAAACTAGGCTCTGATGGAAATAACTTTCAGAGGACGCGTCAGTTAAGCTATTTATTTGGTACACCTGGGTATTCAGAATGGGCTACAGCTGGAGAGAACTGGGAGTCCTGTCCTATAGCTGCTCCTAGCAAAAAGTGGTTTGGCAAAAGACACCTTTGACTGAAACAAACTTGGTGTTTCAGGCCACCAGTGTTGCTTTCCACAAAGCAGCTGCTTTTTGTGACTACCTTGTTATTTCTTGTAATTATCTTTTTTTCCAAGAAGACGAAGAATTAATGACAGTAGCAAACTAGAGGTACTATTACAAAATATAAGGGAGCAGTTAGTGGAAGAAAGAAAATAACATCTTTCCATCTTGTTTCCCTCATTTGATCTGTACTACCTTTTTGAGTGAAATTCAAAACAGCCTTAAAAATGGAATGATGTGAAGAAACGAGTGTAATGTTATGCTCAAGTATTGGTTCTCATAACATTTCTAATAACTTTATAATGGTAATTACAGTTTTATGGATGTGAGAACTTATGCTGTGACAGGATAACTTGTCAAAGATGCATGGTATCTAGTGGAGACTGTGTCATACTCAGACGAGTTAGACTGAGACAGAAACCTTTACAAAATACTGAGAAATAAGCAGCTGCTTGGGTAAGTTAAACTTATTTTTAAGAGATTGGAAGTTTTAAGGGAAGGAAGGAGTCCTTCTGTGTGACAAACAAGAACTAATATTGAGTTCAGAAACCTTGTAAAGTAGAAAACAGGGAGTTAGAGAAGTTAAATAGCCTGTATTTCTACATCTGGACCTAACTTTGCAGGGCTATTCCATGAAGGTGGACTTGTCACCTCTTAGTGGGAAAACAAAGATCCCTATGAGCCTATGAATGCCATGTAAAGCCTGTAAAAGCATAAAGAGCCCGCAAGTAAATCCACGTTGAATACATAGTGACTCATAGGAATCCTGTTTGGCAGGTTCTCTTCTTTAGCGTTTCACACGCCAAACATCAGGGGAAAAACGCCATCTGATTCTCCATAAATGTACCTAGCAAATAAAAAGTAAAATATCACAAATTACAGTGAGTCTCTATTGGCTAATCATGTAAGTGTTGTACTCCGAGTCTTAATTCTTTTTGAAGTAATAAGTCAAGGTGAACACTGATGGCTTCTTTCAGTTGTTGTTAAGAAGGCACTGTGTGTAACACAAATGAGGTCAAGAGCGAATTAGAAGTAGTCATTTCACTATATATTAATTGATGGGAGATGGTTAATGACATTTTCATTTTATCACAGTAATAGCCTGCTGCTCCTTTCAAAAATACACATGGAACAGAGCGTAAATCCTGTTTATTGTGCCACTTCCTTGGCTCATTTCTTTAGCTTGCTTTTGCATTGAGTGATGCAGAGGAAATGACACCTCAAGGGGGATTTAGGTGAGGTAGGGAGCAGGTGAGTTTGAAAGACATTAATTTCTAAAATTACTGATTTCTAATTACAAGATGTATTTAGAGGATTGGGTCTTGCCAGGAAAGAAGGAACAAGGGCTGGTAGAAATACTGTGGTGTAAGGACCAAACTCATCAAGGCAGATGTCATACTGCAAAGCGGATGTGAATGGCCCTTTTGTTATCCCTTCATAATTACCTTCAGGCTGTAGTTGATGACACATGAACGACTGGAGTTCATGCAAAGATGTGACTCAATTTCTACATTACAGCCAATGATGGTCATCATCTTTTCATGACTGGTGCTGCACGAGGATGAAGTAGACTAATTTCTAATGCTTTGTCCCCAAGAGGAGTACCTCCTCAGATGAGAAAGACTGATTCTCTTGACAACTGAGACTGTACCACTATTAAAAATATTTAAATTATGATCTCTTTTTCAACCTCAGTCCACCTCCTGTAAGGTCTAAACATACGTGTTATGGAAGTGCTTCCAAATTTACTAATTCATTAAAACTAATTTATTATATTTTTAAGATGCTCAGCATTTCTCTCTGAGTTTGATTTTAACAGTAAGTGCTTGTGATTTGGTTTGATAGCAAATGGCTTGCAAAAACTAAGCTTTGCTTTCCCAGAATAAAATTAATTTGGCCCTGTATATGATGATAAAACACATTTAAGTGTTTCCATTCTTTGCCCTGATTAATTTGTTTTATGTACTCTGAACAAATTTTATTTAGTCTATTCTAATAAAATGCCTTTGAAAAGAAATCACAGTGCTTTTATATATAACAATTCTGTAAGTTTTGAGTCTTGAAATTACTTGTTTGTGAAATGTATTGCTGATTAAAACTAGAAGGCTGCTCTACAGCCCTTCCTGTCGGAGGTGTTCCCACCTGCCAGTTGTGCAGTGACAGGTGCAGTTGCTGCCCTTTGCCTGAGGCTTGGGGCTGCCTGTCCACATGCTGCGGAGGGCTTGGTACCAGCATTGGCAGAGCCTTTCTCTGCCTTTCCTGGGCAGGGACCCTGTAGCATCCCAGCACTCAGAGATGAGCATTCCAGTATACTTACTGGATGTTTGTGCAACATACTAGTGCTTTGCAGTTTTTGGTTGCGGCCATCTAGGATGCTTCTTGTGAATCTGTTAATGGGGTGGACAGGCAACTGCGGCAGGTAGTTTGTCACATAAGTATCAGTGTCACATAGCTGCTTAAAATTTAAAAAGAAAACAACCCCTTATATTTTGGTGTACAAATGCAAACGTCTCAGTATTCATTCTTGTGAAATTTTCTTTCTTTAGTACAACTCCAAAACAGTACATATTTCATTTCTCAAAGAACTGTGCTTGTTTAAAATGTTAACCATCATGTGTGTGTAATTACTACCAGATGGGCGGTGTTAGCTTACTTGGACATGCATACTTGAAACCCATGGTTTGATTTTTGTGTCCAGTAACCATTGAAGGACTTGCAGCTTTTAACATGGAGGAAAAGTTTGCAAAAGTTGATTAGAACTTTTTGGCCAGGCACAGCCAATCTGTGCCTTTCAAAGCGTTGATTTGCAGGTAGAGCATGAGGCTCCCACACCAGTGCCACTCCACCTGGCCAGCAGCAGGAGTGTGCGGGGAAACCTGAAATGTCTAGCTAGCTGCACATCCTCTCAAGGAAATAAAGAGTTTCCAGTTTGCTGTAAAACTGCATGCTCTTGGATTTGGGATCTACAGAGTAGCTGTGGGATGCTTGAGGAATGCCCCCCTATTCCAGCTTGAGAACTGCTCAGAACCTGGCATCTTGAAGGTACGTTGTGCCAGTCTTACATGAAGATTTTGTACAGATAGATAGCCAAGAAGATTTGTTGCTTGTGTGCTTGGTACAAATATCTCTTTTGTTCATTCTGGAATATGAGCTTTAGTAGAGCTTCCTGCTTTTAAAGCAGAGCAATGGAAACTGTTCAGACAATGATATGTCCTCACCCTTGTTTGTATCTAAAATGACCCCTAGGCTGGTCTGTTTGAATCTCAAGCTGTAGCAAAAAACAACTGGTTGCCAGGAAGAATACTTTTAGTCCTGTAATTGGGCTGCATAACTGCCAACAAAACAAACATGAATGACAAATTTCATCATTTATTCCATTCCTGATGTGGTAATTTTTGTCATCTTGAAACTGTCATGTTCTTGAACCTCCTACCTTAGACCTCATATTTTTCAATCAATTTGTAGCAGGGCATACCTCACCTTCCCAATATCCTTGCTGTGTGGCACCCATCTCCCTGAACTTGCTTGTCAAATTTTTAAAACATGCCAAAGGTTTTTAACTGGCTAGTCTTTCACATAACAAGAAATGTCCTGGTCTCTTTCTTTGTGCTGAGAGCTCTTTTGTAGCATCCAAAAGCAGAGATGCACTGCCCTAATATTGCCTGTGGCAAATGGTTTATTCCCAAACTCTGTTCTCGTGCCCTCCTATAGCTTTTATGTATATGGCAGGGGGAATGTTATGGGTAAAACTCAACCTTCTTTTTAAAAAAGAAAAATAGGTACCAAGTAATCTACCTGATCTTGGCATAAATTCATAAATTGTACCAGAAACAATTGTAAATGGGTATGAAGACCCTTCCTGAGGCTCAGACAACTAAATAAGGATGATCCCTATTGCCAGATGATAAGGCCAAAATTGTTAGATCCTGTATGCTTCCACTTAGTTCTGCCCTTTCAATTTCCAATGTTGATTTTTCAGCTACAATCTTGTTAAACATAAACTAGAAGATTACTGGATATTCCAGCTCAAAGCACCTGTCTTTAAATTGAATTTTGAAGACAGACCCTTACTGGATTATTCAAGTGCTTTTGGTATTTTACTGCACTTCGATTTCAGATTTGGGAAACTCATGTTTTCTTGGGGAAACCCCCATACCTGGAGCTTCAGTTCTCTCAGAACTTAGATCAAAGTGTGCTAAGTTAACTGCTAGTCAGTCTGACTATTTCATGGAGCCTCTTAGCCCATAAGTAACTTAGTCTTATTTTAGGCTGGCAGTCTCTACAGTGAGCTTTTTCTGAATTTATTCTTTAACAGGAAGTGATGATACAAGTCTGTCTGGATTTCTTGGATTTATGAAACTATGAATGGGCAAGCTGAAGATTGAGGCAAAATGTTAAACAGCACCAGTAAAAAGCAACAGGGCTTAAGAGCAGCAAGAAACATTAAAATAAAATCTACTAAGGCAGTGTTATTGTATTTTATATTTATGTTCTGTTTTTAGTCTCAGCCTATTGTTAGTCCTTGGTGTATTCTGATCTCACATGCCCTTTTCTCATCAAATTTCTTTAACTAAAAGAAAATGCAAAATGTGTGGACCATGAAGAAAGGCCTTTTGGAAACACTAAACAAAAATGTCAGCGTTACCAAAGGGTCTACAGCATGGTCTAGCCACTAGGGAAAATTTAAGATGTTTTACTGACACAGTGATCTGGAAAAAAGATTACTGTGAAAGCTTTGGAAAATCTCATCAGCATGAAAATAAACGTGCTTCGGTAAGTTAACTTGATTACAAATCCACTATGTGGTTGTGTCCCAGCATGCAAGGATGCAGCTCAAATAACTCACTGTAGCATTCATTTTCATCATCAGATGCTGTGTCCACAGTGGGAAAACTGGTGTTGAACTGGAGTGAGATGACTCATCTCTCCTTTCTGAGCAGAGAAGTGGGGAAGAGCAGGGCAAAGTCTTTTAATAATAGAGCTCTCTGGTCTCCTGAGAATTTACCATGCAGAGTGAGGCGTGGTTTTCAATCTTAGCCCGCTGACATTGTAAAAAGCCTCTAATTCTTAATATAAAATTGCAACACAGCTACTTAATAACCCTACCAATGTGTCAGTGTCCAAATAACTGTTAAGACTGCTTAAACAGAGTGATTAAAAGGGAATATTTCCCATACAAGGTCAAAAATATAAATATTTCTAGTAATGGGCTGGTTGTTTCTTCTAACCAGCCTTTACAGCTGCAGAATAATTTCCTAAAACTTGCAGCAAATGACAGTGTGTAGCATAAAATCACTCATTTTGATTAGTCTTGTATCAGACCTTAATACACGACTGGTTTCTGGGTGTTCTTGCTAGTTTTTCTTAAGAGTGGTGTATGCTACTGCTTTATTTGTTCTGCAGGCCTGCAGTGAGTATTTGCTGCCTCCAGAACAAGGTGCTCTTAAGACAGTAGCCTGTGGTCAGGCTGTGGCAAGAGTTACCAAGAGCAAACAGGGAATCTGCTGTAAAGGTGAGGTTTTCCCCGGGGAAAACCGGGTGTAGGTGTGGCCCTACCAATCTGCAAACTCCTCTACTGTGGGCAGTTATGGACAAGTATGTGTGATTTTTGGGCTAGTGCGCTTTTTTTGCCTTTTTTTTTTTTTTTTTTTCACTTTCCACAACATTGTTTATGGACAGTAAAATAATGCAAAAAGATTCAGTGAAAAATGTGTACTGGTATTTTTATTTCCCCACCTTACCCCTTAATTTTTAAATATTAATTAAAAAATACAGCTTAAGTATGTTGGTTCAAATGGTAACACCTCAGATGTATTTCAAATGGTGAATTATGTTGCCATTCTTCATCACAACCAGGGCTCTGTGAATGGATTATAGCTCCCATAATGTAAAGAGTTACATACCTGTTTACCTGAAAAGAGAGGAGGCATAAAATGCTGTATATTACTTGAGTCCCACAGAAAATGAAAAGGTAAGATGAACCCTCTAAAACTCGAGCTTCATTCCCAGGCTACCATGATGGTAACTGATAAGAAGGGTTCCTACTGCTTCCTGTCACTTTCAAAATCCTGCTCAGAAAAGGTTTGCCCATCTTCCTGCTGAAAACCTGCTTCGTTCTGACAGATGCCAACCACATGGAAAGTTTCAATTAAAATTCAGGTATCAGTGTCAATGAATGATAAATGAGGGAATCCAACCCATGTTTGAATTCCCTCCACCTCCCATTTTCTTTAACATAATCACTGATACAGTCTTTTCAGTTTTTACTCATTTTAATTGTGCATGATTTATTTCCTTGTTTCATCAGTTCCATCTATCAGAGAAAAATGAGAGTTATGAAAAGAAATCTGAAGGCTGCCAAATACTGACTTTTTAATTATTTTTTTTCTGTGTATATGATTAATTTCCTCCTAGAACACTGGAGTGACAGCTACATGCACTATGATTCATGTTTAAAATAATGAAATTATGACAGTATTTAAAACAATATACACACTTATTATAAACCTCCCCTCCTTCATAATGTTTACATACTGAACAGTGAAAGCATTAGACCTATGGGCCCATGTACCTTGGAAAATCTTAATTATTCTGTCCTTTTCCAAAGATAGCGGTATTTAAGCCATATTATTTTAGAATAAAGGTTTCACTTTCCCTAAGCATTAGGTCTTTTCTTAAAAAAAAAAAAAAAAAAAAGGCAAAGAAAAGAAGAAAAACATTTAACTTTGACATTTCATTTATAGGCATGTTAATTATCTGGATGGTTTCCTTTAAATGCTAGATGTAGGCAGTGAAAATTCGTACTTATAGGAGGAGAAACTGCTTCCAGGAGATCCTAATTTTCATGTGTTATGAATTTTAATGCCTTATGTGGGTCAGGTTTTCACAGCCTTAGAAAAGGGAATACATTGACCTTAAACTATTGTACAGTTGTAATAGTATTTTTAGTTTCTATTGGTTATTTGCAGGCAGGAGCTCTATTTTGTTTATGCTTCATTTTCCGTCTACTTCCTTTTCACAGTATCACAAAAGCCCATTCTTTCTTTCTTACTCCCCCCCCCCCCCCAACTTTTAAAAAGACAAATACAAGTAACTATGAAATCCACCAGTCCATGGGGTCAGGAAGTTTTCACCCACTCCTGTCAGTTTGGACTGCTATTTTTGAGATAATGAATCCCTGAACTCTCCTCTTGCAGTATCTCCCATTAATGAAGCTGAATTTTTATAGAACATTCTTTCCCCTTTTTTTTTTCTTTTCCCCTCCCCATCTCACATCCCTTTTCCCTGCAGTTTCACTCTGCTTCCTACATTGTTAGGGATGTAGACTACTACTGACCCTTCAGGGAGAATTTTGAAATAATTTTATTTACTCTTAATTTGGTGCTATTTTTATTTTTTTCTTATCCTTGTCACCATTTTCTCCCTTTCTTTTGGGCTGACAAGTATAAATAGCAGAAGCAGTTCTAGGAAATTTAACCAGAACACTGCAATACCTGAAATCTCATCACCCCAAAGCACAGCAACTTGGCTCTTTTGTAAATCATAATGTTGTCCTTCCTTGAGGCTCAGAGAGAAAGAAAAAAAAAATTAAAAAAAAAAAACACAAGTGCTTTGAGCCTAGTGCTGGTTTAAGTTGCATCAGTACCTTTGTCTTGAAGAAGGAGCTATAGCCACTCTGGCAAACTGTAGTGCCTAAAACTAATTATCAAAGATATAACAATGAACTACCTGGTCTATTAGGTGGCATCCCTGCCTATGGTATAGGAGGTGGAATTATATGATCCTCAAGATCCCTTCTAACCCAAACCATTCTATTAGTCTATCATAATTCAAAGGAACTAGTTCTTTTGGGGTTTGTGTTTTGTTTTGTTGTTGTTGTTGTTGTTTTTGGGGGGGAGGTGTATTTTTGGTGGTTTTTTTGTTTTGTGGGGTTTTTTTCCCACCACAAAATCAGAGGGGAATTGTATCCAATGTCTTTAGATTTGGAAAAGGCTGAGCAGTAAAGGTTGCTTTTGTAACACATGCATGACAATAAGACTTCAGGGTTGAGGGATAATTGCTCTTCTTGAAACACAAGTCTTCATCCCAGAACTCTGAAATGCAGACTCCAAATAAGGGTCTGCTGAGACAGGGAAACTTGTCGTTCTTGTGTTTTGACTGCCTGACTTTTAATATTTTCAGCCTTTCAGAGCAGTATGCCCTTTAACAAATCTGGAATGGTGGGACACTGAGCCCATCTGCTACTTGGAAACTCATGAAATACAAATAATAGTACATTTCAGTCTATCTGACTGGGGAATAACAGCTTTCCAGGCCACAGGTTGCCACAAGTTGCCACAAGTGTATGACATTTTTGGTACTTGTGATACTAGTTCAACAAATTGAGGGGGTTTTGACAGCTCATGATTTTCCTTTCAATTTTAAGTTTTCTGCAGCATACTCTGCTTCACTTTTGGAGCATGACTAATCCCTTTGACTGCAGTAACTATACTCAGGTTTTTAATCTTATAAGCAAGAGCTGGAGTTCTTTTGCCAATCAGAAACAAGCATTCCTTAACTGAACAGACATTAGTCTTTCACACGCTAGCCAATTTGCAGTGTTAAATATTTCAGGAAAATATAGTTTCAGGTTTGATGAAGAAAAGCACAAAGATTAAATTTAGAAACAAATCTGTTCTGCCATT
>JAWWLZ010000139.1:43234594-43257863 GCA_035041345.1 Poliocrania exsul
TTTTTTTTTTTTTTTTTTTTTTTTTTTTTTTTTTTTTTTTTTTTTTTTTTGCTTTTCCCTAAGGTATCCTAGCTAAGGGGAAAGCATGCAAAGTGAGTTTCAAGCTCTTTGCCTGCACAGGCGCATGAACATAAGCCTGGGCACTGACAGCAGCAAAGCTCAGGCCTCCTGTGGCTTATTTGTGCATCAACAAATAAGGTGTGAAAGCAGCGTACAGCAAGCTCGAAACGCCTAAAAATAAGCTCCGTTACCTGCAGAGAGGAACAGTGTTGTCTCAGTGATCCCGGCTGCCGCTGGAGCAAGCGGAGATCGATCGGTCTAATGTCTGGGGCTCGCCTTTCATAAAAGAAGGGCTGTGGCTTTAAGTAATCGCTGGCTGCTTGTGCCAATTGCAGAAGCTGCAGTATCTGCCGCTGCCGGGAGCGCCCGGCGCCGCGGCCCCGCACCCTGCGGAGGCAAGGTCCGTCCAGCCTGGCGGGTCCGTCCAGCCTTGGCAGGTCCATCCTGGCGGGTCCGGCCCGGCGGTGCCGCCGCCCGATGAGCGCCGAGGGGCTGCCGGCGCGGGAAGATGGGCTGCTCTAGCAGCAAGCTCTGCCTTTATTCGCAGTGTGCCGCAGCACGGGTAATCAGTGTTTGTTTCGCAGCTTTGCCGGCGGCAGGAGCCGGCCGGGAGCAAGGTGAAGGCAGACGCGTGGACCTGGCCAGCTCCACGCGCGGCCGCGGGTGGGAGGTGGCTGTGCCCGGGATGCGGGCAGGGGGCCTGCCCCCGGCCAAGGCACAGCTCCTGTGCAAAGCAGGGACCTGGGGGCTTCTGCTTTGTTATCATCTGTTCACAGGTTCCTTATAATTCTCTCGGTGTAAGAAACACCATCTAGCTTAACATTAAGAACTGGGAGCAAAGGGGTAGGTTGTATTCAACTTTGAACAGGGCTATGCCTTTCCTTCATAGAAGACTGAGCATTTAGCAAAGTTTTTGGGTTTGGGTGTGAGTAAGCTTAAGATAAATATTTAATGCATGCCTCTTTCACATATACACTATACTTCTGTGCCCTTGACAGCTATGACTTGATTTGTTCTGGAGGCTTGTGTTGCTACGCCCACCATAAAATATATAATTAATTGCTGCAAAGTAGGATTTTAATTGCAGTGTTATCCTGGAAAAGCTTTCTTTGTTTTAAAGTATAACTTCCTTAACAACAGAAGAACATCTGTATATTGTAACAGCCGAACTGTTATCCTAAATGATTCATATCTTGGCTTATTGTTCCTGCTTCATGTTTTCCTACAGAACACATGTAAGTTAATTATTGGAAGATGCCCTGCTCAGATCACTAGTAACCAAATGTTTGGGTTTGTTTGTTGTTTTTTCTCTGCAGAGGGAGGAAGCGCTGAAGCAGCGCAAAGACTTATCTCAAGAACTACTTAACCTTCGAGGAGAGCTAGGTAAGAACTTATTTTTGCATTCTTCATGACATCAGAAATGCAGCAAAACGGAAGGACAGATGCCCTGGTATTGTAATGACAGCCATTTGATTCCCTGACTGAATTCCGCTCAGATGCTCTAAGCGCTGTGGAGCCCTGACAGCGTGACCCCCAGTTCACCGAATTCCTGGCACTGATCTGACTGCGCCTAGTGGGGCCTCCTTGCAAAACATGCATCTGATGACCAAAGCACTCGCTTTTTGAAAATGGGAAGACGGCTGACAGCGTGTATACTTATGTTTGATCCCTAACTTCTCTGTACTCTTGTAGAGATTTGCCGGCAAAAAATTCATAAACCTGTAAAATATACTGTGCAAAATCTGCATTTTTGCCATAGTGACTTGTAGGTGGATGAGTGTTAAATTAAGAAAATGGTCTCAGGCTGATGAGATTAAGTCTTTGAACTCATCCTAGTGGACAGCTTATAATATGAAACTGAGCTATAATGTGCACGGGCTGGTGTTGCCAACGTTGAAGCTTGATTTAACTGCATTGTAACTTGTGTAACTCCATGTAACACATTTGAACTCAAAACCAGATGATCTTGTGGAGTGCAGAAGTAATTGGATTGAAAATGGTAGCACTTGAACGTGAAGATAGCATTCTATAAAAACACACTTCTGTTATCACAAAGCCCCTTTAAAAATAAAAGCTTGAAAGCAGAAGTAATACGTGTGGAGCAGTTTCAGATACGTCACTGATTGAGAAGTTGGAAATACTTGTTTTCGCATGCTTTGAAAGTTGAGCATTGTCTCAGCCAAAGAAGTGTGAGTGTAGGTCTTGGTAGATACAGGTGGTACATTTAATGTCCAGATTTAATTTTTTAGCACTGATTAATAAAGGGGACATTCCCTGGCAAGTGCTCACAGTTGGAAAGTGTATTGGGCAGGGAGGGATCTCCCTGTCCCCCCAGCTGAAGCAACAGATCACAGCTTCTCCACTTGCCACTGTTGCTATTACCCAATTCAGAGGGTTATGTTAAAATGCAGTTTTTTGTGAGCTTTATTTGTTGCTGCATACAATTACAAGTGCGTGAACAGGGACAGTATTGCAAGCAGAGAAAGCCTTGTTAGCCTAAGTAGGAAGGTGACAGTACCAAAGACACTGCAGGAGTATGTAGTATTTCATTTCTCAGAAGACTAATGCTAAAAAGCTGAGGCTTCTCTAGAGCTTGGTGCTGTCTGGCATCTGTCAAGCTGCAACTTTTAACATCCCTGCATATATGAAGCACCTGAATTGCAGTTTTGCAGTTGTTCCAGGCAGGTCTCTGTAGGGGCTGGCTTTGAAAGAGCCTGGCCTTCCTCTGCCTTTGCAATGCATCTCCCTGCCTGGGCAGCTGTGTGCCCAGCCATGCAGTGAGCTGCCTGGGAACCTAAGCCAGCTGAAACTAATGGCTTGAAGTGCTCTTTTGCCAAAGCCACCTGGCCTAGCACAGCATGTGGCTGAAGGAGCGCTGGTGCTGAAGCAGAGAAAGGGGAAGGAGCAGCAGGGTGTAGGGTTGTGTCCTACATCAGCTGCAGCCAATGCTTCTGCCAGCTGATATATATACCCTGAAGTGGAACTGGAGTTTTAGTGTGGAAACAGGCTTCTTGCTTCACTACAAAGGTGTGTTATAAACATTATAAACTAGTTGGGGTTTTTTAATGTACTTATCAGGACTTCCTGAGCAAACCTATTTGTTTACCTCCTCATGAAAATGACTTCAGAAAGATTGCTCTCAGCACAAAAAAGTCGCTTTTCTTTCATAGGCTTGCATCTTCAATCTTATTTTTCCTTTATCAACCTAGGTACTACGTTTATCACTTACCTGGAAAGGGAAAATTTGACTTGGATGGAGAGATCAAAAGCTAGCCAGCACTTTTACTCATTACCATGTTTGTGGGTTTGGGGTGAGGTTGGGTGACCTTCCTGCTTTGATTAACAGCCTGCTGAGCTCATACATGGGACTCCTGTTGCAAGAATCTGCCAATCAGTAGGTTGATAACTAGAAAAAACTTCAAATGCAACTGTGCCTGATGGATGTGTAACACCTGAGTGCACAGAGCTCTCAGGTGAGGATGCTGACTGACATGCTGCTGGATGAAATTGTCAGCTCTTCCCCTCACAGAGCTGATCGAATTGGGTCAGTTCTGCAGGAGCATCTGAATGGCAGCCTCGGGCTCACTTCACTTTGTAGGGTTTCCAGACCATGCTTTCAGTGAAGCATTTATCTTCATGCAGCTCTTTTGTCTTAACCACATCACACGTTTAGCCCGTCTGTACTGCTCTCCTCAGGATGTAAAGGGAGTGGATTTAATTACAGAAATGAAAAACTACACAGGTCTTCAATTTTATATAGCTTTAAAAAGAATTGGGAGGGGGGGTGTTGTGGTTGTTTATTTTTAAGTTAAATTAATCATTTGTTGACAAGGTGTGAGAAAGGCATTCTTGTAACAGGAGCTTTAGCTGAAAATAATCAGCTTAAATACACAACTACTAATCAGCTTTCTATTGAAACTGTTAAATGGATATAGCTCCACTTAAGATTTCCATAGGCTATTTTGACCCAAGTACTGCAAATTTTGATTAACAGTATGATCTAGACATATGCTGGCTCAGAAATTTAAGTGCAGTGTGAATCGTGTTTTGGCCATGTGGATATGTTTCATGGACTCCCAGCTGCCATGTTTTTAATACCTGTTGAAGTTTGGGAACAGGCAGTCTTGAAAGAGGAACCAGGTTGTGCCCAGCTCAGTGTAGTCTGTGCCCTGCCTGTTGCCGAGTTTAAGAGGAACATAAAGTCATCTGTAGCTTGCATCCTGCAGTTTGGATTCCTCAGTTTCTTGCTTTGAAGTTTAATTGTGCACACTCCCAAGCTCCTTGATTTACCTTGCAAAACCATATTGGCTTGCTGTCAGCCGGTCCGTGTATCTGGGTTATTCCATGTGACCCTTTCTACCAAAATACCATTTTGTTTAATGACTTGAATATGCATTACAATTCCAGAACAGGCCTTTGGCAGTGACCACGTGGCTGTGCTGACCATGGGGCGGGGAGTTACCAGACAGTGCTTTCTGCTCTCAGTAGCTGGAAATGCATGCAAGGATTAGCAAGAATAGGTGCTTAGGGAATGGGCTTTTCCAAAGGGAGTTCATAGTCATTAACTCCAGAGTTCTGAACTTGGATTTCCTTAAAATCTCTAGCTACAAAGGCTAAACTTTGTGGTTTGAATGTAAACACCTTAGTTCAGGGAGCCTGGAGCAGGTAGGGATGTTCTGCTTGTCACCTGTTTCCCTTCTGAAGAAGCAAGCTTGTGTGTGAATTATTTCTAGTTACTTGTGTAATTATGTAAGTAGGAATTGCAAGACTTGCATATTTCTTGAGAGGTACGAAACTACTCCTCTAAATTAATTGCACTCCAAACTGCTTCAGAGCCTCTTTGCAACCATACTGGATGTGATCCAGCTCAGTCCTGCTACAAAACAGCAGGTGCAAAGCTGACTCAGCCTGTGCTCGCCTTGGCCCTTTGAAAATTGCCATTCGTGAGCCCTTCTCCGTGGCCTGGAGAGGCCTGAGATGTACCCTGTGCAGCCCGCCAGATGCTGATCCCCTCTCTCTCCCCTCCAGTTGCTGCACTGCAACTGATAAACTATTTTCTTCAAAATACCTTCATTCTCTTTTTTTGTTGATAAATTATCTTCAAAATGCTTTGGAGGTTCAGACAGAAGAGACTGTTGTGTTTTACAGACAGGTGGACTGAATGTAATTTGTTTTTCAGCTTAAGATGATCCTTAAAAATACTTAAAAAATAATTCTTTCAGTAATTTGAGGCAGGGCATAACTTGCTACATATCGTACACTTGCTTGCTTGCTGTCACTTGTGTTTGCAGCATTGGGAATGGGAACTTACTTCCTGCTAGGTAAGTGAATGCTTTAGATATTTATTCAATCATACTCATTTAAATGTAGCATAAAGCAGCCTTTTTTGGTTTGCCTGCCTCATCTCAACTTGCCCAAGAACAAAAATATGAAGTGTGGCTTAACATCCTGTATTTTTAACCTCATTATAGAAGTAACACCAAGAGAAATGTGGTCATAAACTTGAAAGCATGTTTGGGTAGAAGAATTTTTAATATTGAGAATCTACCAAAAGCATAAATTATTAGATACATTTGAAAGTATATATTATATGGAGAAGGAAATGAGCCTTTGTGACTACAATAAACTTATGGTCAACTGAACATACATCTTGCAGTCTGAAATACAACATTTGAGCAATAAAGTGTTAGTGCAGTGTAATGTCACATAATGCTAAATTCTTGGGGGGTTTTGTGGTAATTATCCCTTTCACATTCCCCTCATTTATTAAAATGCTGCCAGCTTACTGTCCTAGTGAACTATATTTTAAAATTTCAGTCCAATTCCTTTTCAAAAATCATAACTAGGCCAGTAAGTGACTTGGACAATTTAATGAAGATAACAATTTGATACAAACAATTTAATTCAGTGTTCGGAAGAAAAAATCCATTATATTTTATCTTCTTAGAGCTATGGTTATGGTGAATTTTAGGGGAATATAAGTTGAAAAATGTTTTATCTAAGCAGTTCAGCCATCAGGACTGAATTGTATGATGAATGGTTTTATAATTAGAATAAGAAAAAAAGTTGAAATGAGATACTGCACAATTGTAAGGGCTTGGCTACTTTTAGTGGAAATACAAAATAGATTTTTTTAGGGAGATGAAGGCAACTTTTGTACTCTTCCCCTTCAGCAGAAGCTGCTGTTGATGTGGTTTGAATCTGCTGCAGTTTGCACTATTGTAGGGAGTTGCCATGTGCCTGGTTCTTCAGGCTTCTCTCTTGCAGGCATTTGTTTTATGATTTTGGCACGTAAAAAGCTTTACAATTAAATACCCAAGGTGCAAGTGACCATTGTTAACTACTACATGTGAATGGTAATTTCACATGTCAAAACCTGCATTTCTGCTCTGAAGATACACTGTTACCAAACCTCAGAAACTTCCTGTGATTCCCAAAGGTCGTGGTTCTGCCCAAAAGAACCAGGCTCTTCATTTCTAACAGTGTTAAGAAGCCTAAAAAACCAGATTGATCTTGCTCTATGTTGTAATAATACAGGGAGAGACTGTTCTATGACTGGGAGAAGAGGCTGGGACAGTTGAGGGGAGGAATTATTAATGGCTCAACTGTTTCAATAAGGAAGTAAATACTGCTTCTAGCTGCCAGATACAGTATTCTATATGCTCTGTCTTTAGAGCTTAAAACTGGTTAGTGTTACAGGTAAGATTGACACAAACTTCATGGACAAATCTTTTCATCTCTGTGGTTTGACTTTTCTCTGCAGTGCTGTTGGACCATTTATTTCCTGTTGACTTTTTTTGCTCAAGGTTTGTGGTCTAACGTGTATCATAATGAAGATGTGGAATTGAGGGGGAAAGCGCTTTAAGAAGGGGAAGGAAACACAGTAGTAATGTACAAAAACCCAGACTATGCTCTGCAGGTATCTCTGAATTGGGTGCGAAGTTGAAATAGAGATTTGTGTGTGTGCTACTGGAAAAGCACATTTCTGGTTACAAATGTTTTTCTATCAGTTGAGTAGCCATCAAGTTTAGTTAGTCAGGAGCTTTGCAGTGTCTCCTTGGAGTGAATGAATGGCCAAACCAAGGAATCATGAAAAAGGTAACTTTCTTAAAACAAGGCAGAACGTAGTCATAAAATCCATGATTCAGTCCGGAGACGGACTGTGCGAAATATTTGCTGCAGACACTTCAAACAAGTTTGGTTTATGGGACTTCTCCTAATTCCAAATTAATAATTCTTCAGTTGGTGCTTTTGCTGAAGCTTCACACTTCACATGCTCAGTTTCTTGCACCACCATGATACTGGGAGCTCATTGGCTGCATAGTAGTTCTGCTCCTTGTTTGGGTGGCAGGGATTCACGTCAGGCTTGCAACTCACAAGGAAGTGTTGCAGCCTCCTTCTTTGTGAAGGCCAGACATTACCTTCAAGGGAACAATACTTAATTGCCATGTAAGTTTTAAAAGTTTTTATTTGCCTTTGTAACATTAGTCTTCTCATAACTCTGAGTTGCAAACTGCCTGAAGGGGAACTGATGCATCTATTTTCTTTGACAGAGGTGTGGTTTGCTATTTGCTTTTTTATTGAAGTGCTTTGCATCATCTGAAGCTCTGTGTGCTGACATTTAAAGATAAGGCAATGACAGGCAGCACATTCTTTTAGCTAAATGGAGGCAAATTAATAGCTCTGACCTTGCAAATAAAGAGTTTTATGCTTGCTTCTTCCTCTGTTGGTTTTAAATGAAGTGGATCATTTGAAGCATTTTGCTACAGTTACTGTAACTGAGGCGTGCAAGTTGCCTGCCTCTCAGCTCTGCCCTTACTCTCGCTGTAGAAGGTCAGAGCCATCTGCATGTGGTTGGCTGTGTAGTATCTCGATTTGGCTTGCTGCCTGGTTCTTTGCATTATAAAGTAATCTCCCCTAACAATCATGTTTCCTCTTCCCCAAAAACATCACAATGCAGGGCATATATATTCAGTAACTTTATTGCCAATGTGATGTGATAGAAATGTGAATGCTGATTTTGACTTCTATTTCTCTCTCTCCCCCCCCCCCCCCAAGAAAGCAGTTGTAAGAGAAGTTTGTGGAAAGAGTAAAGATAGGGAAGTAAAACATTTTCTTGGTGGTGGTATAGAACATATGGAAAACTGAAATCCGCTTGGTTGCAGGAAAGGCTGTGGTAGGTTTCAGTTGAGCCTCTGCTGCATCGTTGCCATAATGAGAGCTTTGGTTTAATGTGTCCAGATCAGCAGATCTTTCACACAGGCCCAGCATAGCAGAGATTGCTGTTAAGCCTAATTGAGATACACACGTGCAGCTTGATTTCCATGCAGTACAGCTCACTCTCTTAACACTTTCTAGTTTAGCTGCAAGTTCCAAGTGATGGTAGCAGGGCCAAGACTCTTTACAGTTGCCTTAAAAGACAGTGAAAGCATCATTCATTGAGCTACACACTTTTAATGAGCTGTAGCAAAGAGGGAATCGGGCATGTGTAACTTAAGGTGCTCTGCTGGGGCAGGCTGCTTTCCCTCGAGCTGAACCCCTACTGCTTTGGGAATCAGTCCTTGAAGATCTGTAATTTACTTATCTTAAGGTTCAAACACAGCTGTGATGAAAATTTCCTGTACTGTGTATACAAAAATCTTTAAAACTTCCCATGCTTTTACACAGAGTTTATGTTTACACTGTTTGGGTAGCGTGCCAAGCTGCTGTGAGGTCATGCATGACTTCTCCTGTGTTTGAGCATCAAGTTAACATTTTTGTTGATTTTTCTTTTAAGCAGCCAGTCATCTGACTAATCTATTTCAAACGGTAGTACTAGTCTGTGTAGAAGCAGTTTTGCGCAAGGTCAGTGACCACACATTTGTGCTAGGGATCTGTTTCACCTTGCTGCCAGGCTTTGGATGCAGCTGGAACTGCCTAAGGTGTTTGCTGCAGTCTTATAAACAGTAGGAAAGTGATTCCTCCTATTCAGGCTTGGCTGGCTGGAGATGGTAATGGTAAATTTCAAACTCAAAAATACAAGTCACTAACTAATGTTTTGTGTTTCAACAGCTACAAATGTGGGGAGACAAGCCTAGGCAATCTTCTTAGCATACCTGTGTTAGTACAAATGTAAAGAAAATTACACAGCATTTCTCTTTCCTTAATACTTTGCACTTTTTGCCTAACACTGTTCTGTATCTTGCATATTTAAATATCTCAGACATGCAGACATTAGCAGCACCTTTCAGACTGGCAGTTCTGTATTGGGCTGTCCGTGTCAGGCTAGAATTGCTTCTCTGTTGTGTATCTGAGAACAAATAACGTTGAATGTGTAGTTTCAGGATTTTAAGCCTTTCAAATTTAGCTAAGTGGTTTATATCAGAAACTAAAGTACTCTGATAAATGCACCACTGAAATAGGATCAAATTAGGTGAAGTAGCAAATGCAATTAATTTTTGTATTGGAGCACTTCAGTGTCTCTCATGAGACATCCATTTTTCTAAGACATGACAAACTGTCACACTTGTGCTTTCTATGTGGGTTCATGGCTTAAATAGATTCAATTAATTCTCAGTATAAGAAATAGTGAATCCAATATTTTTGCAAAGATCTTTTTATGTGTCGTTGGAGGTGGCATGAGTTTCATGGATAAACCATATCTGTCTTTGTATAACCCTGTTGCTGTGCAGTGTGTTCACTCTCTTTAATACCTGTAAATGAAGATGAGACATTAGTATTGAACTGGATCCAGGTTTTTTTTCTCTTTTTTTCTTTTGACATCTTCAGTAACCACTTCTGCAGCTTGTGAGAAATTGGAGAGAGACAGGAATGAACTGCAAGTTGCTTATGAAGGGTTTTTGCAGAAGCTAAACCAGCAACATCATGAAGACTTAGCTGAGCTGGAGGAGAGGCTTAAACAGTTTTACACTGCAGAATGTGAGAAACTCCAAAGTATCTGCATTGAGGAAGCTGAAAAGTACAAAGCCCAACTCCAGGAGCAGGTATGTAATATTCAAAGTAGAAAAGTTCTTTAGCAATTGCTTTCTGCTACAAATGAGCCTTCAGAGAATCCTGGGTTTTCTAATAACAAAGTTATTTTATTTAAGTTTACACTCTACTTTATTGCAGCTATAAAAATACTACCACACTAAGCTGTGCACATCTTAAGCGTATGTTTAAATGTGGCAGATTCCTTGTGTTTTGCCAGCTTCAATAAATTTTAGAACTCCACTGGATGTTTGAGGCAGCTTGAGCTTTAAGATTTATAGAAACACACGTGCCCTCTGACCTTGCTTTGCAACAACTCCATGCATGTCACAAAGGAACACATCATCCTGTTGGTAGTGGTAAACTTAAGGCATCACTCTCATTTATTAAGTGTTGTACATGGTTTAGCTTCTCCTGTTAAATGCTACTAGACCATTTAAAATGTACTTGATGTACTACATAAAGCCATTGAAACAATGCTTTAAACAAGGGTTGATACATGTAAGGGGAGAAAAATCATGTTGTCATATTGCAGGTGGACAACTTAAATACCACACATGAAAGCTTTAAGCTGGAACTTGAAAACAGGCACTCAGAAAAAGTAGAGGAGTTGAAAAAGGAGTATGAATCCTCTTTTTCAGGCAAGTATTGTGTATTCAAGTACATGTGCTATAGAACTGCTAGTCACAAACAAAAATATTCAGGCTTTTTGATCAGTATGTCCACTTCATTGTTCTTAGTGGCCAGCTATCTTTAAAAACATGGGCTGAATTATTTCCCTTGGAACTGACAAACCTCATCTTACCTACAGCAATAACCATGATCCCATTGTAGTTGAATGAAACTTTTAAAACAGTTTGAGAGGAGACTTTTTCTTTCAGTAGATGGCTGAATTACCCTCAAAGTCTCAAGTGACTTAGTAATTCCTTCTACCTCCTAGTTCAATAAGGAGCACCTCAGAATTAAAACTGAGAATAAACTGTAAGGTTGTATACTTTCCAGAATGGCATGGACATTATACACTGTGAACAGTACACTGGGGTAAAAGTGATTTTTCAGGGAGAGGGTGCCCAGGTTTAAATTCCATTGCATCTCATTGATTTAAGTGATGTTAATTTCCATCCTCCTTCCAACTCCACTTGATAGCCAAATTTCCAATGATGCTTTTGCATCTTTAAAAGTGGTGACACTTCACCCTTGTCAAAGAGCAAACTCCTCTTTGTGGCATCTCCACAGTAGGAAAGGGAATGTTTTTCTAGAAGCTTGTGGAAGACACAATTTCAGTTTTTGGTGTTTCCTTCCAGAAACTCAGCTTTTGTCAGACATGACTTGTGCTTAATAAATCCATTTGTTGTATGCGGCTGAATGCTCTCAAAACTGACATGCTCTCAGCTAATGAAATGGATATGTGAGGGGACAATCAAACCTGAAGTAGCAATAAATCTGACTCTTCATACACGCTTTGCAGCAGTTAATGATAAATGTTCTTTCTGTGTTGCCATTGACTCTTCATCTGTGCATATGTGTATGGGCTCGCTTTACAGGCTGTTTCTTTTTAAAAAAATTTTCACTTATGTGGTATTAAAAATCCACAAAAATAATTTGTTTCAGAGCTCAAGAGCACCCATGAATCTGAAAGGAAATCACTTGAAGACTCCTTTAAAGAGAAGCAAGAATTGCTGGAGGTTTGTTAAGGGGGTTGGGATCATTGCAACAGTCTAAAACCTGAAAGGTAGTTTGGAGATTTGCACTGATTCTTGGCCTAACTATACCACATATTTTCATTTCAGAAAAAAATTGAGGAACTAAAAAGTGAAAATGACTCTCTGAGCGAGAAGCTGAAATTAGAAGAACAAAAACAAATAGCCAAAGAAAAAGCCAGTCTTGTAAGTTTGATCTTCAGAAGTAATGTGGATGAGCAGATTTTGCCTGGGTTTATTGCATAATATGAAAGGTTTGCAATCAAGCTTGATAGTTACCATATTTAGTAACATTTTATGTAAATGGCTCGCCTGCCAGAAGCTTTTCGCAAGCACTATGATGCCGTATATGAACTTTACCATTATAAATCTATAAAGCTGTTGAGTATCTAAGTCAGGGGTGTAAATAATAGCCTAAGTTAAATTGAAGACCTACGTGTATGCAGAAGTTGTAGCATAGATTTTTTTCTGACACCTGACAACTGTTCTAATGGTGATATGATAAGCTTGGGCTTGAATTGCTACTACAAAACTCACTTCATGTACTTGAGTCTTTAATTCATTAGTCAAACATCAATTCATACTCATTGCTGATTTGTGCTTCAGACAAACTTTTGTCCTGCCTTTCCTCCCAAGACTGCTGTTATCTCTGATGCTCCTGGGATAGAAATGTGCTTTGAGAGAAGCTTTTTGTGCACTGGGAGGGTCAGATACAAACACGCTTATCTTCTGGTTACCCAGAAATAACTGAAATATCACTTGTACATCTTGTTCCACAAAGTGAAATTCCATGCTTAAAAACTCACCTAGGATGCCTCCAGTGGAAGCTGTCCTAGTTTTCACTGGAGTTTAATTTGTTTGGGTTTTTTCCTTTTACTGCTTATTCTGTTGGCAGGACAGAGTTGCCACAGGAAGAACATGCAACCACAGTATGTTGCTGTGGTAGTGGGAGTTTGAACTGTGTTCCATGGGTGTGCTCAGATGTTGTTTAAAGTCAAGTGCCTTTACATAGCTGCAAATGTGCTTTGCATCCTGATAGCGTAAGACACATCATAAGCCTGAGGCTTCTCTGTGGAAAAGTACCAGTTTAACTCAGCATATTCTTCTATACTAAACACAAATTCTGCACTATCAGAATTCCCAACATCCCTTTGAAGATAGAGATGTATTTCCAACTTTCTGGTATCATTTAGATAGCATTACTTGCTATTCCCAGCTTTTTTTCCTAAAAATTTATGTAGGCTTTTGAGTCTTTTTATTTGGCCATGTGTTCTGCTATGAGTAGCTCATGTCAGTGCTCAGTTTTAACTTCAAAAAGTCATTTTAAGACCATTGGGATAGAGGAAGGAAAGAAAAAAACTTGAATATGGAACATAATGTGAGTTGCGTTTAAACTTCTCAAGGTTGCTTTTCTCACTAGCTCCCAGCTTCCATGTAGTCACAAGAGGGAGGAATGAATTGTCTGCTGCCTTCACTGAGGCAGCACAGCACACTGTTCAGAAGGAGTTAAACGAGAATCACTCATGCAACAGTCCTTAAGAGCAGGCAGAAGAATGAACTGTGTATGAGCAGGTTACCTGTGACATGCACTGGTCTCTGTCCCTGTGGGACTGTGCCCCACAAAACTGCAGGCATTGCCTTCCAGTGTGAGGTTTCTGGTGTGGCAGTGAAGCTGTTACTCAGTGCAGTGCACCTGTATTCTTACCCAAATACACTAAAACCAGTTTTGCTTGATTTTGAAGATAAACTTAGATACACAACATACTTAATCATTGATGGATTTCACCTTGTGTTCTACTTGGGCTACCTGGAACTGGACTGAGATTTGCTTTATTTCTCCTTACTTTTGCCTGTGGCTTTGCCTTTGAAAAGTAGAGAATGTCTTTTATTGGGCAGTGTTTGAGAATGGTTCTTTACTCTGAAAAATAGGTCCTTCAGGAAATCACATCTGGCTGTGCCCTGTCTCCCTCCTCTCCCCTCCACCTCACAGAAAACAACACAAAAGCGAAAAATAAAAAAGGAAGTCCTGACTTTTGCTGTATTGTAGATGTACAGCAGTGCAAGATTTGTATATGCAATTGCATTGCCAGGCTTTAAGAAAAATGTAAAACAGAAAACTTTGAAATTCTGCTCATAAATCAGCCACCTTCGGACACAAACCAGGGGAGGTCAGCTACAGTCAAGTTCAGAGGTTAAACTGCTGGCGCTTTTTTGAACTATTCTAGTGTCTGAAAACTCTTCAAATGTTTACTCTAATTATCTCTTGGGATGGGTTATGAGTAATACAAAATAAATTTTGGAACTCCTAGCCTTAAAGGGAGCCTTTGGGCACTCCTGTGAAACTAGTTTTGCTGTGTTAATGCTTTCCTTTGACTCATGAAGGTTTTTCATGTCTGTGCATTAAGTGTTTTCTGAACAGTTTCTAAGGAAAATTGCAACTGCCCACTTACACCAAAGGAAAAACAAAGTCAGAGAAGAAAGTGGTATCAGATCTTGTTATTTATTTTAAACTGACTTGATTTCACTTACAGCAAGAAACAGTTGTTACCATAATTATTTTCTTGCCTTTTCTGAATAGCAGAAAAACAACTAAGTTGTTCCTGAAATTCAGGGTACTAAACAAACTCTCCGGAAATCTTTCAGAAAAACCCACAGATTATGTACCTGGAACAGGAGCTGGAAAGTTTGAAAGCAGTGCTGGAGATCAAGAATGAGAAACTCCATCAGCAGGATATAAAGCTAATGAAGATGGAAAAACTGGTGAGTGTTCCTTGGGGTCTGGCAGACTGGGGCCATGTCTCAGAGTTGTGTTCTGATAATGAACTTGGGCTGGTCAGACTTAAATGCAAGAATTAATCTTTTTTGTTTAAAAAGAAGCATGAAATCATGATGGGACATGATCATGTTCCCTTTTTTTTTCTTCCCTCTCTTCTTGTTCGTCCTGAAAGAAAAAAATCCTTACATTTTCTCAAGTTGTATGTAACATTGCACTGTCAGAAAAACATTAACAAGGAAATTATCCTAATTTAACAAGAAGGGATCAAATATGAAATGGAATAAATGTTAATTAGCTTAGGTCAATCATTTTAGCTGTTATGTTTAAGCTGCTACTTCAACTGTGTGGATTTGCTCCTGACCTGTGTGTAATTCCACATGAAAAGACAATTTTGGGGGCAGAACTTGGCATGCTGTTATTTGTGGCAAGACATGGTCCTTCTCCTGGGTGGGGCCTTTGAACACTTGCTTAAGCAAGATTTTAATGAGGAAGTACAGAAAAAGGTTTGAATACAAAGGAATACATTCATGTCAGCTGGCTCAGTATTGTACAGCAGCGTATGTTACCCTGGTCTGCAGTTACTAATAAATCACTATCAAACCTTCATCTTCTCTGACAGATGTTGGCTATGGTATAAAAGCCCTTGGACCATCCAATAATTTTTTCAGTTTTACCTTAGAATGTAGGGGAATCAGGAGAGCCAACAGGGAAAGCTGTTTGCACAGGGGAGCTCCTGAATTTATCATGTTACTGTGTTACTTCTGGACAGTCTTCTGTTTGCAAGAACTTCTGAAACTGCTGCCTGTCACTGACAGAAGTTACTAGAATGTGCAGATGAACTAACAGATCCCTTATGCAGTCCTCTTTTGTTGGCATCTAACCAGAAGTGGCAAAGTGCCCACTTTACGCAAGGATAAGGAAAGTAGGATCTATTAGACTGTTACAGAACATTAAGTCATGGTAGCAGGTCAGTCTGATGTTACTTCAGGTTTTCCTATCTGCTGTTAACAAGGTCTACAAACTCCAGGTTATGAACATCTGTAATAGCTCAGTATCTTGATGAGTGAATGTATGGGTTTTATTTTAAACTGTGACCTCCTTTCTAAGGTGGAGAACAACACAATCTTAATGGATAAATTAAAGAAGGTTCAGCAAGAAAACGAAGAATTAAAAGCTCGGATGGACAAACACATGGAGCTTTCAAGGTGACAAATATCTATGGACTTCTAGATGTTCTTATGTACCAGGGGAAGGAGATAAGAAAGAAAATTCTGTATATATATATCAGTGAATGCATTTTGTGATACTCTGTAAAAGAATACATCCCCCCTTGTATCTCTACAAATGTGCATTCCTTTGTAGAAGAACAAGCAGGAACAGATTGTAAGAGAGTAAAGGCTCAGTATGTTCTTCAGTGCTCAAAAACAACATTTCGGGGAAGAAAAAGTAACTCAGAAATATCATCATACAAAGATTGTCTCTTTTAAGGGTTACTGGCTTGTGAGCTAAACCTGTGTTTTAACTGCTTCAGTGAGTGATTTGTCTCCACTTTAGATCAGTGTGTTATATTTAACAAATAGGAGTTATATTTATCCAAATTGTGTTATATTTAGCAGTCACAGTATTATTTAACATGAATAAAATAGGTTTGAGGTTCTCCTAACTTCAGCTTTTGCTTAAATGGATAGTCAGACTCTTCCAGTTTAAAGGAAACTGCAGCTTCTATGTAGAACTAAGCCTGCAACAAGACCCAAAGGCTCCAGCACAGCCATTTAAATGATCTGTCATTTTAAGTAGGACAAGACTTGCTTTTCAGATGCTTTTTCTGGCCTTTAGGGATGTTTGTTACTAGGACTTTCTTCTACTTCCTGCAAAATACCAGTTTAAATCCAGCAAGGATGAGAACATGCTAAATCCTTCTTCTAAGGATTGAATTTAGTTGTGAGCCAAGCAGGGATTTATACACTTTCAAACCTTTCTTCAACAATTAGCTGAAGTCTCCAACTTGGGTTATGTGTCCTTATGTAAATCTTCTGTTTGCAGGCAACTTTCTACAGAGCAAGCTGTTTTACAGGAGTCACTAGAGAAAGAATCAAAGGTAAACAAACGCCTGTCAATGGAAAATGAAGAACTTCTGTGGAAGTTACACAATGGTGACCTATGCAGCCCAAGAAAACTGTCTCCCAGTTCTTCATCTGTGCCTCTTCAGTCCCCACGAAATTCTGGTAACTTCTCTAGTCCTGCTGTGTCACCGAGATGACATCTCTTGAGAGGAAGAGGGGATTGCATTTCATTTCTGATCTGCAGAACCAATCCTAATTTTAATCACAGGAGCAAGAGCTATATTAGCCAACTATGACAACTAAATGTAACTGGAAACTGTTTGGTGCAAAAATGGCGATAGGAGACTGTGAATATGGGAGTAAGACATTCACTCCTCCCAAAAAGACTTGTTGATGACCTCTATGGACATTGTTGCACAAAGCACTTAAAGAGCAAGGAAAGACTTGTTTGTTGCCTTTTCACCCAACTATAAGAAGAAGCTCAGGGGCTTAGAGATAAAGATCACATCTTTATAATATGTTCCTTATCACCGACACTTTTTTAAGGCTGTGTGTGTGCGTGCGCGTGCTGTGGATGGAATGGATGTAACACACTGTGCGTGTGTCTAATGCTGCCTTCTTTGCTGTGTACGTAATAAAGGACAAAAGCTGAACACTATACTTCATTTACTTCCTTGATACTGACAGTATGCATGCTTTGAAAAGCAGAGTACCCTTGCCCAGAAATGAGGAGAAACTGCCACTCATACTGTAGGTTAGTTTTCTTCAGCTGTTTCTGGCTTCAGTTCAGTAAATAATGGCATGGAAAGCTTTGTCAACTGATTTAGTAGTGTCTTGGACAACCTGCATATGCACAAATTTGAATTAATTTTAAAAACAAACTGAATTGCAGCTATATTTTGCTACCATGTCTTGGTTTTCTGTCCATGCACAACTCTGCCATTTATGAGGAGACCTTTTTTGCAGGGTACAATGGATTTGGCTTTCAGGTCAATAGGGTTGTAGTCAGAACCACAGTAGCCTTGAAGGTCAGTAGTTTTGAATTGCAGGTTTAGAAGTTGAGACTTAGCATCTTACCTGCTGAAAAGGAATCGCTAATTTGCCCAAAGCAGCATGCCCGTTCCTGAGGATAAGCTAGATGTAGATTGGAAAGCCAAAGCAAAATATGCAATAATTGTCACTAGATGCATTCTTAACCCAGTTCCCAAGAAGAAGCTTAAGTAATTTGTGAATTCCAGTTTAGCTGGTGACACACTTACTTTGCCTTTTTAAGCATTAGGATTTGTATAAACATTCCTCAGGGCTGGCTAAATTCACCTGAGAAGGAGGGAAAAGGGGGTATCTGTATATTTAATCTTGTTAATTCTGCCACCCTTAGACTGCAGGATATTGGTGTTTTGCCAGTATTTGGTGAAAGGTCCTGTGCTACAGAGCCCTTAGAGTAGGGGGGAAAAACTGTCCTGGCTGCTGGAACTGGAGGATGATGAGGGTGTCAGCATTTCTGGAAATGTCACATGCTGAGCTTCAGCTTCAACAAGGTAATCGTGTAGCCTTGCTCCACCCTTGATCAGACCTGTTTAAGATGTCTACTCTGTACCTGCTAAACACAGGTGCAACTTCAAATTAGTATTACAAAACACTATTGATGCTCACAGTAGCTTGGGTTTTACAGTAGGGCCAGGAGCACTGTTACGCTACTGGTCAGAGAATGCTGTTAGCTGGACATAAAATTTGCCATGACAGTTACCAGTATCTGCTGAGTTTCCCTGTGTTTTTAGTAGCTTGGGGACAGGAATCAAGGGGATGGAAAGCATTTAGGGAACTCAACTAGAGAACCACTTCAAACCATTTTACCTGACTTGCAAAACTTTGGCTAGTAATGAGGAACACAAGACATAGAAACAAGACTGTTAACAGTGCTCATACAATAAGTAAATCTGTAATAAAACTTGATTGTTTCATCGTTAAATTTACTTAATCTTTCATAATGTACAAGTTAAGGGTGCCATTTCTATGGAACATTATGCTTTCTTTTAATCCTTTTTAGGGCATTGTACATACCACTTACTAGTGGTGTCAGTACATCATATGGTTTTCAAATTTTACTATGAAAATCCTATGTTGGCTACAGCTTGGCTTAAAGTATCTCTTGGAACATTCTTATTTTCTATGTCAGAGATTTGATTGCATGTATTTGAGCTGAATGCATTACAATAAATTTTTTGTACCGATGGAAGGATTTTTCTTCTGCTTGTATTAGTCAAATGATCTTAATCTAAGGAGGAACATTCCTCCAGCTACTAAAAACTCTTAGTGTGTGCTCAGCACAGCAGAACAGCAATGGTGAAGCTTTACTGCACAAATTGATGTTCAGCTAACCCTAAGAAAATGTTACCCTTGCTACTCTCATGTAGGTAGAAGTTACACAGAGCTTGCTGGTAATTATTAGCAATTCAGTTTGAGTTGGCTATTTTTTTAAAAAAAAGAATGTAGATAATGGGACTCAAACTGTCTGGTAAAGGCATCTTACATTGGACTCATTAAAATGCTCTCCTTATTCAGGAAATTTTGTATGTGAGAAAAGCCGCAGTTAGAGTTTAGCAGTCTAAAAGGTAATGTCACAGGAACAGTTGTCTAGCCACTGGTAAGAAATTTATTACATTAGTTGCAATGTAATGCCTCAAATAAAACATGCAAGAAGATTGCATACAAGTGGTTGAAGGTCAGATACAACATAGCCCTTCATGTAACACAGCAGAGAACATTTTTCCAGGCTACTGGTACAGAAAAGTAAGTACGGTATAGTAAGTAATACAGAGACTTTTAATTTGTTGATAGTTTCCCTCTACAATACAGGAGACTCCTCATGTCTTAAACTGCTTGCAAGTAAAATCTCTGATGCTTTTATGAAGAAATGAAGACTGCTTGTATATAGAACTCAGCGTATAAAAACACCTGTTTAGTGTTTGTCCTTTCGGTCTCAAAGAATTAAATAATTCTGTTAATCTGTAAATACTGTTTTAATGTTTGTCTCTGTTTTGAGTATTATTATTTCAAGCTTCAACTTAAGTACCACATGTTAGCAAAGGCTTTGTTCAGTCTCGTAACTTTTACATATTTTGAGTTTTTTTCTTTAGTGTGAAGTCGCCTTTATGGAAAGTTAGAAACCTGCTCACCATAATCATATGCCAAAGGTCAGTCAAGCAATTAAACAAGTGATTTTCTTCAGATACTCAAGTTTAACTAGTAGTTCTAACTCTAATGATAAGCTTCAAAGGAAGTTACAGTGACATTTATACTTGTGCTAAGTAGTTTATTGCCATTCAAACTACTCATAATATGGTTCACCTTCAATTCACCCTTCAATACTTTCCTCTAAATGTCTTTGTACGAGCTGCACTGTATTTGCTGTAATATTTGAGATGAATCATTTCCTTAAGCTAATTGAAGATGTTTCTCATTACAAGCACCAAAGACACTTGCATGTAAACTGGTATTGTGTATTTCATGCAAGAAATTCTTTCTCAACAGTAAGTAACCACTGATCTTTAAAACTGTAGTTGCCTGACAGCCAGGAAATCATTTAGGGCTGAGCTGGAGTTAAAGAGGTCATTATAAAGCTGGGATAATCACTGAACCCTTGAGAAACAAATACCTTCTGTCCACTGCTGCTTAGAAGAGCAGTGACACAGGTATGGAAACGGAAACAACAGTACTGGCAGCTTTAGGCATATGACCTTGACAAGTCACTTACATTTCATTTCCCAGGCTTCATTCTCTTAACCTGTGTCACTGTTCATTTAGGTGGAAATGTGTAACTGCATCACTGTAACAAGAATCAGCCCTGCTCAGGAGGCTTTTGGTAAAATAAGAACTATGTAAAATATATAGTAAAATAATTCTCACAGATTTCAATTATGAGAATTATTTTGATGCTTGGGGGGAAGACAGGGGATGATGGACAGGACATGACAGTCATTAAAATTCTTCCTTGAAGGCACTGCTTCTGTAGTTACCATCACTCTTGACAACTGCAAGTGATGGTACACATAACCATTACACATGAGGGAGAGTACTCAAGCAATGGATTTACACCATCTTTCCTCTTCTGACACAGTGTCTTCAAGGAAGTGATGCTACCACATGAACCACTATGCTATTGAACAAGTTTGGGCAGGTGACACAATCTCCCACTTGTGGGATATTTTGAAACAAATCAATTATCGAATTAAATGCTCAAATGCATTTTGACATTTAAGAAGCTGGCACAACTCCTGCAGTTCAAATGGAAATACATTGTTCTTATAAATGAAAATGCTAAGAAGGATTGAACACATTGCACAGCCTCATCCAGAAGTTCAGGGATTCTTAAAGTTAATTTGGTCATATTAAAAAAAAGTACGATGTTTTCCCCTAAAAAATGGTAAAAGACCTTTTTTAGGTATTACTATGAAATTGTATAACCTGTTCAGTCATTTGGGTAGCACTGTAATATTCTTGATATATTTTAACAGACTAACAAGAACCTGCCTCCTATAACTTTCCAGGTTGGTCCTACTGCATTCTGCATTTGATTTCTTTTTTTTTTTTTTGTACATACCTTGTTTCCAGAGGCCAAAGATATTATAATCACCTCCATGTTCTTGAGACCTACATAGAACCATTTCAGTCTTTACCATTAAGTATTTATCTTACCAGTTACACTGGTTTAGGTTCCTGCATGCTGAGGAAAAAGCATCCAGCAAGGTTGTTTAATGTTTTCATTAGCTACACTATTAATCAAGCTCCTGACTTTATTGAGAAGCTGCCATTTTTCCATTAGCACTTAGAGCTGTCACTGCTCAAAACAGTCCTGTACACATCTGCTCAAAGGTCTGCATTAGCTGGAGCATGGGGCTACCTCAGGCCTTCACAGAAGCAAGCATTAGGAATTCCAGTCAAAGGCAGGCTGAGACAGACTGAAGTGTGTAAGCAAGGGACCAGTTCCTGGTTTGGTGCCTCATATACTCAGAATAAGCTGTTTTCCACATCTTGTAAGTAAAATGGCTTGCATCAAATTTTTTTTTGTCATTTAATTCCACTACTGAGGAGTAGATTTGTATTGGAAGTTGTAGCTAACATAAATTTGGTGCTGGAGGCTAGGAAGAAAAAGCATTGCCAAAATGTCCAACAATGTTGCTATCAAGTTCTTACCTTTTCCTCTGGCAAGGCTCTTTCCTTGCATTGGTTACTAAACCCAGGGGAAGAGAAGCAGTGGCTTATTTATCCAGGTATAGTTCTGTGTAAATGAAACATTATTCAAGTTGAATTTATTACCCCAAGTAGAAATTCTGCTGTGTAATTGAACATTATTTTAATGTTACATTTGCTTTTTTCCCTTCTGTAAATGATAATATATATGTATAAATGCAAGTCTTACCCTTAGCAACCATAATTTGCTACATAATTTACTAAACATAACACTATGCAGCTACTGAGGAGTGAACTACTCAGTAAGATACATATTATAAGGATCTAAGAATGCAACAACATAAGGAAAATCCAGCATACCCGACTGCTTACAAGTCTATGGAGATACTAAATTTAGGTGCTAGATGGTATTAATATTCACCAGGAGTGAAAATTTTATTTGTGCGTATGTCTTCACAAATACATGAAATGAGCGCACACACACATTTATGTTTTCATAATGTTCAGAAATTTAATTATTCTTGCAAAATAAACATTTGCTATTGGCTAATTTTTTAACAAGTTTTTTGTTGTTGTTTTAAACAAGTATAGTACTCTCAGTGTTAACACTGCACACACCACACAGCAGATTGACCTTATGCAAGAGTCTGAGGGGACAGACATATGCAAAGGAAGGCCCAAGAGCACCTATTCTTAAATGTAACACACCCTATGTGTGTTCAGGCTTAAACTTTAATATGCTCCATAGTAGTTTCATTAACTAACAACTGACTACTGCTAGGCATAGTGAACTCTGCTGTGGCCTGTCAGGCTAGTGAGTAGGAAATACATTGACATATAAAAAGAAACAGTGAGAGAGAAACTTCATTTAAACATTAACAAAGAAAATTAATGGCTAAAATGTCAAATAACATACAATTCAGTCCATATCCGAAGTCTCCTATCAATTTAGTTCAACTTTAGTAGCTACTGTTGTTTCTCCTTGTTGATTATGAGCTATACAAATATAGTTTCCAGCATCTTTGGCTTCAAAATCCTTAACAAGAAGAACACTCTTTGAGATTCTTGTAGTATGTCCAATTCCTCTCTTTATCAATCTCCAGAAGTTTTGGATAATCACAGGCCTCTCAAACTGTAAAAAACAACAAACCAGAAACAACCCACCCACATAAAATATGTGACTCTGCAAAGTCTACTTAGCAACACCACCCCATCACACCCTGAAGCAAATGAGGTTGTATAGCAGGAGCCTATATTCAAAAGTCAACCTTAAGTGAGGAAACCAAAAGTGTCTGGCAGTTGCAGCAACATTCCTGCATTAAATGTTGATGTACCAGTATGTTATGCCAAATAAGGATAATACAAGGGTTCCTAAGCACAGATACTGTGTATCTTCAGATCAGTGATGGGCTGCCAAAGCTCTGCCTGGAGCTTATAAGGCTGCATTTGTGTACCTGATCAAATAGGGTTGGGGGAGGTGTCAGGATAGATGTGTAAGCTCATTTTCAAAC
>JAWWLZ010000139.1:43257963-43304894 GCA_035041345.1 Poliocrania exsul
ATAAGGCTGCATTTGTGTACCTGATCAAATAGGGTTGGGGGAGGTGTCAGGATAGATGTGTAAGCTCATTTTCAAACTTTCAGTGTCTCAAAAAGTAGGCAGCGGTGGCATGAGTTGGTTGTCCAAGCACATGTTGAAAACTAATTCCGCCTCTAGTTTTAGAAACACTGTATTAAGTAACATACAAACAAATAGTAACATTCCCAAATACTTATAAATTAATCCTCACCTTCTGCTTTCCAAAGTATGCATATAACTTCAAAGCCAAAACAAAAAAAATTATGTTTAGACAGAAGGATGTTTTTTGAGTTTTTTGTTGTAACAGGCTATTTTTGTTTTCCCCTCCTATAAGACAATTCTCTGATGGACTGTTGATGAGGTCACACTCCCTGGCACCTGAGAAGGTCATAAAGGACTGGATAAGAGAAACTAGCACAAAGATAGACTAAGGCAGTCTCTTTCTTTCCAAAATCCATCAGCTGGTAGTAAACAGCTTCAATCACGCTGGCTTCTGCTATATCAATAACTGGGATAAAACCGTAAGAGAGAGGTTTCTGCTTAGAAACCATCTCCTCTTCCTTCAAGAAAGAGATGGATTAACCATTTACCAATAGGAATGCTAAGAGGCTTAAGGTAATAGTAGCAAAAGGGTAAGTTATACACTTACCTACAGCCAAAGCTACAATCTCACATTTGCAACATGACCCAGTACAAAGGCAGCTGCCAGCCTTGAAGCTTAGGGATGAGATGCAAGTGGAGTCAAGGAATGCTTAGGAAGGGGCAGGCATTACCAGCTTTTAAAAGAAATACCTTGGTAGCTGTAAATCTCATCTAGAAATTCTTAACCTTTTAAAGGTAATCAAGCCACTTAGCAGAGCTCTACCTAGCAGGGCACTACCTCCTGTTCCCAGCCTGAAAATCAAGTGCTACCTACAATCACGTAGTACTTTACACTTAATTCAAGCGTAAGTTAGTTCTCTAAATACAGCAAGAGGAACTTCCTTGACCTTACTGAAAGTGAAAGTAAAGGCCATGTAAGGTGGATGCTGTTTGCCTGGCTGGGCTCCTGCTAGCCCAGTTTTTCTCAAATTAATTGCTTTCTGCATTGGAACCTGTTTCATGCAATCAGATTAGGGAGTGGATCTGTATGCATTCACAGCAGGTGAATGAGCAAAGCAATTGTCAGGGAGTGGCAAAGGGAAAAGGAACAAAAGACAACAGAGTGGGGGAAAAAAAGAGGGAGAGGTTAGTGAATACAGAGATGAAATGAGGGTCTCCCCAGTCCAATGTACCTGGAAGCAAGCAGGGATTAAAGTGCTGCTTGTGCTCAGGAATCAAGCAGTAGGTGACAGCCCAGCTGCTGGGTGGGGTAGTGGTGGTGAACAAAACCATCACTGAGCTCTCTGCACTGAAAGCAGCAGCATGAATGAAAAAAACCCACAAAACAGTTCGTCTTACAACCTTGTCAGTCCTTTTTCTTGTATAAAAAAAGGTCCATCTGGCCAGCATCACTGATGATCCTCTATCTTCTAACTCCACCCTCACCTTTTTTCTTTGCAGTATGTGAATACTTTCTCACAAAATGTTAAGTCTCCAACAAGCATACAGTGCTTCGACTGTGACATTTACTTGATCATTTTGTCGAGGCAGAAACCCAAGCACAACAAACAAAGCTAATGTGACCAAGTAAAGGCATTTCTTCTCCCCACCCAACAGAGTCAACCACTATATGAATGTCAGAGTTAAAGAACCACCTTGAAGGACAGAGACACTGCCACGTGTTGACGCATGCCCCTCAAAATAATGCTAAGAGCTAAATTTAGAGGAAGACATTGGGCCTTTAACAAAAAAACCACTACTGCTCCACAGCTCCCCAAACTTTGAAGCACTTGTGTCTTCCCTAGCATTTTGCTTTTTACTTCACAGACAGCTGCAAGTTTCTCCACTCATTTAGACATTTGTTCCTTTCCTCTAAATTTAAATGGGGACACCAGAGACATGACTTCTGACAAACTCTTCCAATTCTCAGTTCAATTATTTACTCTTTAGATCACCTACAGCTTGGACAGGGCAGGGAGGAGAAGTTGGTAATTGCTCAAAACTCTCAGACTTAACAGTCTTGGCACGAAAATGTAGGACAAGCATCACAGGATGGGGGATGGGGGAGAAAGAGGGGGAGAGGGGAAAATGAAAGAACAAACTAACATCTAAACAAGGACCTGGTTCTATGTGCCCAGTGCCCTCACCAGCAGTTCAAATCTGTTTTGTGCTCACTGGCTGTCTGGTTTTCCCCGATTTAGCACACACCTTCTCATGACAGCACAGCACTGTAGTCGCTATCTTAATGGCTACTGCAAACTTCTAGAGCCTTAGATTTGAATTTCCTCAAGCCTAGTAAGCACTGAACTCAAATCACTCACTTAAACAATTATCTCTGCCATTAAATGACTTATTTCTATGCTGCATCAAGAAGACCAAGTACCTCGTTAGCAAGTTCTGCATTGTCCTCTGACAAGCCAGAACCAGGAGGGCTGGCAAATGGAATATAATGCCAACCCTTTGGTATAGAGGATCCCTTTCTCCTGGTGAAGGGTTCCATCTTCCAGCAGTCCTTCTTTTGCTCCTAGCCTCCTAACCAGGAGATACGAGGCTGATTAAGAATTAAGTCCCTACTATAACTGGTCAGGGTGGTTAGAGAGAGAAGAAAGGGAGCCATCAGTGATGCCAGTCAGATACATCTTATTGCAAGAAAAGACCTCAGATTCACTCTGTGTTTCCAGAGGACTCTTTCAGATGAGGCTGGGCAGAAGCAGATTCTACTTCTAATGTGGGCAACAATTAAGCTAAAAATTTTGTGCTGGGATGATTTATATGCCCAAGCCATGGAGAAGGAAGGAATATCAAATGCAGAGGCATCAGTGAGGTTTTGTGGCTTTGCCTAGAACAGCCTCCTGACATTAGCTGGCTTTGACCCTGTCTGAGGCTTTCTTTGGAAATGCTGCCAGAGGCCTAGTGTCTCTGGAATGGAAACCTGAGGGAGGAGACAGCTTTGCTGAGCTTGACTTTTACTAACATGTTCTCCAGCTTCATACCTGTGCTACTTATAGATTCGCAGGGAAGGAAGGTCCAAAGTTCAAGAGGAATTTGCTGCCTCCTCCTGCCAGCACACCTGAGCTTTTATGCAAGAGGCAGACACCACAGTCTGAAAGAATTTTTCCTCCAAATCTAGATTGAGTGCATTCAATGTCTTGCCTTTATGAAGAACAAACCATTTCAGGCAGGGCATACATCTCTTACCTCTTGACCTGGGTACTGCCACCTGAAGTTCACATCTACATCTGGCTCCCCAAGGACTGTGCAGATGACATGAACACTGTCACTGAGTTTGACTCTACTAGATGATGCCACAATTGTGGCTGAGGGTGGACCCTTGGGAACTGAGAGAAAGAGTGTTTGGAAACAGAAAATTAGCTTCTAAAGTCAAATACACTGCAAAACTAAGAGTCAATTTCTGACTCAGTTTGCTTAATGCAACAGGTAAGTGTTTTATACCTGCAAGTACACTAGGAAATTGCTGGAATTTAAACCTACAGTGTTTTATCACATATACTTTTGATTAAGATTTTTAAAATCTGATTACATTACTTAATTTACTTATTTCAAAATTGCTTTCTTAACAATGTCAGCAGAAGAGTCAATTTAAGCATATAGAAAACTGCACTTTACCTTCCACATACAGTAGATGATATTTGATGGAAATCTGTGGTGCTCCCTGTGACTCTGCTTTGCAGTAGACAATACCTTTATGATCAGAAGTAGGATGCTGGTAGACAAAACCCTTCTTTGCATCATAAATAATATCTGTTCCATCTATTTCAATTTCTTCTGCTGGAAATTCCCTGTGTAGAGTTACTTTTGCTGAAGGAGTAGTAACGCGGCATGGGATCACTGCAGGTTTATCTGGGTTCAGGTACACAATCTCAAAATAACTGGGAGTAGGTACAAAAAGTTCCTCTTTGTCTGTGCAGAAGAGTTGATATTGTTAGAAAAATATTTATATCTTCATTTAACAGAAAGAAAAGAAAATACATGCAACAAGTGATAATAGCTACAAGCAACATTTAAAGCAAAAAGCTTTGGCCTAATTTTTAATATGCACACACAAAAGGAAAAAAAAATCATAGCTTGTATGAAAAATTTTAAGTCAAAAAGAAAAAAGTATTCTTTATCTTCATATTTTTTTAATCTTAAGAAAACCTTTGTAATTCATTTTACTAAGTTGGCACATATTTACCTGGATCCAATCACCACTGGCAAAATAAGGACTACTAGGGAAAAGATAGGTACTCTTTAGAACTACATGCTTTTAGGCAAAATTCACTGCCCTAAGTAGATGAAATATTTAGTGTTTTAGAATTACAGTTAAGGAGTATTTCCATAATTGGCATGCTTTTTAGAAATATCAATATGAAATTTCTCTTTCTAGCAGGAGCATTTATGTAATAACTTGACTGAAAAGTTTATTCCAGACTTTCTAAAGGAATGTATTGTAAAATCATTAAGCACTTCTGATAATTGGCTTCCGCACAGTCTCATGGTCTAATTTAGCTCAAAAATGTATCCCAAACAGTCCTATCTTAACATCTTGTACTAACACATTTTCTAGCCATCAATACTTAAGCTCTAATCAGAGATCGAAGGTTGTTTTCCATTCAAAATGCTTTCCACGACAAGAACGAATTAATCACTTGATTTCAGCTCTGTTGTGTCAAGTAGCAGCAAACCACGCACAAGCTCTGTGGGACAACTGTGGGGTGATGGCTTTCACGTGACAGACAACACGTGTTCTTAAGAGTGTTTTGCCTCTCAACGTGCTACATAGACTCCTGGGAGAAACTGTGACCTTACCAAGGTAGTGCAGTCAAGACTTAAACCAGTGCAGGTAACTGGAAGTGGGGGGCTGGGGAGGGGAGGCTTGTGGTCATCTGAATGCCATGACAAAATGAATCTTCTGCACAGATTAATTTTCTTTATTGAGACATATTTTCAAAAATTAAAAATTTTTATTCATTTTTTGTAAGACCCTCAGAAAGCCTGTTACTATTTTCAAAGATATTCCCTTTGCATTGCATTATGCATTACTTTGGGTAGACATTTTGCATAATCCATAGGGAAAATGGACTCAATAAATCACACTAAGCAAGTACTTTTCTGCTCACCAGCACTGCCTTCCTTTATATCCCCTAAAAAAAAAAGATGAAAATTGCAGAAGTAAAATCTTGACAGTGAAATTGCTGATGTAACTTTATTCCTGTCTTACTAGCAAATATATTTTCACTAATAATCCCCCAGGAGTTAATTACCTGTGAAAAAGATGTATGTTGAACCTGTTTTAGTCTCATCCTTCCTGCATTTGTTACCATTGCACAGCTGAAGCCAGCAGCTGTATTCACCTGTGTCCGCTGCAGTGGAGTTTGCAAGGCTCAGCTGACTGTATCTGTCAAGCTGCTTTATACTGTGAAGCAATAAAAACAAAAGACACAGACAAGCACAGATGTATCTCCTTGGACAGTTCTGTCAGCTCACTTCTACTTTTGATTTCACATTCCTGCTCTGCAACTGACCCACCTTGCAGAGCTCTGTTGCAACTTCCCCTTTTGCTCCAGCAGAGACCTGGTGCCATGAGTAGCTTTATTTATTTCAGCTATACACAAGAACTTGCAAGATTTTGTCTTGTACAGTTAATTTTTGGATTCTTTTCAGTCCTCATTTTGTAATTGGGCTGTGACTGTTCCAGGCAGTATATTCATCTATGTTTTGTATCTGTTTGTCCATGTATAGCCCTTTTTCCACGCTACAAGTCAACCTGCATGCATCTTAGTGCTTTTTTAATACCATTAACTGTAGCACAGTACATACGTAACCAAGATAATTCAGGAGTACTAAATAGCAGGTACTGTAATAGTTTGTTTAATGATTTATGTCTGCTTTCAGGATTAATGCTTTACCAATCTTTAACATACTAGTTCAAGTTTCCACTTGCAAACACCATCATTTAAGAGCTTCTATCTCAGCTTGGATTTGTACTGCAAGTGGTGTAATTTTGCATCACCTGCTCCTCTGCCCTAAGCCACCTCACTGGCATCCTCTCACTGGAGCTTCCTCATTACCCCTTGGTTATGTCAGAGCATGACCCTGAGAACTGCTGGAGGGGTACTGGCAGTGCCATCATGTAACCACACAGAATTCAGCCTGTGTGATTATTTCAGACTTCATTTGCTTTTTTCTCCTTCTCCTGAATTTCCCAGGCACATCTCTTAGTGGATTGATATTTGGGAATGTGGAACTATTTATAAATATGTAGATATGTATGTAGATACTGCCAATGTTTCTGAGGGTCAAAGGTCCTATCTATGAAATACAGCAGCTACAACCTCATCTTCTTCTCTTTTTATATTTTAAGGTTTGCTTTTCTGGCTCTTTCTTGCAGACAGATGGTGTTATAGTTGGCAGTCTGCTGTGTTGACTCGTGATGGATTGCCAAAGCCATGGCCCAAGAGTACCAGTTCTCAGGTAACCCTGATGGCCCAGCCGTGTGGCAGTACAGACACACTCCACTGCTGCTCTGACCCTTAAAAATGGTCTTTTCAATCAGCTGCCTTTCATGGCAGTACATCCAGAGCATGAAAGGCTCCCTCTTTCACAAGACATCAAGTTACGAGGTCATTTCTTTTCTAACCAAGTCAGGAGTGATTTTTCCAGTTTTAGGCATTTGGTAACTACTTTCTTTTTACTGTTTCACATTTGATTTGGACAAATACTCAGCTTGCATGAAGTCTGGATAGCTCTCATATTCATTCAACTGTGGATTCTCTGAGTATTTATTATCCTCTTATTTCTGCTAATTAATGTGGCAGTTATTCTGTAAGATAAATAACAAAATGAATCATTTATTTCTGAGATGAACATTCTTTGAAGAAATTCTTATCCCCTAAAACAGCTCATCACTGAGTAACAGTGGTACTACAGACATGCCTGACTGTACTGTATTCTCTCAATGCTCTGTTTTGTTTAACTCTCCACTGCAGGCAGAATAACTGATTAAAACAGCAAGGCTACCACTTCCAGCTGCATGTGGTTCCTGAAACTTGTGACTCCCCAGGTGTTCTGCTGGCAGTTTGCACAACTACCAGCAATAATAACCAATGGCTCATATAACCCAACGTTCAGCCTCCAGTCAGACCAGAAGATTATAAATGAAAAGCTCACCAAATACACATCTCAAACAGAGCTAACTGAGAATTATCTTTTCCATTAAAGCCTTCAGATACCATTAGTACATGGATCCACCACAGGGCAATTTTGAGGCCTGCCTAAAGAAACAGGTAAATCATGTTTGCTACTCAGTCATGTGCTTGTCCTACACGACCTTGTCTGATTCCACTTCTTGGAATCATGTAATCATGGTGCAGTAGCATTTTCATTTTTAATACATACACTACTTACATTTTCTTGAGTTTTTGGATAAGTTTTGAGAGATTCCTATTTGAACAAGAAATCCTGCTGTGTATCATACCCAACAGGAAGAGGGAATTCCAAAATATGTCCTAGTCTCTATTAATATTACTTAGTTTCACAGTTCACATTTCATAGGTTATATGACTACATCAGCATAAAATGTTTTGCAAGTATCGAGTACTAAATATCAACTCTTCAGAGAAACCTTTATGCCAGAACATTTTTGCCTCCTTTCCTTAGTGCAGACCCTGAACTATAGCTTGAAATCCCAACAGACAGAAAAATAAGGTCAGAGTTAATTAATTACTGTACAGTGTGTTCTACTTAACTGAGAACAAGCTATCCAGTAATCAATAGACATACCCTAGCAAGGTAGTCATCCACAAACATGCACTAACAAAATCAGGCAGCTGAGACTGGAAGTGTTGAAACTTGTGACATGACCATATTAAGCAGACAAAACAGGCCAGAAGTAAATTATAAATGGTAAATCCTGCAGCTGACCAGAATTTCCAGGATAACTTCTATTTTATTAGTACTTTAGATGTAAGAAAATCTGACTTAAAAGCCAGAACTTTGCTCTGCTGTAAATATCACAAAGTAAAAATGCTGTATATACAAACATTTCAAGTCAGTTTAAAGGAACAAGAAAATTCGTCCAAAATCTTATTCCCTACATTCATCTTACTGAGCTTTAGTTATTTGCAGTTCAGAAGATCTTTACCAGAAAACCATGCCACATTTAGAAGCTGAAAAAGCTTCTAAATATAAAAAGACAGTGCACATAGCATCACTCAAAAGAGCATCTAGCCAAGTCCTCTCAAGCAGCTGCATTCACACTGACAAAAGAGAGCTTATCTCAAACACATGCTCACTAGGAGAGGAACATAACATCTCACTGTTTTACACGAAAAAGCTCAACCCTCGCTTTCAGACTTCAAAGCACAAGCAGCAAAATGAAATTCAGTCATACACACAAGCACAGCCGGAGTCCCACTCAGGCAGCAGGAGCCTGCATTCACTGAAAGCAGTCTAACTTTGCCCTCTACAACATCCAGTTTCCTTAATATCTCTGAGAGCTCTCCTGCCCAGACACCCTCTGCTCACACAAATGTACATGGGGCGCATGTCCCGCTCTTTGCCCCAGCTTCCACCATTAGAGCAGTTCCATGTCACGTGGGTTTACTTATCAGATTAATTTCTCTGATAAATACAGATGGTCTTCACCAAGTGAGAGACCCAAGCTCCAGACAGAGCAATGTAAAGTTAGACAGCCTTCATCTAGAGTAGCTTTTTGCTAAAAAGCCTAAGAAAGGGAAAATGTGCTTGCCCCTATTTTTTCTTTCATCCCTCTCATACATTGTAGATCCAGTCTCTGAGTGAGCCTTCAATCGTAAAAAACAGCATTCCAACCCTTCTGTTCTTCGGGTTCACAAGCTGCCTTTGACCATTAACACTGCCAATATTTTTGGCCAGTTCAGCCAGTACACAAAATTTTCAGACAAAAAGTTATCTGCAAGGTGTATTTATGCTGCACAAAGCAAGACAGCAACACAGATAATATAATGTAGTGCTGAAGCAAGCTAGTCTGTGTCCTTAACCCAGGAACCACATTGGCATGACTCCAGCTTTCTCCCCAGTTGCACTGCATGCTACAGTCTCTAAACCTAAGTAAACATTTCAGTGTGTACTGTTATTTATTCCAGCTAGAATAGTGGAAAGGCAGAATTTCTCTTCCATCTCAACAAGAAACAGCCAAAGAGTCCTCCTCCTCCTTTTACTCAGCATCCTTCCCTCCCCCAAATATGGTAGTTTTAGCACACATCAACAGCTCCAGACCTACTGAAAACTAAGGCACTCTAGTACAGCAAGCAAAAATATTTTCTTTACCAGTTTGTAAAGTATAGCTACAAAGGCAAATTCAAAGAAAGCATAGCCACTAATACTACAGAAATAGTTTCTCTGATTACAATCTTCCTTCTTAGAAAAGGTACATTGCCTTCTAAGTTACTGTATTCTCCTTATCATATGGGTGAGTTAAAAATATGGTAAGAATGGCATGGAGGAAAAACATCTGGCTTTTATTTCCAATTAGTTTTGCAACCACCTATAGGAAATACACTATATTGATGCTAAATTTAACTAGCAGCAAAGAAAATGCCAGACCAGTTCAATTTGTACATGCCTCCTACTAGTTAAAGAAAAAGTAGGAATTGGATTCCTGAGCATCTCTTGCTACAGGGATGTACAAATGAACAAGAGAATTGTAGTCATTAGTCCCCAGCAATTGCATGGATCTCATCACCACTATCCCTCCTCCTCACTCTTCCTCTGGTACATCAACATGCTCCTTCTTCATTTTCCATTACCTCCTCACACCCCAATCACTTCCCCTCTCAGCTGCTGTCAATTCTGGTTTGCACCAGTGCTCCACCTCCAGCAAGACCTGCACTGGAAATCCAAGGTAGAAAAGCCCAGCCCAGGTAATTAGCTTGGGCTTCACCCCACACCTCACTCACTAACTGGTAAGGTAGGGATTACCTTTTACTTGGTCATTAAGTACTCACAAAATGTTAGAACATACTGGACACATGTATCTATTGAGATGATGAAACAATTTTTGCTGTAGGTTATTTGGTAATAATTTTTCTGCTTTTTCCCCCCTTTGTCCTGTATTCATCATTTTGTTTTAAAATACTGGAGGTAATATAGTAATAAAATTTTTAAAAATTACCTAATGCAGTTGGTGCTTGGTGCATGGTCTTGCATATGCCATGAGGAAAATCTAAGCTTCCCTGAAAGATGACTGCATTGTTAACCTTTTCTGCTGCCAGCTCACTTACAAACACTGCCAAGAGAGCTAACTAAACAACATGATACCTTTATGGTATCTCCAGTTAAACTCCATCAATGCTTTCTAAAACCACAGAACACAAATTTCAAATTTCATATTCTATAAAACAGACTTTGTTTCATATGCATCTATTAGCACTACAGCAAAGAACTTGAGATATTGCCAAAGTCCTGCTAAAATTTTGATGAATACATAACTGCACAGAATACTGTGGTCAACGTCTCCATAAATAATCAATATTCTGTGACTCTGAAGTCTGATACAAACCTGTTTTTCAATTTTTCTAGTTAAGATCTTCCACTTGCATTTAAAATTGTTGATTCAGTCTAACGCAGCCTTACTGCTTCAACAACTTATTTCAAAATAATTTTTAAATCAATGATCCTCATATTTGAATGCAGATCCTTAAATATATGCCTTATATAATTTTAAAAGAAAATAAATACTTAGCCAAGTTATATCCACCCAGCCAAAATGTTTTATAGCATTTATTTTATGTGGTGTTATTAAATTTTGCTGCATGGTTAAAATACGACAAATACTGCAAACTTGAGTGAGAACAGAAAGGTAAATTGCTGAGGCAGCAGAATCCCAAACTACTTCAAACTGAAAAACAGAAAACTGCACAATCAGGAAAAGCATATCTTTGTTTTTCCCTAAGCTATCTTAAAGTCTTATATTTTGTGTATCAACAGAAAATTTTGCAAAGGAAGAACAGTCAAATAAATAATGAAGCAGCATTCAGATTCCTCTCCAAAATCTCTGAATATGTGTCCTGCCTTCTTCAAGACCAGAGGGTGATACTCAAATAACGTGACCTGGAGGTCTACTGGACCAAGCCATGACGGCAACTTACTTGCAAGTGCCCAAAACCTAAGATATACCTGAGAACGAAAAGCACCACCAAGGCCACACCCGCTCCCTGCTGAACTGCACGTACAGCTCTGGCTTGCCCGGGGGCCAGGTCTGTACCGCGGCTGATCAGCGCCACCTACTGAAAGGAACACAGCATTGCTTGCCAAAGAGTAAGTAGCAGGAGTTTAAATCGGCCACAAGATCTATTGAGAGGAATTGCTGTGATAACCCCGCGGTGGGAACAGGCTTGCTGCTGTAACTTACTGTGACAGAAGCCTTGCACTCAGCCAAGGCAGCTCTGGAATTCCTCAGCCACCAAGGGACAAGCAAATAAATGCGCAAAGAACTGGCTCATGAATTTCAGGAGGATGTGCTAGAGATCACAGCGAGTACCTGCCACTCTGCAACACTCCTTTTTGGAAAAGAGAGTAGAAAGGAGAAGAAAACAACTGACAAAATAATTAACTGGGAGTGATTTCAAGGTAGCATCACACCAGTAAATAAGTGAAATGGATCACTGAGATTCAGATAACCTCAGTTATTTACAGAGAGCATACACACTCATACTTAATTTAGGAACAAAAGGACAATAGCAGCTGACACCTTTGCTTATAACTCTCTCTCTCTCTCACCTAATAATCCAAGAAAACCTCCTTGCAACTCTTTCTTAGGATAACGTTCACAGTGCTTCACTGTCTCCTCATAAATTTTTATAAACACCCAGTTAAAACAAACACTACTCAAGGCAAAAAAATGGCTGGGAAAGACATCCTTTTAAGCTCATTATATGCTCCTCTTCTCTCACATAAATTATTACATTTAATCTACATTTAGCTATGTAATGTCCTCAAAAACTGGGAAGGCAGACAAATATATGGGGTTTTAGAAAAGATGTTTAGAGCAACAGGCCACTCAGCTGGTGGGGCAGAGAAAGGGAGAGTCCTACGTTCCTCTTCCTGCTGTAACAACTATTTATGCAGTTTTCATTAAGATGTCACAAGATGAAAAAAAAGCTTTACTAAACTCAAGGTAACTATCCTCAGCATTAAACTTTGCCACACCACAAACCCTGGAATTCCCTTTTGCACACAAAGGCAACTTTGACTGAAAAACTAACGACTACTCTCACTTGCTCCTTAGCGTGGAGGCTGCTGTATTTTTTGCTAGTTAAGGATGTGGGTTTCAGTCTCTTCAGGAAATTAATCTTAGAGTGTCTCAGGTGGTGCCACATTAGCAACCAGTACAGCCTACCAGGAGCAGGTCTCTGCAAGAGCAACAGAGTAGGTTGGTAGTGAGCACCTGCCATTCACACTAACATATTTTGAGTTTTACTGAGGCCAACCCTAAAGTGGTTCCCTGTTGTCCACGTGTCCTGCTGCACACCATCTTTAATTTAGATTCATCTGAAGAAAATACAGTTCATGTGCTGCAAGACTACTCCACAGTGCAAATCACAGGCCAGTAACTGGTGACAATGAAAAGCTGCTCATTCTTTTTTGCTAACATTAAAGACCATTAGGAAGAACATCTTAATTGTAAAAACATAAACAAAAACTCTAATGGTGCTGAAAGTGGTGGTAGTGGGGGGAAATTCTGGATTTTTTTTTTCTCTCAAAAAATGAAAAATAGCTTACCTGAGTCTGGAGTCTTTAAAGGTGTCTAAATATGAAGGGTAGTTCCAAGTAACATTACTCCCCTTACACCGAAGTTCTATGCTTTGTCCTGCAGACAGGCTTAAAGTGGCAGCTAGTTTCTGGAAACGACCTTTATCCATTACCTGTGTCAGTATGGACTGAGACTTCAAAGAGGAGTCAGCAGATTCTCTCTCCTTAATTTTGGGAGCTTTGGGTTTTACCTTTTTGTTAAAACTTTTATTTTCCCCATGTTCTTTTGGACGCTTACTCTTGGCAGGCTGTTCAATAACTAGTAAAGCAAAGAAAAGAAGACAATGTTACTCTTCAGAAAAAGGTTATATAGTCTTTCTGGAAAAAAAGCTCTTCCTTACTACCACAGAAAATAACTGAAGTTTTGCTGTTCCTGGAAAATATTTATAAAACATAGTGAGTGAGTTAATTTCCATAAGGTTTTGAAGTCTCTGCCATGACCCATTTTCCTGGGGAAAAATGAAAAGAAGAGAGCTTTGAACATGTGGAAATCTACACTTACATAAACAGACAAATATGTAAGGTATGAAAACTTTACAAATGGTAAGGGAAAGAAATACAGCATTTCTATCTCTAGTCACTTCTGTCATTTCTACCTCCTGGCACTGCCACGCTGTGCACAACACTAAACAAGCTCTCTGCCTTTTGTATCACACCCCCATCAATTCAGCATTGCCTTTTCACACACTGTGCTACCATACAGATCACGTGAAGAAAAACCAGCAACAGTGGTTTTAGTGGCAATGTATAAAATACTGATGGTGATGCAGTTTTCTTGTTTTACAGTAAGTACTGTGAAATGCAAATGACACTTAAGTCACTTGAAGGTAGTATTTAAGGCATCACTTCTCTATAACATCATTTATTTTGACAGTGCGGATGAAAACAGAACCTTATTTAGAGACAAGCAGTAAGCCATTTCATTACCTCCTAGATACAACAGGGAAACAAAGGAAACAGAAAAAGTGAGGTGTTTCAAATTTGAAAAAAAAATAAATCAAATTATCCCCACTTTAAGTGACACAAGACACACAGCCCTTTTGTGAGATGAGCCTAAAATCATTGTCTCCAGACACCAGAAACTCCATTAACTGCCCCTGACAGCTATTTCTTGTTTCCCACATGGAAATGCTCAGGTATTTTACTGTACAAATGAATCAACAAGCTCCTTGTTGCATACTCCGTTAGCATGAGTTACACCTGGTACTGGCTGCCAGTATGATCAGCAGGACTTCCAGACTCCTGCCACGGATGGCTCCCATGACATTCCTCAGACTCAGTTGGACACCTTGTACTGCTTCAGCCTTCCACTTCTGTAAGTCCAAGCTGATGTACAACATGTCTCTTTTAAACAGCACAGAACGTTGTGAGCACAAATTTAAAACCCTGCACATTCTAGCACTTTTCCCCCTGCATTATGTCAGAAAGTATTCAGACAGTCAGGCCAAAATTGTTTGCACTGACCACCCAGTGTCAGATGCCAATCAGGGAACAGGGCATATAAATAGCTCATTAATTTTCAAGATGAACAATATTAGGAGCAGACTTTCTCTAGAACAATCAAGTGTAGCTCCAATATCACTTTTCTAAGTAGGAATTATTTGTTAGAAATATCTAAGTAGAAATCCATCAATGTGTATATGAAGTTAGAATCATTTATGCTACTTAGCATCTACCAACAAAAAATTTCAGGTACTATTCCATTGCCCAGTCTTTCAAAATTGAGAGATCCTTCTGCAACTCTTTATTGACAGGGGTTTTGGTTTTTTCCTTTTAGCAGATATTTAAATATGCTGAAAAGCATGTGCCTTACAAAATCCCTGTGAAATTCAGCTGGATGAAAACAATTCCATACATATCACAAAAACTTAAAACTAACTCCTACTCTTTGTTTCCTGTTAGTTATTGCTCCATGAGAAGTCTTCCCTTGTCTCACAGCACCTTGATTCCCAAGGAGTCTTTTACAACAGGCTTAACAAAATCCTTCGAGAATCCAAGTACACCAACCAACTCATCCATGATCACACTCTTATAAAGTCCTCAGAGAATCACAGACTATCACAGACTATTCTGAGTTGGAAGGGACCCACAAGGAACGTTGAGTCCAAATCTTAAGTCAATGGCCCACATAGGGGACTGAAGTTCAGTAGATCTGCAAAACAAAAGACACTTCTGAAGCCATACTGACTCTTCTGCAATTCATGTCTATTTATTTATCAGTTCAGTTTACAGAATACAGAGATCTGGCTTTGTGCCTGTACCTCCCTCAAAAATTGTGAAATACTGGGATATTTCCCTGGAAAAGTGTAGTTTATATATGTGATATGTAGTGATATCACAGAATTAATTAGGTTGGAAAAGACCTCTGAGATCATCAAGTCCAACCTTTGACCCAACACCACTATGTCAAATAGACCACGGCACTAAGTGCCACATTCAGTCTTTCTTTAAACACCTCCAGGGATGACCACTCCACTGCCTCCCTGGAAAGTCTGTTCCACTGCTTGACCACTTCTGTAAAGAAATTTCTTCTGATGTCCATCCTGACCCTGCCCTGGTGCAGCCTGAGGCTATGTCCTCTCGTCCTGTTGCTTGGGAGAAGAGGCTGCCCCCCACCTGGCTACAGCCTCCTCTCAGGTAGTTGTAGAGAGTGATAAGGTCTCCCCTGAACCTCCCCTTCTCAAGGTTTAACAACCCCAGCACCCTCAGCCACTCTTTATAGGACTTACTCTCTACACCCTTCACCAGCTTCATTGCCCTTGTCTGGATAATGTTGATAAGTTATGATAGGATAAATTATGTACCCAAGTTAAGACTTCAGCAATTTCAGATTTCTTTTATGTCTCAGGCATATATCATAAAAGCATTGGACCTAAACACTGTTCATGTTGCTGATTTTCTTTAAAGCAGATTCTTTTGGCATTTCAATGAGACATCTCTAATGATTCTTACCATAGAGAAGGATTCTGTCTCAGAGTCTGCAGTTACAGTGCTTGGTAGGATACTGCATTTGAAGTTTCTGCTATCCTTATCACGTCACCATTTTTCATTGAAACCTTCCCAAGCACCTCTATAGTGAACATGGGTGCACACAAATAATTATGTTTTTAAGTTTTACTTTCTATAGGTATTCTTTCATATCCCAAATTGCTACCAGCCCTACAAATTCTGTGGCCATCTCTCCATACCCCACCCTTGTATATCAGAAGAAGAAAAAGATTCATGGCCCTTTTGTAAACTGTTTCTCAAATTCTTTTTGTCTGCTTTATTCTGGTTTTTATATTTAACCCGTATGTGAGTTAAGGAGCCTCCTTATCTTATGCAATTCCCCCTTCCAAAAGTAAACACATCAGTCATTTCTTTGGCTTTTATTCCTCCTGCAAAAATATTAAAACTAAAGTCTGGCTGTTCTACAGTAACATCTGAATCCAATTATGTGAATACTATTCCAGACCAATTCAAGAATTGCTGCTTTTCTCCGGGGCTCTCAGAGTAGCAGCTCTAACTCATCATCATTTGTGGCATCTAAACAACCGCACTCTGCATCACACCCCAATGTGTGCAATCCAACCTACATGAGAGGAGTAATTCTTCCTTTTCGTTTTCTATCCAGTCCTTGCTGACCCTCTGGCTTTCCTTAGCAGAGCTGTCATTACACATTGAGTGGTCAGTTACCAGGTTGGTTGTTCTCCAAACTGGTATTTCAGTCCAGATGACTTTTACTGACAGAACCCACCAGCAATCAGATTTAACACTAAAGCTTTCTTCAAAACATACTGCCACTTCTCCCTTGTGCTGAGCTATTCCATCTTAGTGGAGTTCCATGACAGGTACTGTGCCCTAGTAGTAGAAGCTCCCATAGATAGGCCTGATAAGGCTATTGGATAACCATTCCCATTTCAAACTGGACATTCCAGTTCCTTGTTGAACTTTCAAGTTTTGTGTACTTCTACAGACAAGCTTTGGTCCAGCCATCTTTTTTTTTTTTTTCATCAGGATTATTTGTTCAAACTACTCTATTCCATTTCCACTACTTTCTGCCAACCTCAATCCTGACACTATTTCAAAGGCACATGGATCTTGCAACCTCCACCCAAGGAAATGCTTTTACTGTGTGCTCTACTACACCTGACACTCTGCCTTTAAGGAACTGTTAAAGACTCCACTATGAAAGCTTTCCAGTTTTAAGTGCCAGAACCCTGGTTTTGATTTTGTCTAGATGAAGTTTTTCTCTCCACACAAGCTTCCTCTGTTCTGTGTTTCTGTAGTTACCAGTGAGCCTGAAGACTTCCCTCCCACACCACTCCCAGCTGCACAGTGAGAGCCTTGTCTGTCTGCCCTTGTATTTCCCTGCAGGTGACAGCAGGGGCGTTTTGGGAAACACCTTCAGAGGAACTTTTACCTTCCTACACAGAGAACCTAGTTCTGTCTCTTTGCTGCATCTCCTGCAGAGGTGAATTTCCAAGCAAGCTGTGGTCAGGCTGCTCCACAACACTCCTTTATAAGTCTGCCCAGGTATCTACTAACACCACCACTTCTGCGCCTCACAATCCTGCCTTGCGTCATCACAGAATTAAGTATCTGTATGCCAAATAACTCAATTAACTGCTACAGTATCATCTAAGATAAAGAAGACACAGAATCAAATCCCTCCAGGAACATAGAAACCATCACCAAGATTCCTCCACTTCTTTATCCAATCTGCAAGACCTTTCCAAGAAAGGGAACAAACTCAACGAGTCCATTTATGCAAATACATGAATACGCTATGTTTGGGATATTTTGCCATCTCACTAGATTTATGGACAGAACCCTTAACATCATAATCCAGCAACAGCACTTCTTGCTAAAAATATAATAAAGACTTAGAAAAATATTGAGAAAATGCTTTATTTCTACCTCTGATCAGCTCCAGATCCATTTCTAAGAGTCATTGTACTCATTTCCTCTGCAACAGTACATTCAGAATCCCTACTAACTCATCATGCCAAAGTAGGAGACTATGCATTGATAAGTCACAGAAATACACCATGCAGCACTTTTGCTCCTGGTTCACAGGATTTGTCTCATCCTATCCTTTAATGTTTGTCTGCCCCTTGTTCTCACAAACGTTACACACACAACGATTTCAAAATGAGTGTTACATAATCCCAAAGAGCATCCATTTTTCATTTGAGACACCACCTACATCCACATGCATATTGCCCTAGTTCCAATCTTCAAGTGTTCACATAGAGAACTTCAGAAGCAGAAAGCAAGCAAGGTCTCACAAATTCAAAGGGATCATGTTCACTGTCCACCAGACATATCCATTCCATAAGGCAGGCCCCATGCTACATCTTGGTACCATCGGAGACCAAAAAAATTCTCACTAATGCTGATGAATTCTTTCTTGGAAAAAAATAAATCAAGTAAGAGGTTAGTATAAAGTGTAATTCTTAACCATCAGGATTAAGATGCGAGGGAAGGAGTCTTTGTGATCACAGCTAATGTAATAGAACATCTCTATTAGTCATACTTCAAATGAAAAGCCAATCATCCAAACACAATCTGGAGGGACATATCTTACTGTTCATAAACTAAGATAAACTAGATCAGGAAGCCTATTTTGAAACTACAAGTCTAGATTAGGAATTCTACCTCTACCCTGAGACAAAAAAACTTACTAAATATGCCAGGTTACTTTTTCTCATTTTTAAGCTTCTGGATGACAGAGTGAAGCACCCCGTCAAACCTCAGTATAAACTAGACAAACTGAGAAAAACTTAGACTTGGGAAATCTTTTTCCTAAGTTAAACTCATTCTGTGTTTTTATTGTCTGTTTCTCAAATAGAAAACACTTTTGATGTGGTGGTGCACACCCACAGACCGAATCTTCCAGCAGAAACATTCTGCTCCTACACTACTCTGGTCCAGAGTGCAATTCCTTTGCATGTAGTCATGAGAAAAACTGGGCTGCAGAGGGCTTCTGAAGTCCTTTCCCGTCTCTGTTCAGCTGCTCTGAGCCTTGTCCAGTTGAGCTGTGACTTTCCCAAATGCTGGAGACTCTACAGCCTCCCCTGACAGCTTCTTTCAGTGCTTAGCAGCTCTCACGATGGAGGATTTTTTATGTTCATACAAGAATTTTTCCCTTATGACCTCCACAACCACTTGTGGTACCTGCTCGTCTGCCTTTCACCACGCACCTCAGAGCCTGCCTCCCACTTCCCCACAAACCCGTCTGTGGGCTCTGGCAGGCCGTGATCCCAGAGCCATTCCGTACTAAAATACGGTGGATTTTTTCTGTTGTTTCTGCCAAATAAATATTAGTAAGTTCATTCACATTTTATAGAGGGAAACAGCCTCTCTTTTGTCTAGCTAAAGCCTACATAAGTCAAGGACGAGTTGGGAATGTCCTTTCCCAGTCAAACACTTGCCTCTGCCCACCAAGACTTCATCACAACCTGGAATGGGAGTTGTAAGAAAAGTTCGGTGCTCTCTACAAACAAACCATCGCGCACAAAACCTTTCGTGTGTGTTTGTTTTCAAAATCTGAGCACCACGTCCGGCACTGCTCCCCGCTCCAGCACGGCCCCTCGCTCCGGCACTGCCCCTCGCCCCGGCGCCGCACGGACTGCAGCGCGATGCAAACGTGGGCGGCGGGGACAGGCGGGGCTGCCGCAAATGCCTTTCCGCAAACCTACACTTCGGCGGAAAGCCTCGGCGGATCGCTGTCCGCACAGGCTACGAGCAGCCCGCTTTTCCTCCGCCCCCGCCCCCGAGATAGGTCCCGGTCCCGTCCCGAGGACAGTCGGTGCGGGTGGCGCGGCAGGAAAAAGCAAAGCCCGAGGCGACCCGCAAGGCGCGGGGACGCGGCGGGGCGGGGGCTCACCGTGCGGCAGCGCTTCCTGCAGCAGCACCAGCAGCAGCAGCGCCGCGCTGAGCAGCACCCACGGCCGCATGGCTGGAGCGGCCGCAGCGCTTGCAGACGGAGGGGCAGGCGCGGCGGGGGCGGCCAGCGCGGCCCGGCGGGGAGGGCCGGAGAGGGGCCGGGCGGGGCCGGCGCTCCCCGCCGCTGGAAGGCGCGTGGGAACTGTGCTGCCCCGAGCGCCGCTCCTGCCACCACTCGCCCCTCTTCGCTAAGGACGCCGCCTTCTGAGCACAGCTGCTCCCCGGATACGCTGGACCGCGGGGCACCCGTGCAGCGCCATCCCGCGCAGCAGCCCGGCGGGCCCAGCACAGCACAGACAGCGACAGCGCTGCCGCCTGCCCTCGGACCCGCGGCCGGGATGGAGCAGCGAGCGCTGTACGGGCGGTGGCACAGGCGACCCTGCCAGTGCACGTCGGACACAGAACAGGGCTTGTCTAAGACAGCAAAATGACATTTTTAAGTCATACTATTGCACTCCTACCAGCCACGGCAAAGAGATTCCCAGTAGCTCAGAAAAAGCTACTTCAGAGTGAAAAACAGAGGAAGTTTCTCTGTTCCTATTTGGAACAGTCCATGAGAGTGTTCGAGGATGCCTGTGTGAAGCACATGAGAAGCTGTAGGTACCTTTTCACTACTGACAGATGAACATGGTGAACCTGACGTTTGCAGTGCGTACGGTTATGCACACACTGGGCTGTCAAAAAGCAATTCTTGAAATCTGAGGGTTTACTTGGAGGAGAAGTGAGCAGAACTTATGACTAGAGGGGCCAGGCGAGGACACTGGACTGGGAGGGGGAAAACTATCAGAGACCAGAGGCAGACCCTGTGGGAGAAAAGACCACAGTTCAGTGTGAAGAAAAGTAAACGAGGAATGGTGTTCCTGGCTGTAGCTCCAGGGCCATAGCAGGTGTGAGAGAACATTTACAGATCTTAAAGGAAGCCAAGGCTTTGCACCCACCCACCCATACACAAAATAAAAAATTAGAAGGGCTATGCATAATGCTGCCCTACTGTCATAAATACACACATATGCAGAGTTTGGATACCTGCTTCCCAGAGCCTGCTCCAAGACTTCAACCTGGGCTACAGTAGGGCCTTGGTGTGAAGTAAGATGATGAAATTTCATTGTCCTTTTCATTTTATTGTCAGTTTATCCAACACATGTTGTTCATTACCTGTAACAAATTAAGAAAAATAGTATTTTTGTTGCTACAGGATATTTTAAAAGTCTTTCCCCCTTTAAACAGAATGCCACCAAGTATTATATTCTGAAAAGGTTATCACTCTTTGTTTTAAAGGTAAATGGATCTAAGAGATAACTCAGAAAAGATGTATAGTATAAACTGCAAATTTGCATTTGAAATATCGTGGGCTTTTTTCTGTTATGTGCAAATTTGCTAGTTGCCTTCTTAGGTCAAATTTCCCTTTTGCTTTCATACATAGGATAAGCCAATGACCTAAGGGTGTCTGAGTGGCAAATATTACTGTATTTTGGAAAATATGGTAATAGGACATGGAAGTAACACTCAGGCAATAATTTTAAGACATATTAAACAGACATACATATCTGTTTCCTATATAGATACATACAATGAAGAAAGAAAATGATTTTATGAATTTTAAGTGTCCCAGTTTTAAATGGGTTTATGTAAAAATCTAGCCACATTTTCTTTTTTAGCCATCAGAAGAACTAATGTAAACCTACATGTAATGACCCCAGTTCTCCACAAGAGTAAGCCAATAGTTTAAATACATCTTTTCACATCACTGTTTTAAACGCAATGCTTGCAGAATGACTTACCATCATTGAAATCAGTAGCCCTATTCCCACTGCTTCGTTGGACTAAGATTTTCAAGACCAGTCTTAGGAAGTCTGTATGCACAATAAGGTGACTATTAATAATTTTAAAACTTTATATGGAATTATATTAAAGAGTTGCAGCATATCTTTGAAAAAATCCAGTCATAGCTACTCTTAAGTCTGTGAAAAAAGATGACTACCTCAATGTCTTTAGAAAACAATGCCAGATAATGAGCTTGTTCTAGCAGTGGGGTTCTCAATGTCAAGACTATCGTTATCCATTGCCCAGTCACTTGTTTTTATTCTCTTGCTATACTGTCCTAGTTCAGCAAGCTGGGGCCAGTTTATCACTGTGTGGGTGTGACCAAAGCTGTGTATTCTAAATCCTCTATGCCATTTCCCAAGAACTGCTAACAATGGACCATTTGCAGCAGCTGCCCAAGGGACACCTGACCCCTCAGGGTGTGAGCTGGATGTTAATGAAGCCTGTGAGATAACAGCTGTAATAACTCCCCTCCAGGCAGTTGTTAGCACCTTTACACCCAGCCGGAGGGGGGCGTGTCTGCTAATGGGCCAATAACAATTCCAAAAATACCCCATGACTCATAGAGTCAGATCAGCCATTGTGGAACTCCCCACCCTGGGGGAGGTACTGGGCATTCCCACCTGAACCTGAGGGTATGTAATCTTGGAGTTTGGGGATTTTGGGCCCCACTCGGATCCAGAGGAGGACCAGAACTTCGACAGGAGAGACCACCGCTCTTCACCAGACTGCCACTGTCATCTGCACTAACAGATTTTTCACTTCCTTTTACTTTGGACTTGGGGGAACCATGTGGGTCTCAGCACAGCAGCCAACAAATACTATTGGGTTTGTGCCCCAAGGTGCTGGGTTATACTTCTGGGTTTTGTGGGTTGAAAACAATTTCTCTTTGTGCCATTGCATTTATTATAATATTGTTAATAAATTGTAACTCTGACTTATAATGTCTTTTGTCTTGGGTTCGTTTCTCCTGCTGGTTTACCTTTAAACCAGCACATACACCCACAGTACCATCCAAAGTTGAGGAAGGTTTTGAGGTTGGTTTGTTTCGGATTTTTGGGGGGTTTTGGTGGGGTTTTTTTTGTAGAGGGTTTTTTGTTCGTGGTGGTTGGGTTGGTTTGATTTTTCACAAAAAGGAAAAAAGGAGGAAACAATGAGTTTATCCACCAGCTCTGAGGTTGGGGTGGATACCAGGACAAGGTTCCTCTGGAAATCAAACCTAACATCATGTCTGGTTTGGCATTGTAACACAGAATGCCCAAATCAAAGGGTGTTTCACTCTATTTCAGTGACTTCAGTGCTTTGAAGCACAAACATTGCCACTATCCTCATATCTCCAGATCATTTCCCCATTTAACATAATAAGGGATTGTGCATTCCCCTCTATAAAATGCATACAAGTTGCCATGTTATTTATTCTAAATGTTCTATGATTTGTATAATGTCATGACCTTAGATATCTGGCATACTAATGACTTTAAGTCATTATATTATTTTCCTGTTAACTAAAACCATAGTGGTGGTTAAAGTTACAGCTGTCGTATGACGTACATACAGGTGATATTCAGCTTTATTTAAAAAATATGGGACGAATGCACAATTGTTATCCCGCAAAGCATATTTTACAGTAAATGAAGAGCAATGTAATTTTCATCAGAATTTGGAACTCAAGTAACTAAAAATGTTTCTTATAGCAATTCTATTGTAAAGTGGAAAAAAGCACCATATTCTTAAATATAAGCATTTTTACATTCATAACAATTCAAGACTTTTTTCATTTTGTTAAAGCACTTTAAAGACATAAAACTTTGTAGTTTAAGTTGGATCATAATTACCCTATCTACATTTTAAATGCTCAGCAGCATATAATACAGAAATAATCACTAGAATGTACCCATGAACAAGAAAGTTAAAATTTATATGAACACTAATGTTTTTTAAATCAATGCACACATAACCATTTTTAAAGATATGAAACACATATTTCATGCTTTACTTTCTTTACTTAACACAAAAGAGAAAAGCCCTCCTAAACATTAAATCCTTATATTCTAACTCCAACTAAACTTGGTAAGCCAGAGTTTACCTGGCAAAAGCCTCATGAAAACATACAAAGACAACAGAATTTGTCCAACTGACAATAATAATATAAAAATATATATATACACATAGTTTTGCATGTCTATTCACAGAAATCCTTCAACTTTGCTCATGTTAAGGAGTTTGATTTCTAAAATCAGATGGAAAATAGATCAACACATGGTAAAGACAATTTAGCTTTGGAAAGGTCGAACTATTAAAAATGCAGAGGTCCTCAAAACATGTACCAGAAAGAAATACTAAAAGTACAGGAAATTAAAAGCAAATACAAATATGCTATACTATATGAAATACCACCTGCTCTTTCCGTGAAATATATATTTGCTTAACACTGAGTAACTTCAGTGCTTTCATTGAACATACTGCAATTCATACAAACTTCCTAGCAAGTCTAGGAAGAACTAGGGCCCAAGAGCATTAAAAAGGTGCTTTTATTTTCTTTTCTATGCACTCAAGTAACACATACCAGCCTTCTTGTGAATGAAATTCTTATTGTGAAAAATGCATCCCCATGTCAAAGGACTCGTACCTAATTAAAATTATTGTAGTCCCCCACAGATTTCCTACACTGTCAGGGATTTCACCATCTCAGGATGCTTATGGCATACTGATATTGGCATTTACTAAAACTTCCATAAAAACATTCCTTATATTTCTTAAATAAAAACATATATACTTGCATCATTTTTAGGAGAAAGGTGGCTAGACTTGTACCTTTATCATCTAATAGAATAGAGAATATATATTTAAGCTTTACAGAGTTTTGCCTCTAAATTCATTTTATCATTTGAAGTTTTTGGATGACACAGTTAAATTCATATTTGTAGTACATAAGTAAGCCTGCATCACTACTATTGACATTTGTTGCTGATAGTTCTCCAACAACAGGTAATATAAATTTCTTTAACATATAGACACATAAATGTAATTTGTAGATTTCAAGAATCTCACCAGCATTTGTTGTTCAGCAAAACCCATACTTATTAGAATAGTTTTATCCATGATAACAGACAATGAAATCTAAGTTACCTTAATAAAACTTTCTATTGCAGAATTAGGACTGGACTACCACAAGATCATTTCAGTTAACATGAATTATTCAGAAATGTTTTATAACTCTTAGCCCTCAGAACAAAAAGATTTATTTGTGCTCCATTAAATATGTTTTGGCTTACTTTCTGAAATCTAACTAGGTAAAAATAATTCCTCTATTTAATGACATATCCAGAATGTATCAAGGCAAATATAGTTTTTGGAGGATTTTTTTCTATAAAGGAAATAAAAACCCAAAAAGCTACCTCCAAAAATAGATATTTTGTATTAACACATACCATTATTATTTCACAGAACAGTTTACAATATTAACAAATGTTAAAAATAACTATGATTTAATTCTACTGGACTTATGCTTCCAGCTGCTCTCTCAGCAAGTACAGATATAGAACAAATGTGAGAACAAAATCAGGATTTGTTTCATCCATAGCTCCTGAGTAAGGACTAGCATGGCATGTCCTTTGCTTCTACAAAGTCCCACTAAAGCATCTGGAATTTCAAGACTGCATATACAAATGCATATCAAACTTAACATAAATATCTTACTTCTGGCTTGTCTGGTTTTGCTGAGTCATGGACTAATAATAACTTTAAATATACACACATATAAATAAGCTTTGCACAGCTGAAGCAACCAGGAGGACCCAATGACTTTCATTTCATTTTATATATCATTAGTTATGTGGATAGGTCCCATGCTGCAGCTCCTCCCATCTCCCTTAGCAATATTTGTACAGGCGCATTCTACCATTTTTAAATAACTAATTTCTCTAACAAGGTGGGGAGGAGAAATGTTCATACAAATGAAAGGAGGCACTGTCAATACAAAAACTGCTGACACATCCATTAGGTAAATAAGCCGGAAAATTTATTTCCTTTCTTTCTCTCCAGAGGCCTTTGCTGGCACTTGCTTTAGTCACAAGTTTATTATATTGACAGTATCCTTTCAAAGGATAATTCCAGTGCAGTATAGAAATTATTTTAACTAGTACCTCAAAATCACTATGGGCTAATGCCAGACAGGTGCAAATGCACAGACAGAGGTGCACACATACATTCTATGTGATGGCCTTGGGAGGGAATGGAGTCTTTCTTGCAGATCACAGAACAGCACCAGTTTGCATCTTGGGAGCTTGGCTGACCTGCTCTGTGGCATCAACAACCATAAGACAAAGTAAGTCTGTGCTTCCCACACTGAGATGTGTAAGGAATTTTAAAGGAGCTGTGTTTTGCTGTAGAGTTGTAAAGACATCACGAAAAAACTTGACATGGCCACACTGACTTGCTCCCTCAGCAATGGCTATTTTTCAGGTGAGGATTTAAGACTACTGAGAAAGAAGTCATTTTAAGATGAAAAAACAGCGATCTATTGCTCTGAAAAAGAACAGGAGAGAGATAGAAGCAACCTAACTAGCTTGGGGGGGGGTGGGGGTGTTTCTTTTTTGGGGAGGTTGGGTTTTTATTATTTTGGGTTTTGTGTTGTTTTTTTTGGGTTTTCTTAGGTGAAATTCCAGCTATTATAAAAAGTAAGGTGCTTTTTACTGTTAACCAACATGGCTTTCCCAGAATCTAAAGTTTTTTACCTATCAACAAAGATTAATACCAATGATGAGTACCAGCAACAGGTCACAACTCTCCATGACAAAGTCCAAGACAGTTCTTACTCCAGAGAACCTGTTTCTGTAAATATATTCTTTCAAAATTACTTCATATTGTAAAACCCTTCATGGAACTTGAGCCTACTACTTGCTGAGAAAGAGTGTTAAAATATCTGGGTGCCTTTGATAGGTGACATGACTTATGCTGAAAGAAGAGTAGTTTCTATTTTTATGAGTATCAAAATAATTATTCACCCAGCACTGCCACAACAATTTCATTCTTTAAATAAATTAGCATTTAGACATCATACCCACATGAATGAATTTTTGGATGTAGGCTTTGCCCATGAAAAAGTGCTGACATATGTTTAAGGCTTAATGAAGCAATGAAATACTGTTTTTAGAGGGACTAAAAGCCTTTGAAGTATTTTTACTGCTTGAGTTCTCCATGACTACTGATTAGTTGTCATGACTGGTAAAGATAAGCAATTATTTCTTTTTATATAAATATATCATTGTCTACTTTTTTACAAAGTATCATATCCATACAATTACCATTCATTTTGCATATACTTTCCAGGCCTGAATGAAATTTGTATCCCATGAGAGTTACTTCAGTAGAAGGAAGGGAATTTAGATTGTGACCAAAACACGTAACAGAGATAAGGAAAAGGTATGAAAGGCTCTTGTGTCCACAAGACATTGTCAAATATTCAGAACTTCTGGCAGGCAGTTATAAAATTCTTCATATTTGATGATTGCCAGTGATTTTGGATGACACTTCAAACAATGTCTCCAAATTTTTACTTGCCAAAGGGTACTTTTTTTTTTTGTAATTTAAATATTTATCTCCATGCTGTCAGTTCTGAAATGATGAAGATAGTTTAGCAGCTTGTCCAAAATATCAGTCAGGCCTTGTAGTAAACACTTTCTAGAGGCACAAGGTTGACAGAGAGCTTTTGAAATTTCAGTCTGCAAATGTCAATTAAAGATTTAAAAGATTTGTGTGTTGGCAGAGATTAACATTCACTTGTCCTTTCATGTGGAAGAAATTGATCCCTTTCATTTGCGTTTTCAGGTTCATCCAGTTCTTCCACAGGGTTCTTTTCTTGCAACCCACTGTTTTCTGAACAAGAATCATCATCTCCATCACTACGATGACCTTCAACACTGTGTCTGATGCCGTAAGAAAAGTAAATGAGGAAGCCTTCCAAAAGGAAAAAAAAAAGTTCATAGGGTTTTCAGGCAAGTAGTGCGTTAAAAATGCATATATCTCTCTCTGGCTGAACATATTTTGGAAAATAATTTTCTTCTTCGGGTATCTGAATCAGAGCTCATGCTTCAGGTCTTCCCTGTTTTATGGGAAATTCCAGTGCATCGTTTTTACATAATTAAATGGTCTAATAGATCATGGAAACTACTATATCTAATTTATGTCTAGATGGAATGAATACAATTGCCTAGATCCAGAAGAATGACTGATACACTGTGAAGAAACCTGTTACAGATTTCTGCACGATTTTGGCTATACTTACTAGGAAGAAAAATTGTGACTTACTGGAATTCTTCCTATTACCTAAAAACTGTATCTACAATTTTGACTGCATATGAACACTTCTTCTGAAGCATGCTCTTCTTTGATCAGAATATAAGCTGAATTTTAATAAATCAGAGAAGCTTTTTCAAGTATTTAAGGAAAAGAATGTTCTAAGATGGGACTCATGAGTTCTAGTGTATGAAGGGACTGAAATGAACAGAATTACTTACCAAGTGCCATCCAGAAGCTAAATCTAATCCAAGTTTCTCCACTTAATTGCACCATCAAGTAAATATTTACCAGTATACTGAGTGATGGCAAAAATGGCAATAGTGGAACCTAAAATGAAATATTTAATATATTAAATATACATATTTTCTTGCATGTCACACTTGCATTATGTAACAAAAACTAGAGGTAACATATGTTATCACTAATAAAGAATTGAATTTTTTATTTGCTCTTTAATATAGTGAAATTGTCTTTTTTTCAATGCATTTAATCAACAGTTTCCAAATATCTTAAAAACTTTTAAAATACATTATGTATAATACATATTCCCTAAGGCTGTAGGAAAACTTTCCAGTTTGTGATGAACATATACTAATGAATTCCTGCATTTACAACTGAAAAAATATTATATATTTATATGCATATCCCTTCCTTCTGAAATGCACCCCCAGCTCCACCAGATTCCTTGACTTTCATAACTATACTTCATTATTTCTATTAAATAACTGACCTTAAAACATAAGTGAATACACACAATGAAAGAACTTCTACTTTGGGAGGTGTGAACTATATTGTGGTTCAAAGGATTGTGGGCAACACAGGCAATTGATTGTACTGTCATCAGTTTCTGAATTGTTTTCCAGTTTTTAAGTTCTCTGTCCCACTTGTTAGAATCCATCAAAACCTCTCATTAAAGAATAACAGAGAAAATATGTTATTCACCATAAAGGCCACTTTCTGCTGGTTCTGAGGCTGCCTTTGGATGAGAAGAATGATAACTATGAAGGACACCACTAACACAGCAAGAAGGCCAATACTCCAGGGCTCCAAGTTAGCAATGAAATGAATCCCGTATGTAGTGAGGACACTCAAGCCACAAACCAAGCAAGCTATATAAAAAACAAAATTACAAAAAAGATCACTTAATTTCTGCATTGAAGAAGAAGTGACTTTTAAGAAGAGTGATATCAAGTTTTCAATATGTAGTGTTATCATGAATATGTTTAATTAAAAGAAAATATACTGGACTACAGAATGAATTGATCCATGGAGAAGTATAAAAGAACAGAATTCTTATATGAATGCAAATTAATTATGACTGAAAGAAGGTGTGTTATCAGTGGATTTTTAATTCTGTCTTTAATAAATTCCATTATTTTTGTTAATGCATATATGATTTTGGACAGCTGAATCCTTACCTAAGAGACCCACTAGAAAGTTAACTATAGTTGCAGTCTGCTCAGTCGGTAAACTGGATGGATTAATCAGGGCCTGAAGACTGAAGCGATTCTCTTCTATCATATTTATCTGTGATTCACTTACTGCAGATTCTCTTTCAGCTGCAGCCAAAGCTGCTTTTTCTGGAGGATATTTTGGTTCCTCATAGGTTAAAGCAGGTTGGTACCTGTGCATGAAATAAACAGGATAACAAAAAAAAATTAGGCTTACTTCGGGATTTGAAGCAATATGAGTCTAGGAATGTAATTAAATACTAAATTCTTTGCAGTAGTGCATAAGAATTTCCCAATTTATAACTGTACTGCAACAGCATTATTAGTCAGTATCATATATAAAAAAAACCCCATGGCAACTCACTTTTTTATGGGTTTATTTGGTGATTTTTTTGGGACAGTTTTCTAAGCTACATGAGTACATCAATGGGTCAGATAAATGAACAGGCCCATGTAGAAAGCGGGGACAGGGTCTGTTGGTCAAGAGCAGGGAAAAGGTAGAGGAGCTTGTTTCTGACTTGTTTTCCATTCTGTAAGAGGCCTACTAACCTGCATAAACTGAAATTTTACATCTGCTTTGTTAGCATTTAAGTGTATTTTTAAAAATACGTATGGTAAGTAAATCACTATGGAATAAAAGTCTTCTCTTTTCAGGTGTAGATTACTGCAACAACGAATTTTAACTGAATTTAAGATGTTACACTTTTCAAAGCTAATTACTTAGCCTTAAGTAATAAAGACTGACTTTTCAAGTCTAAAAGAACAATACATAATAAAGTGAGCTATAGCTAGCAGTATATAATTCCACAGTTTTACAAACATGACAGATACTGGAGTTTTACTGAGAAGTATTTATATTCTCACTCATTGAGAGACAATATTTGCTCTCTTCCAAGGCTTCCACATCTTGAAACACATGTCTGGTCTTACATTTCTGACTGAGGTAGAACAAAGAAATTACTTGAACTTTTTCATCCAGTGAACCACATAGAACACCTACACCTTTCACATACAGTCCCCAAAAGGTAGTAGGCCTGATGTACACCATAGATTGTATTCATATCAAAATATAATTCATTGAGTTCTGTACACAAGCTTATATCTAGTACCTTTGAGACTAATGCTTGGACCAATACTTCTGGAAAATAAAAACTGTCTAGATTTCACAAGAAGCTTTGATTTGACTAGATGCTATACTTACATGACAATGTACCATTGTTTTCTTTGATGGGTCACTGCTGCTTAGAAGTCATTTATATGCTTACAGCTATTGGCTGTCTAACAAAAAACATGCCCTGTAAACTGTTTATTTACTAATTAACACAAGATAAATCACAGTAAAATATGAAGACTGTTTTTGACTCACCTGAGAATGAGGACACAGGTTGCCACAAGTGAATAAGCAAGAAGTGTACCAATAGACATCATGTCCACTAAAGCCTTTAGGTCAAACAGAAATGCCATTACAGCTAAAAACGAAAAGAAAATGCAACATTTCCATGAGTCTGACATTCAGATTGGAAAAAATGTTTAAGATCAAGTCCAGCCGAGAGTGCCAAGATTAATATGAAGATATATTAAACCAAGATTTTCAAGTCTGTCCTCAATCTAACTTTACGTTGTTTTACTGACAGCAATATGAGTGAAATCATGGTAATCCTTAAAACCACATTTTCACAGCCATTGGTATAATTCCCAAACCGAACTCCCTACAGCTGGGAATCTCATTCATATAGATAGGCACTGATGAGCTGTACAGTCATGCTGCATAATCAAATGCTTCATATTTGACTTATTTGGACATAACTATTTGCACACATTGGGGCCATATTAAAAATACATTTTTATAGAATAAGGTACAGATCCTGCAGAAGATTCTCACCGAAGCTGAAAAGATGGATTCGACTGCCAAACTGGGAAAAATAATCTGAGCCAGTAAGTCATTTGGAAGTAAAATTTCTTCTGAGCTGCTAAAGAGCTCTATGTAAAAAGATTTGTCTCACATAAAATAGTTTTGTGTTTTGTTTTGTTTTTAATGGTAATCCCACGAAAAATAATTTTCAAGTGGCCTTCAGGAAAGGCCAGCAAAATCCCACAAGAATTAATATTTTTAAGATCACTCAACTCCAAGGCAGAAACTTCCATGATCCTGAGAGTAATTATAGAATTCCTGTGTCTATAAAAGCTAATGTCACATTCCTTTGGGGATTCTGGAATGTCTTTTTCTGTCTGTGCTGTTTCCACACAGATGCACATAGTTCATAAAGAAATTAGCAGAACCCATGATTAAATGAAAAGCTAATTCCAACGGATTTGAAATACATTTGGTTAAGGAGCCTCTTAAAATATTGTATTTTATTAACGTTTTTGAGATGTTCTGAGTAAAATGTGATTTTCTGACAACAAGACTGCGGGATTACAGAATTTTTATATAATTTGTGAGTCTCCTTTTCCAATTAAGGAAGACCATCCTGTTTTCTCTAATGACAGTGGATGTTCCTAAACCCAAAAATTAAGCTGCAGAGTGGATTTTTGAATACCTCTCTGCTTTGCATGCTCAAAGAAGCATAGGTAAGCAAAACTGAGGAAGAACAGAATTTACTATAACCTCACATACAGTAGCTACATGTAAGTTTTAATCCTAGCTTTAAAAGGCTACTCTGTTGTTCAGAATATTCTTTAACATTAGAAAAAAAGTGAAAAATGCCTTTACATTTCTGACTAAGAGACAAAAAGGCACAGGACTGCTTTTCTGTCTCTCTTGATTCTACTCCAAGAGACAATGATATATCCATTTATGGTGAAACTGGACTGACACCAAATCATTTTGTTTTGTGCAGTTTCACCATTACAATTATGACCTGTGGAAAGGTAAGTCACATAATAACATGTGACAGTTGCCTCAGCTGTAGTCTTGACCTGATAACTTTAAATGGCCAAATACCTAATTTCCTTAACATTTCTTAAAGCTATAAAATTATTCTTGCTACAAATGCTTAGAAAAGTCAGATAATGTAAGCTGTTGCATACATTCATAACTATTCTGGCAAAACTATTTATGGTCACAAGTTACCAATTAAGCGCCTTTTTTTTTTTTTTTTAAATAGAAGAAAAAACTACTCCTCCAGCAGTAAATAAAGCAGTTTTCAGGTGAGCTGTTGACACACCACATTCCCCAGACTGTCTAAAAGCACTCCAGTGATGGCTGCAGCACAGATATAGTAAGGGCTGTGTAACTGTATCAACCACTTTATCAGAGGGGTAATACAGTTTTCTTTCTTCTCATAATTACTGTGATTTCACATAAAGGTCTTGATTTCATGCCACAAAACTACACTTCCAAATTATCGTAGGAGAATATGCCAATAAGATAAATTCAAATAATATCAAGTTGAAACAATAGAAATAACACTAAGCAATTTATTTGTACTCTGACCAAATACTGATAATAATGCTTCATGAGGGAACTATGTGGGCAATGACTGTGCCTTTCCACATTATTGTCAAGTACATGGTGTGAGCAGTTCCAGTCTTGTGGCATCTGAGGATGACCCTGATTATAAATAAAAATATTTTAGTCTCATTTCTAAATCTCTTATTTGAGATTAATTTTAGCCAAGGTTGCTAAATGTTCTAAGGCATGTATTTCATATTTGGATTACTTAAAAAACTTATTTATTTGCCTTTGAGTTAGATACTTTTAGAGCTTCCAGTTTTCTGGGGTGATTAGACATAAACTGAGATTAGCTCAGTTGGTCAGAGCATGGTGCTAGCAACACCAAGGTTGTGAGTTTGATCCCCATAGAGGCCATTCACTTAAGAGCGGGACTCGATGATCTTTGTGGGTCCCTTCCAACTCAGAACATTCTGTGATTCTGTGACATTCCACTTAAATGGCGATGAAATTTGGGCTACATGTACCTCTGCAAGAAGTATGGACAAAAGTGAAACAGTTGTATGTTAAGAATTAAGAATTGGTAACAGCTCCCAAAATACTGTTTTGCTAAAATACCTGTTGGCACGTATGTGTATGCATGTATATGCAGACACACATAACCCCCCAACACACACATGCCCCTCAACCACAACTTGGTAAGCCTATGCAAAACCAGAATCATTTTCTCTGAAAGACAATTTAAAAATCTTTGTATTTTACACAAAAATTGATCCTGCTGAAAATGTAATTTTTTCCTTATATCTCATAGTAAAAATGTGACAGTTATTTTCCCCCTCCATTACAGATGTGATAAATACATTAGGTGTACATAAGACAGAGAAACCCTGTCAGTAGAGGATCAGCCTAAGGGACTCAGATTAAGTAATAAACTTACTCACCATACAAGGGGTCAATATTAAAAAAAAAAAATTAAAAAAAATTGAATTCTCTGACATTAAGGCCATCACCACCACCATGATTTGCATGATCAGGAGTTCTTACATCCTTTGATTATTCAGTAATTTTATTTCCATTTACATGCAAGGGAAGTTAACAAGCAGCCCTTTTCAAAAATATAAAGTACCATGCACGTGCATAGAGTGTTTAAATCTCAGCTTTAAGTAATATGGGCTTTGAGAGCTTACCAGAGATGACCCCTGCTGTCAAGGTGGCAGAAACTGGTGCCTGCCTCTTACTCACTTTGGCAAGAAAACTAAAGAGTAAACCATCGCGTGCCATGGCAAACAGAATTCGGGGCAAAGGGAACATAGAGCCGAGAAGACTAGAACAGAAAAATGTATAGTTCAAATACAGGTTATTAAAAGCACAATGCTTTACTGGTAAACCCAACTACACAAAAAAGAAATCTTGGAAGAGTTAATGGGTTTAGGTATAGTTTTCCTTAGGCTCTGTGTTGCTGGTCTTGTTTTTTTGTTTGGTTGACAGATGCTCTTGGTTTTGGTTGTTGATTTTGAACCTAGGCTTTGAAAGCACTTGAGATAAACAAATTAAAAGAAAAAAGTTTTACTGATAGCCTACTTTTCCTAGCAACAAGGAGATTTGATCATTTCAGTCCAAAGCAAATCAAAGCTGCACAACAGTGGTTTATTTCTATATATGTAACATGCTTAGCAGTGCACCTTTCTTTACAATGATCAACTCTTAGTCTCACCTGCTACTGCACCAGACGATAGAGTAGCAACTAGTGGGGTCTTCGTTTTGGAATTGATTTGAGCTAGACATTTGAAAAGCAACCCATCCTTCGCCATAGCATAGATTACACGTGGTAGTGGGAAAATGGATCCAAGAAGACTGAGTAAAAAGCAAACACATGCAACATGGCAAACAGTTCATGCAGAGTTGTATCATGGATAAGATAAACAATGTTAATTAATGGCATGTATAGAAACAAAGTGTATGGTTGAAGACAATACCAGAAAGCCCCATAGCCCAAGTTACTGCAGGTCAGACACAAACAGAATTTTTTTTTTTTTAACTGCAAAGTTGATTGCCTTTTTTAATTATTGTTTTTTAATTAATTTAGCTAATGATATTGTGTCATCAGGCAGAATTCAGATTAACAAGATAATTCTTGCCATCATCATAGTTCTTGGGTGTTAGTGGACCAGGAACATGTTCCAGATCACACTAATTATGAAATTAAGCTTTAGTATTCCTGGAGAAAATCTGTCAGTGGGAAGCAGCAGCCAATAAATAAGCATCAGCAGCATCTCTTTCAAGCTGTATTTCCATGTGAGGCTACTGATTAACAGTATTTCAAAGTAAGCACCATACAAGTATAGCTGGGCAGATTGTTCTTTCGATTAAAGCTAATTAATTCAGATCTGTTATTAGCAGAACACAGAAAGCTTTTAAACTTTTGATAACTTGAAGCTCTTAAACATACTTTTTAAATGAGGTTTCTTTCCCTTAAAGAGAAATTTGATTAAGAAAACAAAAGGCAAAATCATAGCTAGTATAACCTCTGCAACAAGCACATTAGTTTTTAATGAGGTAAATGGTTTCTTTTCTTACTTTAGAGAATTGACTGTATCACTTAAAGAAGACACAGCTTTTGCATACCACAAATGTTAAGTACGTCCGGTAATGCTTGTGTGACATAAGTGTTAATATTAGACATGAGGGAAGTTTTATTGCAAATGAACTGATTTTAATGTATGAATGTACCTTCCAAAAAGAATGTTTCTTTGCTGTTGTAGCTCTGTAAAATTAACTTATCCTACCCTTCTTTAAGTACACTCACATACATGAAACATTAATGAACATCTTTACCCATTTTGTATTCCCTCCTATGTCTAAATATTCCTTTTATCTAAACCATTGTCCACAGTCAGCATGCTTATCATCTTTAGGCTAAAGCCTACAAGGTTACCTCGGAGTGCTGTTAGCATTAGTGCTTCCACAGGCATCCTGTTTTCCTTTGTGGAAAGGCAGCCAGGATTCTTGCCACTGAAGCTCATGCAAGTGACTCCTTAACTACGTAAGTTCAGGTAGAACATTGGCATCAGCATTTTTCTAGCCCTGAATTTAAGTATCAAGCAATTTTCTGTTCTATGCAAGCATTTTTATCATATCAAAATTGGGGCATAATATATATGAGTACATACTAGTACATCTCATGTCCTCTCTGATCTTTCTAATCAAAATAACATCCAGATTAATGTTAAGATTACATCCAGAGTCTCACAAAGGGGAATAAATTATAATATTTTAGAGTTATAATCTACATTTCAAATACCCACACAGAAACCACAGGAATAGATGATGTCAGAAGACAGACTGGCTACTGGAGGAAAACAGAGACAGGCAACCAAGATGAGGAGTGGAGTTAGTTAATCATCTCTTCAATTTTGCCTGCAAATAGACAGAGCCCATAGAGCTGTTGAGCCATCAAGAATGGACAGCAAGAAAGGACAAAATGGGTGAGGTTTATTTTACCAGTTAATAAAGATAACTTGCAGGTCGTATCTTTGAAAATACATACTTTAATAATAAAATTCTACCAAAGAGATAGAGTTCGGTAACAGTACAGTTAAAAAAAAAAAGGGGGAACATAAATTAATGTAGCTACTCTGATGTAGACCTGCTTAAGTATAAAACTTGCTTATAATACTTATTGCTAATTATTTGCATGGACTGAGTCTTCAAAATGAACATATGAACATACATATAATGTAATATATTATTCATCAGCTTTTCCCAACAAAATTAGTATTTCAATGTCTTTACCTTGTAGACAAAGCACAAAGGGATCCCACTGCTACAACATATTTAGCAGGACCCCATCCAACATATTCAAATGCTACTGGCAGAGGACTCTTCTCATCTAGCAGATAGTATGGCATCATTAGTGTCAGTGCAGCTGAAACCCCAAAATAGGCCATGAAGCAGACAAGAAGGGACACCACAATTCCTATAGGTATGGCTTTCTGAGGATTCTTGACCTCTTCTCCTGAAAAAAAGGAACAGAAAAAATGCCCCACCAAAAATTCTTACTAATTTCCACCTTCAGCTTTAAAAGATAACATCAAAGACAAATGGTTTGTTAATCTAAGTCATGGGAATCAATCAGTAATAGAAGTTTTAAAAATATGAGCGAAATAAGCTGAGAGACACAGAACAAAACTCAGTATTTTGTTCTCAGAAATAGCATTAAAATAGAGGTAAATTAAAGGACATAAATTGTATAATTAGAGTTCTCAAAGGCCAGTATTTCTAGTTATTTACCTACAGTTCATAAGTTCAGTGTTCTCATTCCCTATCAGCCAAACGCAAGCCAGCTTTTAGAAGAGACACCTCATCTCAGAGAATTGTAAAAATGAGCAGGTGATTAACATATTTGAGCAGAAAAAATTTATACTAAGCACTTTCCAGACTTAGAAAGCAATAATTAATTGCTTTAGAACAGGAATAAAGTAAGCAAAACCTCCTCCTTCATCCCATAACTTTAGCCACATTCAGGAATAAACTCAGGTTCATTCTACACAGACTGAAGAAGGTTTGGGAGAAAGCAAAGTAAGAAGAGTAGACATATTATGTTGGTTTTAAGCTTTTTTACAAAAAAAAATCCAGTTAAATATATACACACACACATATAAATACTATACCAGTTGTTGCAATGCAGTCAAATCCTACAAAAGCATAGAAACAGGTGGCAGCACCAGCCAATGTTCCTGTGAAACCATATGGCATAAAGCCACCCCTCCCATATATACTTGTCACATTTTCATAGGATGAGATGTTCCTATAAAGAACAAAAATACAGCAGAAACATAACTTTATTTTTTCATCATTGGTAGGACAAACACATACACCTTCCTACACTACCACTCCAGAAAAACATCTTAAAGTGTTCTTGTCAAGACAGAGTTCTGCTTTACAAAACTGCACAAGATGACATTTTTATGTCCAAGTTTGTAAGAAAGACAAAAATAACAGCAAAAACATCACCTTACTCACTTTGAAGTTTGTGACGAAACGTACGAAAATGCTAATGGTGTGTATATTCCAGTAAAGCATGTGTAACAGAAAACTGCTTGGAATATGAACAAGGAAATAGATTTTTAAAAATTACTTTGTTATTGCAGTATGGTTTCTGAGATATTCTTCACTTATTTTCCAGTTGTCAGCATCTCCTTTCACAAAACCAGAAATCATAACGAAGAGTAGGACCAAGATGTTAATAGCAGTAAAAATTTTATTCACCCATGCAGACTCCTTCACTCCAAAAGATAAAAGACCTGTGAAATGAAAATATTTTATAGATGTGAATGGTCCATTCAACTAATAAAATGGCATATTAAAGAAGATATATATGCAAGTACTGTGAATAATACTAAAAAACAGCACCAGATTTTATACTTTTAAAAAGCAGTAGCACAAATTTACTAGATTCTATAACAGCATGACTGTAGGCAAATGTATTGGAAACCACAAAAGAGAAAGCTTCTTTAATTACATTAGTTAAGTATTTAAAGGTATTTTGAGCAAGGGCTATCTCTTGCTTGTTTGAGATGCCAATCCATATCTTTATTTTATTCCATGGTGCAAAAATAGCTACAAGAATTCTGTGCTTTGTAAAAACAGATTTTCATATCATTTTCCTTACAGAACAATTTTTATTTGGATTAAGAAAGGAAGTAACATTATTAGATTAATAATGTAACCTATTCACTCTACATTTTTCAGGGCACATCCATCACAGATTAAGTTCCATTTCCTAGTTCATTAGCAAAACCTTTAAAAGAAATGCACACCTCCTGTTCGTAACACTGATGCTTAGAGATCCTAGAAAACGAGTCCAATACAAAATGCACGTGCTTTAAGTTGTAGAGTAGTGCATTTAAACAATTTGAATTATACTGTGTCATCAGATTAATAACAATTTTAAGTATACTAACTTAAACTAATAGTTTAATGGAAGAGCAGGCAGTGAGTAGATCAGGAAAAATTCTATACAATTGGAAAGCTTTCACAGGTCCTTTCCACTCTAAGCATTTCCACTATTATCACATACTTTCCCTCACATATATCACATGTATTTTCACTCATTATTTAGAGATTAAGTCTGAATATTTTAAGCCTCTCAAAATAATGTCAAAAACATTTCTGACTCCACTATTGAGACATTTGATAGCTTATGAGAACTTGGAATATCTTATGAGATAAGAGATATATTTTTCTTCACCAATGGCATTTTTTTGGACATAGGTGTATGCTTTCTTCAGCTCAATTTTTCCCAAAAATGTAGTATGTCAATCAGCCTAATACAGTATGATTGATAGTATGTGCATTTTTAAAATCCTTTCTGTGAAAAAAAACCCAAAAACTCAAACCCAAACCAGACTTCTGTGTCTTTTCCCTGTGCTTAGCACGTACTATTTCCTGTAAAACATCATCTGCTACTCCTATGATTCAGCTTTGCACAGCTCACAATCCAATTACTGAATCATGCTCAGCTTACACAGACAGCCCTGATCCATCCCCACTGCCCCTCCTCCCAGAAGCCATGAATTCCACCCAGTTCACTCAACTGGGACTTTGGCTCTTTACCACAGACACCTGGAGAGGCAAGTGGGGACGAAAACACAGGACACAAATGAAAACTCAGGGGCAGTGGCAAAGCACAGGAGAAATATTTTACCTTCTATCAGGAACCTCTAATTCTTCACATCACATTAGCAAATTACAAAGCTTAAGGTCCCTCTGAAAGAATTTATCAGTGATAAAGTCATGAAAATACACAGGACTGTGTTGTTTTCCTGTTACTATCAATCTGTATTATGGGTTTTCTAAAAAAAGTACTGACAAGGGATTATGTCATGTCTCAGCTTCAACAGAAGGGGGTACACATGCAAATTTGATTATATACATTTAATTCAGAGAGCCATTGTGCCAGTACAAAATGTGCATCTGAACTTCCTTAAATACTACTAAGGTATATCTAGTAAAATACAAACTACAATTTAGCATTTTTGTCTATAAAACATCACAGCCACCATAATGAAGCCATATATTTTCTTACCCGATAAAAGTAATATAAGGAATACAGCAAAGAAGTCAGGATACTCTGCTAGCCCAGAGTAATTCATTTTGAAGTAGGTACTGAAGAAATGACCGATCCGTTTTCCAAGAAGTTCATCAAAGGTGCCACTCCAGGCTCTTGCTACACTTGATGTACCTTCATAAAATATATGCATGTTTAGGGTTTTGCATGTGTACAGCAGGATATAGCTCTTTCTAGTGAAAAAGAAATATCACTAATCCTCTTGCTGTTGCATTTAAAAAAGCAGAGCTTATGCTACAATTGAGTTTGTTTTGCTGAAGAACTTTAATCTTTTAGAATTTTACTAAGTAGGTAAATGGTAACATATTGTTCTACAACTAAAATTTAAAAATTTGTGCCTCATTTATTCCCAAAATACTGCATAGATTATTTCTGTGTCATTTGTATCTGATGTCCTTCTGGAAGAAGATTGTTTCTGAAGTTGCATATGATATATTTTAAGCAATATAAAGTAACGTAAGAACGCACTTTAAGAAAGAGCATAAAGGACAGTTTGTCCATCTGGAAGTAAAGCAAAAAAAAAAAAAAATCAAAATCACTGGCAAGACACTTTCCTGTGGTAAAGAGTGCACATGGCCACAGCCAAATGCAACCTTGTTTTTATAACTCTCCTGTCATGAAATACACTTCAATACAATACTAGGGCATGTCAATTTTGTAATGATTTGGGCAACCCTCCTGTAGTTAGGTACAGGAGCTAGGCATGCTCAAACAAAATGTAATGGCAATTTGGAACATGTTCCTTGGAAGAAATAATTTTTGAATCAAAAATTGTTACCTCTGCTGAAGCACTGAAATAGTTATTTGACTATCTGCCATATAAGCGTTGATTGTATTCAGATCTGTTCAACTTTGTATTTTATGGGGTTACTTGATAGGGCAGTGCTTAATTAGCATGATGATATAGTAACAAGTTAGTACTTAAACATCATGAATTTCTTGAAGTGAGATACTATAGTGATGCAGTCCCTATAAACGTCCTTGCTGTGTATATTCAGAAAAAAATGCTTATTCATTTTATTGAAATTATTCTTGCTGACCAAAACCAGCAATGAAATCCTGTCTATTCTTGTGCATCATCACTGAATTGTCGACACAATTTTTGTACAAGGTATGTGGTTCATACTTCTGAGAACATACCATTACAAAATATCTTGCAAAAAAAACCTGTTTGCAATGGTGCTGCATAGGAGGAAATAACATAATCAAATTACTTTGGTTATTTTGTCTCCATGAGACTATAAAGCAATAGTAGCTAAGTATAGAGACAGAAAAGAAGCACAGACCTAAATCTGTATATCTTCTGTCTCAGAAATCCCTGAGACCTGTGTTTGTTCTTAAGCTTACCTATAATATAGGATAAAATGAGATTCCAGCCAGTGATAAAAGCCCACAGTTCACCAACAGTAACGTAGGTATACAAATATGCAGAACCAGTCTTGGGAACACGAGCACCAAATTCAGCATAGCAGAGACCTGCCATCACAGACGCAAGGGCAGCAATGAGGAAAGAAATAACGATGCTAGGTCCAGAATCAGATTTGGCTACTTCTCCAGCAAGGACATAAACACCAGCTCCAAGGGTACTTCCCACTCCCAGGGCTATAAGGTCCACGGTAGATAAACATCGGCACAACTTGGTGTCCTCAAGACTTTCACCACTGACATTCTTCTTCCGCACCAGACACCGAATAAAGGACAAAGCTGGCCCACAGGGCAACATGATGGATGTAGAGCTGTGAAATAAAAGAACTCATTGCAGTATGTAAAACACAGCATAGACACTGGTGAAAAACAATGAAAAAAAGTATTTACATAAAGAAATTTAATCACCTCTACTAATACATTTACACTCTTCTATGACATTAAATAAGCTAGCATGTGCATTTTTCCCAGGAAACAAATTAGGGATATAATATTCCTAATTTTATACTTAGCACTTATTTCCCCAGGGAAAGAGATCCATTATCTTTAGATTTATTACATTGCTATAAAAAAGAAGAAATTTTATCTACTTAACTGCTAGTGGCTACTTAGTAACCATGTCTAAACCAGAAACAGTATATTATCTCATATACCATAAGCACTTTTAAGATAAGGATCAACACCAACATAAACAAGAATTTTGGGGATCTGAAACTCCAACTCTAAGGCTATAAACAGAAAAAGCTTTAAAATACAGCATTCTGACAGAACCAGTTCAATCTCCATTTGCCTTCAAATACCTGGCTTTTGCCTTTAGAATTTGCTCAGCAAGAACTGCTTGAAATCAAATTAAAATAGTGTTTCTACTCTCTCCTGCACCAATGAAATTTCCCAGATCTGATTATCCTTCAAAAAATCTTGTACACCTCTCCCTGACAATCATCTGACAAAACCTGATGGGCTAACTGCTCATTCCATGCTAATTCCAGTTCTTCAATATTCTGACTGCTATCACAGTGTGGAGTGTGATCAGCTCTTGCACACAAGCTCAGTTTCTGTGACCAGCCTGGTCCTGGAGGCCAGCAGTGGGGCAGCACTTCTCTGGCCTGTGACATGTGTGCCTGCAACAAACAGCAGTGATTCTGCTTCCCAGCTCAGACAAATCATAGCTAAGGGTCCAAAGCATTTGCTTGGGAGGGAGGACACAGGCATCTCACAGAACATAATATCTCAGAGGCAGCATTAATGTACAAGTTCTGTCTTTGTAGTTTCATTTGAATTGTATTGCTGATGACTAAGAGTTTGGTAAGAGTCAAGAGATACAATCTGCCGTCTCCCCAAACTAGTGTTTATCTTTGCAACTCATACGATAAATATCTATACTGTCCTCACGATTTGTTAAGTGGAACTCTTCTGGGAGCAGCAAATCTATTTAACTTAGATGAAGATATTCTGCTGGCATATACCTTCCTGGTTTATATCAGTTTCCTAGACCAGTAAAGAACATTTCTGCTCACAGTAGTTCAATCTACTAACAGCAATGACTTTGCATCAAGATGGATAGCTCAATTAAGAGTGTTTGATCCTAGAAAAGAGAGTTAGAAGCAAGAGAACCGAACTGCCATCCTGATATGAGATTGCCTGAAAAAAAAATCCTTTGGCAGAGAAATCTGTGCAGAAACATTTTCTCCTTATTCCTGTAAGAGCTCCCCAGGTACACTCAGACATGCCACTCTGTCTTCAAAGAGCATCTTTAAGAAAAAAAGTCTCCATTTCTTTTCAAGTAAAGGGAATTTGATAAAGGATAGTAAATGGAATTGAATAGCTCTGGGCAGAGATGCTTAATGCCCATTAGAAAGGTGATAGCTTGCCCATGACAGTGGAAGGAGGCAGACAGTTAAGTTTCCAAAGCTCTGCTGCAATTAGGCAGTTCTTTCTGTCCAGCAGACTTCCAGAGATAAGCATCTGGCCATGATATGTAGACTTCATCCACTAAGGAGATTTCATACATCAATTTCAGAACTCAGATGATATTCATGTCAGCAGAGATTCACAAGATCTTCTGAGGGGAATCAGCATTGAAGTGTTCAGGCAAAATCCCCTGCTGTGCCTCCTGAGCTCTTCAGAAAGAGCAGCTTTTCTTTGGGCCTGAGGCTGAGGCACTCCACTCCCACAAAGCCAGGTTTATCTATCCTGGCCTGTACTTACACAAGTATTCCTGATGTCACTATGCTTTTTTTTTTTCCATAATGGCACTTCCGAATCTGTATAATATTAGGATTAATACAACATGAGGATGTTATATTAATATACTTATTAGTCTGTAGCCCATGGTGTCAGGCAGCAATACTCTTGTGATTCCATGCCCTTTACCTTAGCAATTTCAATGTTGCAGAAACATAGCATTTTTTAAGGAATTATTTCTCCATTCCCCCAAATGATATTTCATTTGGTATTTCATTAACAGAAAAAGATACTCTGGCAGATGTTGTTTTCAGAATACTAAATGATTTCCAAGATTCCCTTTATTCAAACGGAATCTCAGATTGCTCTGCTTCTTTGCCATTTGGGACAAGGAGTCCTGAAGGTTGTACAGTCACCTATTGCAGTGGCCAGGTAAGACATATTATGGTTTTCTCTGCTGAGAAGGGAATTCTTGTGACAAAATAAAAGGAGTTTTTCTGCTTCTGCCTTCTCTGATTCTTGTGGAGAGGACAGGAGGCTGGTTCTTGCTAGGCACAAGCCAGTAAGAGGAGATATTTGTTCTGACTCAAACACAGCCTTTCTTCTTCAGCTTTAAAAACTGGAGTACAACCAAAGACAAAGTTTAACATAAAATTTAGATGTCTGTAGAGAGAAAAAAAAAAACCCAACAACTCACATGTATGAGAAACATATCTTTTTAGGTATATCCATCCTAACACAGATTTGATGAACATAGGTCCTTTTACAACAATCACTGCAATCCAGAATGTCTAGTAAACAATGTCTGAACCCTGCTTCAAAACCTCTGTTTCTGTGTACATCAGACATGGCCCCCTTTCAGATTTGGCTGAGACATTCCAAGATTTCCTACTTGATAGGATAGTGCAGCATGAAGAACTGATGAGCTTACAAAGATACTTGGCTTTCACACAGGACCAAAGGACACAAGTAAGAGATGAGAGTGTCTTCAGAAATTACTGACAAGTGTTACCTTTTTCTGAGGTGTCACTTGTAAAGCAGATTCTTTAATGCATTATCCAATGCAAGAGAACAGCCTGGGCAATGACTCAATGCTGATGTGTGCTGAGTCAGAAGCAGATTTTCAGAACACGTCTCATGCTCAAATATAAACCTACAGAAGCAAAGAATGTAACAGTTGGGTGTGCCTTTTGGTGGCAGCATTGTCCTAGATAAGCTTACACTGACCACCACACACTCTTAAAAAGCATTTTATTCCTGCAGACTCACAGATCTTATTCCTGTGAGTTTGGATAAATCTCATGGTTTTCTTTTCTGTCAATCTTTATAACAGATAGGAACATGACGTAGGGTAAAGTGAACACATTAAAAAATTATCTCTCCTACTTTTTGACCAGCAGGTTTCAGAATCATCCTAATTACTCCTTTTTACTTATTCCTTTCCCTGCTGCAGCCTAAGCCGAGCACACCACTGTGGCCTCTGCTGCACCTTGGCCTCTGCTGCCATGAACTCTGCCAGTGCTGGCCTGGGCACCTGCTGAACATCCTGCACAGCTCTTCTCTGAGCCTTCCTGGGGAGGCACACTTGACAGGCCGGATAAAGGAGTTTTTGATGCTATATTTGGTAATCAATCACAAAGAAAGTGAGTGCTTGCAAGGTATCTCTGAGGCACCTGTCCTATGTTTCTTGGAGACTCGGACACCTGCCTGCCTTTGAACAACAGCATTAGGCATGTAGCCTGCAAGTAGGATTAGCAGAGTGGGCTGAATTGTTCATGCAGTTTAAACAGAGACAAGATTGAATCCTGAGCTTACACAGCTTAAAGCATAAGCAATTAATGATAAGAAATAAAAAATGAAAATGCCCTTTCACTCATGAACAGTGTGTAGTTATTTCTAATTAAGGTGAGAAGCAGACTCAACCTGACACTTCTCTCATGCATTCAAACCTGTGCTAGGCCCCAGTTTGGTGAAGTCTGCTTTACAGAGACATTTGTCACAAGCAAACACCTGCGAAGTCCATTTATCACTGACCTTGGCACATTCCTTTTGCTGTGTATAACTGAGGTGGCAGCTCTCTGGCTCTGCATGCGCTGGGTCACTGCACTTCTGAAGTCTCTTTTGGATTCAGTTTCAATTTAGCTACAGATTACTCTATAACACAGAATGTGCCTCCAAAAGTCCTCTGAAAAAGGGAGGTCCCAGTTCGACTGCCTTAAACTTGAGGACCAATGATCAGCCCATACTGAAACCTCCTCCTTCCTTGAAGACATTCCTAGAAAGAATCACTAGCCATCCACATTGTAGTTTACAGTTTTACCCCTTCAGCAAAGGGGTTTGCATTCAGCAAAGAGACAGGCAGAAAAGGAGGACCTAATTTAGACAGGAAAGGAATTTGACAGATCTATCTAATATAGGCAGGAAAAAACCCACAAAAAACAAAGCTTTCTCATGTCTGATGGACAGTCATGGTATGCATCAGCAGCTGAATAAGCACAGGTATTTCTACAATCACTTTTGTTCTTTATTGCCTTGGGTTTGGGTTGGGGTTTTTTGTTGTGTTGGGTTTTTTTTTCTCTACAGTAGCTGCTGATAGAATCTTCTTAATTTCAGCCTTTCCTTGCCTGTTGTAAACCAGATCATCTACTGCTTGACCACTACACATCTGAATGTCAACCCCAGAAGAAGAGTCAGCCTTATAATTCATACCAGCTCTTCATTCAGGTGGATGATCAGAAAGATTTATTGGTTATCTGTTGTTAGCCCTCTTCTGACAGGAAAAGTTTGATCTCAAAAGAATTGTAACTACAAACACAAGACAAAGGACAAAGTCTCAATTTGCAAATACTGTATTCATATTTCAAAATGCTTTGACTGCTTCCCAATACTGTAAAATCTACCATTTCTGCAAAGTATTTTCCATGTAAAAATAACCTAATCAAGACTTCTATCCCAAATAGGAGTCACCAAATAGCAAAAAATACATGGGAAAAAAGTAACTTGCATTATGTCACCAATGATGTTTCCATTAAAATCACATTTTAATTTGTCTCATAAGTGGTTTAAGTTAGTACACATTAAACTCCAGCTAAATGTGAGAAAATTAAAAGGTTTTGCTGCAGTTACTGTTGAGCTTTTCCTACAAAATTTTCTTTTACAAGCTCTAACAAATAAAGATAAAAATCTCATACTGAAGGTAACTGTTATAAAGTAATATAAAACATCTGAACATCTAAATGCTGTTCCTGAGATGTATACTTAATGATTCCTGAAGCCAGAGTAACTTAAAGATATTTTACTTAAAAGCTATTCTGCTGAGCTAATATTATATAATATACTACAAATTTTAGATGCAGTAATTTAACATGTCAAACAGCATACCAGTTCAGGAGAAAATACTCAA
>JAWWLZ010000139.1:43316120-43345754 GCA_035041345.1 Poliocrania exsul
TCCTCTCTTGAAGTTTTTATTGTATTTGTCTGTTTCATTTGTTTTGGTTTAGTTTTTGATTCCATTTTCTGGTTAACTAGCCCTCTTTTCCCTTTTTCCCCTTTTCCCCTGGGGGTGGGGCCCTACATAGTTTATACACATTGCATTGTGGCTGCAAAATGTTAGAAAATTATAATTTCTTTTTAATTCTGTTCAATTTCTTTTGAGTTCGTTTCTTTTTGGTTTTTTTCCTCTGACGGGAAGGCTCTGGGGGGAAGGCTCTGGGAGGAGACAGTCCAGGGTTGGTAAAAAAACTGGGCCAAACCTGAGACAGTTCTTCAAACATTAGTAGAGAGTTCCATCTCTTTCAGTAGAGGTTAAAACAATCCCATGAGCATCTTAATAAGTTTGAAAATGTGCTTGACTAAAGAAATTTTAAAATATTAATATTTTCCTCAGTAGACTAGAATATCAAAAGCCATCACACAACTCAATACATTTAACTGATCAATTGTAAGTATTAATTTCAAAAATAAAACTCAACTCAGAAGAAATTCTAAAGTGGAAACTTGAAGGGAATTTGGTTTGATTGTTTTTTTTAACCAAGAGCATTATAAAAGATGCATGAAGAAGACTGGAAACTACTGAGATACAATAATTGCTCCACTAAGAAAATATTCTTTAAAATATTTTAAATTACTTCTGGTTTTAGAATAAGATTCCTTTGTCTTGGCTGACAGCTGACTCTACTGGTCAATGGTATTCCATACCATATTCTGTCATCATCTCAAGTATAAAAAGAATGAGGAGGAGGAGTCTCTCTCTTTCCTGATTGTGGCTGGAGTGGAGACAAGACGCTGCTGCTGCTCTGCTAGTTAGGCCCCAGCGCTGCCACTTGCTGCTGTTATGTACGGGGAAGTAAATGTTTATTCTTAGTTTCCTCTCTGTTTGGGTCTGTCCTTCAGGAAGTTGAGGTCTCTTGGGAGTGTCTTTTGGGGTGCCTTGTGGGTCCAGAGTGGTTTGTGATTTGGGCTGATGGGCAGTGGGGAGTTATTGTTGCTTCTTCTCATCTTTGTATATATATTGTATTTAGCTTTCAGTTTTCTCTCTTCTGTGTAAATATAAAAGGCTTGCCATTTTGTTTTAGTTTTTTTCTTCTTTCCCTTTTCCTTTGAGGAGGAGGGAAGCTCTGACTGTACTTGGGTATTTGGCATTTTGCAGCTCAACAGGACACACCATGGATTCATCCATTAGTACAACATAATTCTTCCAGGTTATTTGGTCTGATGTGATAAACTGTTTTGAAAAAAAATCCTTTTCAAATGCTATCAATCTGGTATAATTAAAATACAAATAACAACCTCTAATTAAAGTAACAAAATAGCATGAAGATTTGGGAATCCAATGCAAGAGTTTTCTGTCTCAATAAAAAGGTATGAAGGACAAAGAGCTCCTTACAATTTTCTGGATTAAGAGCAACTTTATTTACCAGCAGTTTCAACTGTGCACGAATTAGACATGATTTTTTGTGATAGCCAATTATAGTTTTAAAAATCTATCATTATATCCACAGAAGAATTTCCAGCTAGAACAAAAGGTAAAAATCAACCTTGAAGACTTTTTTATATGACCCACCTGGAATTAATTGGCATCTTCCTCTCATTAGGCAAGGATTTCCCTAAAGCCTAACTTCCTCTTGATTTCCAAACTCTGCAGGTGAAAAACTTTAAAATAGAAGACAGAAATCAATGAAACCTGATACTCTGCTACAGCACTGCAGATGCCTATGGAAACCTGCCACAAAAGACTGCCTGTTGTGTACAAAATCATCTGCAACTACTTTACCTCCGAATGATGATAGATGGTCTACCTCCCGCTTGTTTGTAACTCTCCAGTAGCACTAGTTGTCATCCTACATCCCTCTGATTATCCTCAGAGATTAACTGGATAATGACAGACTACAATCTCTTGTTGACATAATGTTGAGAGAAATCTTGGAAAACCCTGAGAGTAAAAACCTGAAAAAGAAAAGTGCAGTTCTTCTAGCCATGCATCATAAATGGGTATTTCTTCTGAAATTTTCAAGACAACTTATTTTACATTGTCAAATATAGCTAGGTAACATCCTAAGCAGGAAGGATAGGACTTCATAAGGATACAGTTGAACATACTTCACTCTACCCTGAAATTCCCAACAATTGCAAAGAGAAATGGAAAAAAAAAATCTCCAAAGCCTTAGAATTGATTAATTATCTTCAAAACTGGCCTTTAAAAGAGGCTTTTTCTGATGGGAATTACAAAACCCACCACAAACTGCAGGCAACTGTGCAATGGCCAGGAATACTTCTAATAGGCTGTTTAGGGCAGGGAACAGCAAATGGATGAATTGTCAAGAGCAGAAAAAAGGGGGTTAGTCTTGAAGGACGTCGGTGGGTTCAGTACTGGACTGCAATAATTCATATGAAACTGGTGACAACTATGAAGACAAAACATGAGAAAAGGAGAAAAAGGCAGTGGAGCTACTAAGACCACCGATTAAACAGATCAAAGACAGCTACTCCTTCAAAATAAGGAGTCAATTATTTATTTTTTTTAAAGTATAAATTTGCTCTCTGTTATGATAGCTGTATGAGTGTGTGACATTAAAATTTTGTCATGACCTAGTCATAAATCATCCAAAAGGGCATAAAATTCATCTGAGAAAGTAAAGACAATTACTCTAGCATTTCATGCCTATCACCATAAAATATATCCTGTGATCAGTGATGTGATGACAATGCCATGACTTCTTCAAGAGTTAATTTCCTATTGCCTTTTACTCTGCCTGTTCCTAAAGCTCTATAATGCAAACTCTGCAAAAAATAAACCCCTCAGAAAGCTATTTCATGTAATTAAAGTTATGTTCTGCTAACAGGCTCTATTTCAAGACAATACAGAGCATAAAAGTATCATTCACCTAGGGAAATTGTGAAAACTATGAGTCTGGCTCTTCCTAGACTTAGCTTAACTCAATTTATTCATACTGCTTTTCTTCTCCCTTTTCTCCCACAAAGGACAAAAGACCCAACAAAATAATGTTCACAGTCTTAACTGCCTGGAAGTAAAACAAAGCACATTTGTTAAAGCTTGTAGAAAAGAGTGGAGATGGACTTTATGTGAACATGAATAGCATTCAGTGGATTCCTTTGTTCAAAATTTATCAAACTGAGTATAAGGCACACAAACAAAGCACAAGTAAAAAGCATATGCTGGATCAAAGGCTATTTGGAAACTGCAGTCTAAACCAGATGAGAAGTCATGGATATAGAGGAGTCAATTTTTGGCATTGGTATGAATTTTGGAACAGTATAAAGATCAAAGAAAAACTACTGACCATTAGGAGTATGACATTTCCATATCCCCAAAATGTATTGAACATCTACCTAAGAATATAACTGGGCATTACATGGACTCTGCTCTTAGGCTTGACATTAAATGTTAGCCAGAAATTACTCCTCATGACATCTATGCTTAGCACAATTTAGCAAGGCCCAGAGACAGCCAAAATTGTTATGCAACAGAACATCCACTCTGCCGGGAAATATTTTTAACACTTAGAGAAACTTAAAATCTTCCTGTTAAAAAAATAAAAAATAAAAAAGAAGAAAGTTTGGTTGTAGCTGATATTTTTTTTCTGTCAGCTTTACAGATTACAAGAAGTGTTTTATATTATAGCTAAGAGTAAAATGACTTGGTGACCCCATTTATTTGGATAATTCTTGAGGCTGATGTGACTCAAATTCATGGAACTAATTTGTCTGGATAACGGCTTTACAAAGGTTCTGAAGAGTCTAGACATATTCACTGTGGGAAAAAAAGATGCACAATCCATTTTACACAAACTTTTAAAATAATATCCTGCAGTCATCCTATCATGTTGTAAATTGTACTTCTAAAGTTAACAGCAGATAAACTAAAGCAGTTGAAAGTAGCTGTGTTTGTACAACACTGAAAGATATCAAGGGAAATGGAAACTGCCTTTTTGACTTAACCATTTTGCAAGAAATGACATAGCAAAGAAAGAGATTGGTTATCTGCAGTGCTATAGGCTCCACACAACTTAATTTTTAAGGTATGTGAAATTTTACTTAATGATGATTTGATTAAAAAGTAAGCTATTTCTCAAAGCACTACTTAACTATGTAATTTCCTGTCCACACTGATTGAGGCTCAGGGAGAAGAAATGTAGGATTCATGAGATGTTTGAGCACTGTTTCTAGCAGCCTAGCATAGCTTGACTCGCTGAAGAATGAAAAAAGGTGGCGAAGGAAGAGACGAACATTGTATTTGAGTTTTACATCACTCTTTCACTATAGCTATAATTTTAGCTTAGAATTAGGTTTTAAAACTTAGCTCTTACATACTTTGGCCTTACTCCATTGTGGCCTGCCAAACTGTTTTCCAAAACTGGTTTGACTGGAACTGTGTTCAAACATTGCTGCCAAGCTATTTTAGCTCCTTAAGAGGAGGAAAAGAAAGAGTCAGCATTTATTTCTTAAAAAAATAAAAAAAAATAAAAAAAAAAAGAAAGAAAAAGAAAAAGAAAACACTTAATTCTTTATCCTTGATCCAGAAATTCAAATTTATGCATAACCAAAAAGACTGAAATCCCTTCAAAATTAAGGGCTTTGTTATAAAACCACTTAAATTTACTACAGATTGTAGCCACATAGCACAATTCTGTCTATAAATAAACTCTAAGCCCCAGCTAGTGAAACAAAAAACTTTTCAACTGTGCTAAGATAAAAAATATATCTGCAATTATTCATACTGTGGGAACATCCAGCTCAGAATCAAGGCCTTAGAACTTAATCTAAGAAAAATGAAAAAAGCAGATATAAAAACCAAACTGTGTGTAGGTTGGTAGGTACACCTCTCTTCCTACTGGTGCACAACCAACATGCTTGACTATCAAAATACCAAGAAGCTCCAGTGCAGCTATTGCTGCTCATACCTTCAAACAAGAACGAATAAGCTGGTAAAGGCTATCTATCAAACACGTATGTAGGTTTCTTTTGCTGATGTTTCTTAGATTATTCAGATTCAATATTTTCCATTACGCAGCAAATGCAACAATTTCAAGCACTATCTTGACACTTCCCACATTTTGGCAAAGCTCCATGAAGATGGATAGTCCTCTGTTACATGGAGTCACATGAAAAAGACAAAAGCTAAGGGGTACAAGATATTCCCTAGAGAGACTCCTATTAAGACACCCTAGAGAGACTCCTATTAAGACACAAGAGGAAAATTTTTCACAATGTGAGCATTCACCCATTGGAATAATCTCCCCAGGGAAGTGGTGGATTCTCCAGCATTGGACACTGTTAGGACTCAGCTGGACAGAGTGCTGGGCCATCTTGTTTAGACTGCTTTTGCCAAGAAAGGTTGGACTGAATGATCCTTGAGATCCTTTCCAAACTAGTGTTCTCTGATTCTATCTTTTCATCCACTGAAGATTGTTTGGAATAAGAAATTCCCTTCTTTGGGTACTAAATTTCATGACACCATATATGCACACTAAAAACAGTCTCGCAAAAAAAAAAAAAATTATTTGACTTAAACTTCATGTTGTCATACTTAGCTCAATTTTCATGCAATACTGCCACAGCAGATGAAGTTAGAGGGTAAAATTGTGCTAGAATTGTGCTATCTTTTTGTGACCATTACCACCAACACAGAGTGAATGAATGCAGCAGTCTCAGAGCTTGGAGAGCAACAGTGGGATTAGCTGCTGAACTGTCACAAAAACAAGTTTTGAAATGGAATCAGAAAGAATAAGAGTCATGTATGGCAAGTGAAACCCCATTGATACTACAGTGCAACAGTCTGACTGCAGCTTCTATAGGCAAAGCATTGGCACTTTTGTTTAGATAAAATTCATAATTTTAAAGATTTTCCTGGTCATGCTGACCATTCACTGTGAACAATTCTGAGACATCCTTTCGTATGAAAGGAAATTTGGATATGCAACCCAGAACAGAACCTAATACACTCCAACTGGTAATGGAAATTCAGTCTATGGGACCAGACAAAAACTAAACTGAATTACTACCAATTCTCCCACACATACCAAAACATAACAGGCATGGTCAGTGAATTGACAGCATTACAAGTTTTCCTCTATAGCTTCATTACTGCAGAGCTGCACCAGTTGCTGAAGTAGACACTGGCACTGCACACAGATAACAGTGAATCCTCAACTGCAAAGGCTGCAGGCTGGTTTGCAACCCACCTGAATGCAAAGATGTTTGCCAGTCAGCTAAGCTCTGTGCTGCCTTCGCTGCATCAGCAGTCATAGCATAGTCTGAACTAACACCTCAAGATGGAATTTCCACCAAAATAAGTGATGTACCCCAGCTAGATGCTCACTCCTGCTTTCTTCCCTTGGGCCAACAGAAACATTTCTGTGGCTGTAAAGTCAATTAAACTGGGGAATGGAACCACACTAACACTGAGTAGGTACTAAATCAATTTTGACCCAGAGTAGTTTACAGATACAAGTCACTGCAAACTGCACAAGTTCTTGTACCAGCATTACTGCAAGGTACTTATGGATAAGGATTAACTGCTGCAGGTGAGCCTTGAAATATAACTCTCTTGGATGCAACCATTACTCCGAGTAAGGACAAGCTTACTCTCACACAAGGCAGAGCTGTCGGGCAAGCTAAGAACCTATAAAGAGCACAACAGCCCGAATGGCAAGCTTAAAGTCTAGAATGTAACACTGCAGCAGTGCTGATAGTGAATGACTCATAACAATGTGTCAAATATGAACACATCACTGGCAGAAACACCTACAAAGGACAAAGCCATTTTAAGTGAACTTGGACAGTGCTGTTGTTCAGTCTGCAGCATTACTGGTGCATCTTGGGGAAACAGAGATATTTAGAGAATAACTGCTAAAAAAATTCCTTTAAGTCTTATTCCATTCCAAGTTCTGTGTAATGAATTAAATGCTGACACCACACCCTACACCCTGATGTGGCATTCACTGATGGAACTGCCAAATGAAACTCTGACTCCAAGTTACTTGATCTGAAATTCTAAAAGCATAATAAGGATACTACAGAAATAATATAGGCATTATCAGTTCTGCTTTACTAATGAGAAAATACAGCCCAAGTTCTATTTCAGCATGCCTTTATTTCAGTGCCCATACTCTAATTTCAGTGTGAACTGTAGAAAGAAACAGCTGAGAAAGACAAGGACAGAGGCTGCATTTGTATAGGAGGGGTTTATTATTTATTTCAGTCTTTGGTTTCCACAGTTTTTGTAAAAGACCATTAGGAAAGCTCAGCTCCACCACATGCTGAGATGGTCTTAATACCAGAACCTGGAATTCAGGTAGGAGGTACAGCTGAATTCTAGGGCTCATTTATCTAAACCCATACAAACTGGACTTCTCCCCCTTCCTTTCAGTTAAAACTTTCACACTGATGAATGTCTAGGGTTCCCAGGGTTTAGTATATGCCATTTTAGTTCCTAGTATGTGTCTGAGGAAGGGGCTGTGGCAGGCATACAGGCACTACCTTCTTCCTACCACACAAAAGCAAGCTGGTACACTGCACAAGCCTGAAGACACACATAAAACAGTCACACACCCATTCCCTTACAAGAACAGTCTTTTGGTTGTTCTTTGAGATAATTTGGTCTTTGAATGCTGACTCGCCAACTTAAGATTCACTACATAAAATAACCCCAAAATTTTCCAAAATTTTATTGCTACATTTCCATAGTCCATAGATAATACAGTGCTGCCATATTAATTAGCAAGCAAGATCCCAGAAGCAGCTGAAGGTTTAGACATACTTTCTTGATACAGGTGTTCAATGATACATGCAAGGGATGAAGAGAACCACTCTAGATGGTCAAATTAATACCAGAGGCCAGCAAAACAACCCACACAGGATCTGAGCAACAGTTTTGTAATTTCCATTCTTCACTGCTTACAGTGATCAGCCACTCCTCACTATGCAGCCTGGTGTGCGATTATATTCTGAAACATCAGTCTAAACATATAGCATACACTTCACATTTATATATCACATGGTATATACTTACACATTTTTCAGCCTTGAGTGGGATTTTAACACTAGCATTTCTCTCTTCTTAGTCTGAAGCATATCCCACATTTCTGTTTCTTGAAGGCTATTAAAATATCAAGGGTAACCCACTGAGGCTTCTACCTCAGAGTCTGTGCTGAAAAAGTTATTTTTCTGTTCTGCCCAGTAATGTACCCAATTTATGAGCAATACTGAACTAAGCCAAAATACATTTCAGCAGAATGGTATCAGTCAAAACAAATGCTAATGTCAAAGGCTGTAGTATTTCTGAGGGAACAATCCAAACTTTCCCTTCCTGGGCCTCCAGAGTAGAAATCTGCAGTAGAATATTCAGCCTTATGCAAGTACCCTGGTAGATCCAGTTCCAAATCCAGGCAGACAAGTTCTATACGTTATCCAATTCACAGACTTAATTCTCAGGTTAGTTTTGTGGAGGCTTATTTGTTGTTGTTCCTGAAATCCTGCTTTCTAAGCTTGCTAAGAGAAATGCAAAGATTGTCCATATTCATGCTAGTTTTTTATGAGAAGACCACAGAAGTAGCACTGTAGGTAAAGTTGCTGTATACCACTGTTTCAAATCTTCCTTCAGTCTTTGGATGGGGTTTCAAGGGGTGTGTTTACTGTCAAAGAAGAGTCTACATTTAGGACTTGGAAGCTTTTCCCCCTGGAAAGCAGATGCTGCACCAACCAGCGAGGTGATGAAATTCAATGTCACACATCTCACATGCCCTGCTGTGTGTTTCCAGAGTCCTGTTTCCCTGAACATAGTGGGAATCAAAGTATAGGAGAGCTTCTTTGCTTACAGTTCCAGGCTCCTTTCCAGGCACCCCAAGCTGTCCCTCCAGGGAACACTATGAAAAACATGCACATCACTCTGCCTTTCTGCTGCCTTTCTGCCATTTGCTAACAGTTGCAATTAAACCAACTCACTGCCTAACTGTGCGTTATCAGCAATCTTTGTTATCAAATCCTTAGAAAGCATATGGAACACTGGAACCCATACCTCCATTAACTAGGTTTCAGCCAAGCTAAAATACTGGATTCCACTGTTCTCTTATGTAGATTAAATGAATATACTTATCCTATTAACCATCTTCTACAGGAAATTTTTACCAATCATGATGCAGCTGTTTGGACAAATATTGCCTGTTTTCATAAACAGGCACAAGAAAATAATTTTGAAATTTTTTTTACAAAATGCAGATAGTTTATAAAAACCTACTAATAAATGCAAATGAGAGTTGAGAGAGTATTTGGGATGGGGAAAGGAAGAAGAGGGGTATTTTGCAACTTTGGTAATTTCACTGGTTCCTATGAAAACAGTTTCTATTTACAATGCCAAACAGAGACAAGAATCAGGTCAAATACGCAATAGTGGAACTACAGTTATAGTAAAGATGTAACATATTTAAAATAGGAACTATCAAAAATCCTTCATTCAATACAGTTTCACAAAAAGTTGTTTATCAAGCCAGTCTAAAGGAGCATCAGCACTTGGTAAGTGGTATCTTGATTAAAAAGTTGTTACTTTCTTTAGCTCCTGTCCCAAGGAATGAAACTGAACTCTACAGTTCCTATGTTGCAAGAAAAGTTTGATTCTAAACGCCAAAACTTCCTTCAAAAGTTTGAGGGATACCACAGTCTCATGAACAAAGCTTTTCAACTAATCATTTCTTCGGTAAAAAAGATGGTCTAAAAGTAAGGGAAGACAAACATCAGAGGGCATAAGTGAAGTTATGGTATGTTTTACTGCTGTTTAGAGCACATTGAATAGTTTCTTCCAGTGGTGGTACAATTGAAGCAGCTCATACTACTTAGTCTATTCTCCCCTCTGTGTCCATCCCTTAGTGGTGGCTGCACAGCCATGTGTGTGGCCATTCCACTGGAATAGGGAACTGATCCTTAATCAAAAGTATCCCAAGGAAAAAGTGAATGTTTCTTAATCCAGTTCATTGCACAGTACCACAAACAGCTGTGCAGGCATAGAGGGATGGTTACTGGAGCAGGAACAAGAGATAGCAGCCTGGAGCACAATACAAGAGCTTCTTATGTTGACATGGCTTCAGTAAAAAATGCACAGACTGTACCTGTGAGCCCATCCAGACTGGGAAATTTACTTGTTTCACAGAGTGCAGTGGATGCATTTTAATGAAAGAGTGTAAACATTTCACTTTACATAATCGGAAAGCTGACTTAATTTCTTGTGTGTGAATAAAAATGCGACATCAACAGTATTTTACTGCAAATTCTGCTCTTTTTGCATCTGGTTCATTGAACTAAGTGCAAGCCATCTGTTACTATAGGACAGAAAACAGTCAAATGGAAAAAAAACCCCTCTTATTTAATACAAATATAAAATTATTTGCTTAGACAATTAATGAAGTGGAGGGTATAGGCAATTAAACACCATAGAAGGTTTTACAGAGTACTACAAAATTGCAGGAAGGTTTATAAATGTTTATAAGTGGAACAATTAGAAATACAAAATGGAGTTATTAAGTCTGATGTTGAAACTAACTGCCTGGGAATAAGACACAATGAATTAAAATAAATTAAAAAATAAATTACAATGGTCTAATAAAATATTTCTAATTGCTGGACATTGCATGGGAGACTGCAAACAGTTCTGAACTGGATACTCAGAAGTAGCGTCCCCCTAAGGAATAAATGTTGAAACAATTAGAACAAATTTCCTTCACTTAGAGAAAATATGTTACAGGGCTGATTTTTCCCTCTCAGTTTCTTCTCCCTCTACCATGAAAAACAGCACAGTACCTCACTGGCCTAAGACAAGCATTCTACCAGAACACCTCATAGCACATGGTAACTTGTTATCAAGTATTGGTATTTTTCAGTATCAGGCTCTACCATGATGATGAAAGTTGCCTTTTCACAGGGCAAATGAGATTTCACCTAATGACATATTAAGATCTACATTTTAACTCCTGAAAACTTATTGTAATTTCCTTAAAACTCTAAAGAAGTCACAGCAAGAGTTGATTGATATTATACCATCAGTTAGGTTAGAAAAGACCTCTGAGATATCCACTCCAATCTATGACTGAACACCACTATGTCAACTAGACCATGGCACTAAATGCCACCTTCAATCTTTCCTTAAAACACTTTCAGGTGATCTGTGCCTACTGCATTTTAAACAATCCTGTTCAAACTCTCAGGAGCAAACACCATGTCAATCACCATTGCATCCCTGTGCAGCATTTCATCTTCAGCTACAGAGAACAAACTACCACAGAGGAGCTTGTAATACTTTTTTTTCTCACATAAGTGGCATAACACAAGTTTGCTACTGTTCCGCCTCCATAAATTCCTAAAAGTTTTTCAAATACAATGGCCCCTCATTATTTCCTAGATATTGTGTTGCACTAACCATATACTTCCCTGAGCAGAAAACAGAGATCTCGGCAATATGGGAGCTCTGCATATCATCTCAACTAAATGTTATGAATGCACTTAAATTCCACTCAGTTGTTTAGACTCTAAGAAGAGTCAAGGATGTTGGCTTTCTGTCAGGCATTTAGGTTTTTCACATAAATGGACAAATAAGAAGAGTCCATTTGGCTTTGTGCAAGAAGGCAGAAAAATACAAATACTTCAAGAAGGCAGTTACATACAGACTTTAGGAAAAATACTTAACCTCCATAAGTCTGCTTCCAAATATGATTTTAGCTCTATTATGGTCAGGTTATGGGACTGTAGGCATAGTTTGTTTGTTTACACCAGCATGAATCTCTACAGACCACCAAGTTATTCTATACCAACTGATGTAAGTATGAAATATAGCAGTCTCTACTGCTCTGAAAAGTAGGTTGGGGAACAGGAACGACATGAGATGCAAGGAATCACAACTCACCTTTGAGGCTTCCTTAGGAGATATTTGAATCTTTATTAACAGCAACTGTTCGGGTCAATTAGGTTTGGGGCACATGATAAGATATATATCTAAGGATGGTAAGGACAGGTACATAGGCCACGTTAAGAGAGTGGAAACCCTCAAAGCAGGCATATTACGTAAAACAGGAAGTCTCCTCATAGATGGTATTTTTGAAAGTACTAATATCAGCTCTTCCAAACTTCTGCATCTGACACTGAACATTATATTTGCAAATCTCATAGTATTTCTAATGACACAGCATATACTTCTTGGTAATCCATATGACTGAATTTTTAATATTGAATAATTTTACTGACGTACTTGTAGCTAATGGAAATTTTTCTCTTATCAGTTTGTCAGCATAGAAATTTACATAGTGAGTGCATACTCATGCCTTATTGAAAAATATTTCTTTTTTAAAAAACAAATTCATAGATGTAGAAAGCATCTTCTACAAACAGGCCTGAAGGAAGCCTCGAGCTCAGGACTTCCCTCTTTGCACAGAACGAGGCCTTGTTATACATGCAGAACAGCTCTTCCTTATCAGAGGGCCCCTCCTTGAGTCTTTGTAAAGAAAGAGGGTGGATGCAGGATGGTGAGCAGTGCATAGGTGTAAGACATCAACAGTTTCTAGAACACATTGCTGAGGGAAAGCAACAACCATACAACATGTAAATTACACATTAATGTACCTATTATTGCAAAAACATGTAAGAATGTTTGCTGGCCTAATTTCCACATAACAAGACTGATGTTTCATGATATTTCTCAGTACTACCCTTAAAAGTTCTCCCTCTCATCAAATCCTTGCAGCAGAACAGAGCAACTAAAATCTGCAACTTACTGCATTTAAATAATAACTACTGCTTTAAACCTTAGAACAAGTTAGACTGTCATTACAAGGATCAAAAATACTGCCTAGTCATCTAAACTACTGCTTCTAAGAAAGCACACTGAAGCACTGTGCCTTTGAAAAGAATCACGCATGCATGTTAATTCTATATAGCCACAAGATTTCCATCTAATTCTCGGTGCTCAAAGTATTTAATGGCAAGTCATATCCCATTGTTTTCTCTCAACTGCATGATAGTCCAAAAACATTCAAGGGCAAAATAAAATCAGTATTACAACAAATCATTCATAAACAGTGAATTCAGAGGAAGTAATTTAGGTCCTCATGTAAGTAATCAAATATCTTCATGATATCCAAATGTTACATTTTCCTTAAGTAACATGGAGATGTTTCTCAATCTAAGGAAACTTAGAAAAGGACAATAATAATCCCCTTCAAATTTAATTTCAACTATTATTTATTCCATAACTAGAACGCATATGGGACTGCACAAACAAAATAAAAGAAACACAATCGCTTTCCCATGTTGTCAAATAGCTTGCAATCCAACTCCAGGCAAAGAACTAACTAACATCAAAGAAGATGGGCAAGGAGCAGGGATGAGCTACATGAACTTACACAGCTACAGAACAGTTTATACACATCACTCACTCTTTTCACTATAGAGGAAATGAAGATTAGATTGAATTGACTGAACTCCCTCCTCCCAAAAAGTGTCATACAAAGCATAATATTCTTTAAAGCAAAAATAAATTTATTCCATACATTTCTTTAAAAAAAAAATCTGGAAAGCAAAAAGCACAGGTGCAGTAAATTTGTATATTAAACATAGATGATGGTAGAAAAGTCTGGCAAAACCATTGGTACGGTTTGTCTTTTCCTTCAGTCCAATCTCAATCAAAAAATGTTTCCTAGTTAAGTTCTCTGCATAAGAAAATGTATTTATTTGCATTTCATCAGTTGACACCTTTCTACATTTTGTTACCTTTCTACAGCAGATAAATTCACAAAAACTCCAGTAACCAGTAAATTGGATTAGTGTAATTCTAATAATCCCTTTCTAGTAGTACATCTGACAAATTAACTTTCAGAAATGAGGTCATTTAGTGAGAACAACCATCCAAGAACTCTGAAAACTGATGTTACCACGACAAAGGAGCAAAACTACCCTGCCATTAATTAGTGATACAGGGAACTACAGCATAACACTGAATCACCAACACTGTCTCTGTCCATTCAGATTACTTACCAGAAATAGCAGATGTGTGCATGCCACTGCATTTCTGATGAGTTGTCACAGGGAACTGAGGGCACCAAAACCAATCTTTCTCTAGCAACTGCATGGAGGTCTTTATGGTTCACCTACATTAACTGCTGGGTGTGGTAGGAAAAGGTAATTGCAAAGGTGAGATGGAAGAAGAACCAGAGCCAGTGAACAAGCATGATAATAATGTGATGGTTTATATGTGATTGTTTCCTCTATTTTTCTCCCGTGTGGCTGGTTTACTTCTACCTGTCAGATGCATGCAGCCATTCAGATACTAATGAGATACTACTCTTTCAAAATCAGTATTGTAGAAGTCATCCTATGCCTGAATTGTTAAGTAAACTAGTTTTAGACTATGTTTCTAGAAGTCATAACCCAAACTAGAGTAGCTAGCTGTCATGAGAACTATGGTGTTGCTATTCCATACCATTCAAAAGTTCATTGCTGTCTGGGCAACATTTTGAGAAGCTCCATCTGTTTTGGGAATTCTATTAACTTTACAATATGTGAATGCAGGTATACTTTATTTGAGAGGACCTGTTATTAAGTTTAACCATAAAATATTCTACTCCAATTTAACACTTACTTCTTTATATGTTGGGGGGCTGCTTATGTATATACACAACCATCACATGTACATGGGAGTCTATGCAGTCTAGGACAGAATCTTAACATCCACAGTACAGAAAGCATAGGTATGACAATTGTCTGTGTATGCTATTCCAGTAGCACCTCTCCCCTAGTACATTCAAGAAACAGACTCAACATCAGCCATTAAACTATAATTTTTTAGACTGTCACAACCTGCCCACCCTCATTTCTACAGGGATTCATGGTCAAGTGAGACTGAAGGAACTAAAGGGTATCTGTGTATGTAATTGCTGCAGTCCACATATTATCATTTAGAGATCTGTAACAATCATCTTGCAAGCACAATGTTTTATTCAAAGTAATGTTGCATTTCTTCTCCAGATGCATGTAGAACAAGATGTCCTGAGCTAACTGCTCATCCTGTGGTCAAGCACATGCAATGTATTTCCCAGCAGTATCTCACAGAGATTCAGAAATCTCTCATTCCACACATACGCAATTCTAAGCAGGAATTTGTGAAGACATGGACAACATTCAGTGCATTTCAAAATGATCTTCCCCTTGGAAGTACACTCAGATAAATTATAATTTTGAGATCAGGCAAGATAGTATTGTGGATCTTGGATGACTGTCAGCAATGACTAAACTTAGGAATCCCAGAAGCCACTCTTACTAGTAACCTTTATAATTCTCACTGGATTTGTAGTGGCAGATCACTTATACAAATGCTTTTCCCATCAGAAAGGAGGACACATTTGTCATTTTCTGAAAGCTCAACTGTTTGCTTCCAACAACCCTGTCAGTTGACTTACCAACACCAAATTCCTCAGCTACTAAACCAGTGGAATGGAGTCTGACCCCAACTGGAGAATGAATAGAAAGACGGGAATTGACAAGACTGAGGTTCAGAACTGTATCATGACACTGAGAGATTACAAAAGTGATGGACTAAACAGCAAAGGTATCATGAAGGTGGGCACTTTCAGATACATGAAAATTTACAGACACAGAAAAAACATTACTCCAAATATTTTATATATTTTTTTAATAAATTCAACAGCATATAAAATAATTTTTAATATCTTAGCATGGAAAAAGCTAATGTGAATACATAAAGTTCTGATTTAAAATCAAAAATATGCATTAAAATGGCATTGCTAACTGTTTTCTATACCTTTGGCTATATGACATTAGCAGGTCACCAGCTGCCTGGGAGGTACCTGAGGGGAAAAGAAATGCCAGAAAATTGCTCATTCTAGTATCACAAATGAATAATAAGTCAAAGACAGGACTGGTACCCTACAGCACATGCTATATTGATATATACCTAATATTGTGAAGGAAAATTTTCCTAAGGGGTTTTACCCTGAAGTATATCATTGTATGAGTCAGGGAGAATTCTGGTTAAAAATAAGACAGCAGGCAAACCAGAAAAGCATGCTGTGTTTAGTTGTGGAGCTTTTTTTAGTGTCATGTGATACCTGTATCATGATGGACATATGCCAAAATACTTATGTAACAAACACAAGTGAAAACTATCAGAAGGTATATGAGTAAAGCTATGAGAACTTTATGATCTTAAACGAGGGATCTTAAATGAGGGAACGAGGTACAGCTTAAGCTCATTTTTTATAATTTGCAGTCTTTCCCCTTCATTCACCTGTCTTAAACATAAAGTCCACTGCAAAATGAACAAAAATCTGCCAAGGCACAAAAGGAGGAATTAAATTTTCACAGCGCCTTTCAATACATCTCTTTTTGCAATGAACACCAGTCACAACTTTTCCCAGTTACTCTGCAGTGCATTCAAGTAGAAATGTAGAAGTAATGTGCATTTTCAAACAAGCTAAAACCTACTTTGACATAAATTGATGTGTGTGTGTAAACTCTGTTCCATTTCTGGTCCCTACAACTGTAAAATTTAGTTTCACACCTTTTCACTTAAGATAGGTGGGGGGTTTACAGTTACCTTCACTTAGAGATCTCCTGCTGGATCCTTATATGCAACATACTTACCCAGGAGCCTTGCCTAGTTGTAGCCCTGTCACATTCATCCTCAAGCACTGATTTACAAACAGAAACCTCCTCCAAAATACATTGTTGCCAAAACACTTACAAACTGAAAAAGTTTTAAAAAGTTTAAAATTACTCTTCTTTTATCTTGTATGTCTTTCTGTACTCACTGCCACTTATGCCAACATATTCATATATCAAATATCCCCACAGAGTAGGTAATAAATGGTATCAATAACAGCACATTGACTCCAAAGTCATTGTTATCCTTGAGTACCTTATTAACTAACATCTTAAGCTTAAAGAAATAGAATTACATCCTGGCAGGTTGAAAATACACTAAGTACGTTAATTTATTAACACAACACTCCCAGGCACATGGTGTGATTCTTGGGGCCATCCTGTGCAGTGCCAGGAGTTGGACTTTGATGATCCTTATGGGTCCCTTCCATCTCAGGGTATTCTGTGATTCTATTATTAAGAAAGTTGAAACTGATTTTGGTTTAATCTGCAAGTGTGTACAAATCTACACAGTCATGCACCTTATCAAGTGCATTTTTACTGAGGTGAAGAACTTTGTTCAGATCATTTATGCATGCACACACTAGCCAACATATGTAGCTTCAGGATCAAAAGCTTTATTGCATTAAAACTTCATGAAGTGCCAGTTTGCATCCACATCTGAAGAATCAAAGGTTGTATTTTAGTAACATCAGTTAGCTTTTACTTAATTCATGAATAATCTTCATCACAACATGTGGAAAAAGAGTAAAAATGTATGCTATTTGTATCACTGCATTTTTTGTAAGATATCAATACAGCTACTTATGTCTCTATAGGGTTGTATTGTTCCTGTACCAGTTTGTATCAGAGCCCAGTGGAGTTTAAATTGTATGGACAGAGTGGAGACAAATGGAATTAATTGCAGCAATGGAGATCTGCTTAGAGGAGCAGGGCAGGCAGGCACCATGTCTTTTTCTATCTGACTATATAGTACATTATTGATATCAATGAAAATAAGTTTAATTTTTTTATAGGCCTGATGCCTATTTTTACAGTCAATCCTAATGTTTTAATGCCATTAGCTAACACAAACCAGAACTCAAAACATTTTCCACAGGGTGTAATCCAAATTCTAATCCAAGAGCCACTGTGTACTGAATCTGCACAGTGTCTACAAGAGCTTTTCATAGAATGCGTTTAGTCTTTCTAGCATAAACAAACTACCATCAGCTTGTTTCAATATATACAAGTTCTGTATGCCACAATCTCTTGTCTTACATTCTCCATCTCTGAAACATCTGAATGCCTCTCAATGTGTTTGTTTTGGTTTTACTGGAAAGAATACACGGGAAAATGTTTGAAAGCTTTAAAAATAATGTTAGGTATTAATACACTTGAAGCAGAGGGTAGGCATGAAGTAATTCCTTTCACACCTGAAGCCAAACTTCAGGAAAATTATATTCCTTTCAGAAGTTACTTTTGCTGGAACGATGTATAAAACTGGCCTAAAACTCAGAAGAAATTACATGCACTGTCAGAACCAAGGGGTGTGATAATCCCACTCCCCCAAAACTATGGTACTTCAGCTGAATTAATGGAGTTCACCTAGACCCAAGACTTGCATCAGATTCACAACACTCTATCATCCAAATGTTACCATAAATCTCAAGTGATACCAAATATTTTAAACTGAAGGATTATGTTCTGCTGCTTCAGATACTTCAAATTTTAAATCTATTCCATTAGACTACTTTTCTCCAGTTGCCAGTAGCATTACACGTTGATTGACTTACACTTCAAACATATTTCAACATGCAAAGTCGGCAGAAGGGAACAATCTCAGGTTTCCTAAACATGCTTAACCAAGTTAGGGACCTGTACCCACTTCATACTCTCCACTGAAGTGTGATTTCCCCAGCTTCTCAAAACGCACTGAAGAACTGGTGTTGCACTGCGAATGCGTGCTTTAAGTAAGTAAACCCCTCCCCGGGTAGCACCTACACTGACAGCAGCTCCAGGTGAAGTTTTTGAGGGAGCTCCTCGGAAACCCATGAGAGCCGTTTCACCCACCCATGCCTCCAAACTTAAAGTAGTAGCAGATGCTACCCCAGAACCAGCAAACAAGGTCCTGCACCTGCAGCCCAGCAGCCCCCAGATGCCTTTCCCCTTGTGCCCGGCACCCAGTGGTGCCTCCGCCCGCGGGTGCTCCGCGCCGCAGCACCCAGAGCTGTCAGAGACAGGACCGGGGCCATCAGGGAACAGTCAGCGCCGTTTCCCCCACGGCAGACTTTAAAAGGCAGCAGAAAAGTCCTTGCCTCTCCCCTTGCAAGTCTCCTGGCGCTCGGAATAACTCCTCGGAGCAAGGAGGGGGATCAGCGCCCCTCCGGCCGCACACCGGGGCTTTCGCCTGTCTCGGACGTGGGACCTCTAGCCAGCACGTCTGAGCCAGCCGAGAGGCCCCGGCAGAGACGCTTCCTCGAATCCCTCGCCCACCCGGTCCCGAGGAAGGAAAAGGCAGGAGAGAGGAGCCACTTACGGGGCCCGGGCACGGCTCCCTGCGGCGGTGCGAGCTGCGCGGAGCTGCGGTGGCAGCGGCGGGTCTCTCTCGGCGGCGAAAGCCGGGGCGCTCTTCCCCTCAGATCCCCCTTGCCCGGCCTTCCCACACGTGCGGGCCGGCAAACCCCACTCCGCCTACTCCCTTGCCATGGTTCCCTCCTCTCCTGCCTTTAGGAGGCAGGGCACCCCGCTCAGCTGAGCAGCGCGCTGGCACAGTGGCGATGGGGGTCTTCCCTGAAGCGTCGGACAGTGTTCCCCGCCGTCTCCCTCGGGGAAGGGGAGCCGGGCAGCCCGGACCCCGCGGCGTCAGAGCCTACACAAACACCCCTGAGGCCCTTGCCCTTACAGACTCCCTGCACCTCCGCGGGAATGACCATGAGAGTCCCACCCGCGACGTTCCCACTTCTCATTACGAACAACCACGGGGTTCTTCAACGTCGATTTGCCCCGAGTGCTTTGATGTTCTGCACGCAAACAGCCCCCACTGGGCGTTCGTGATCCGCCCTCTGAAACACTGGTTGGGCATAACCTTGAATACTTTGTGCAGTTTTGGGTACAACAATGTAAGAAGGGTATAAAGCTATTAGAGACCATCTAAAGGAAGGTGCAAAGATGGTGAAGGACCTTTAGGGGAAGCCATACAAGGAGCAGCTGAGGGCACTTGGTCTGTTCAGCCTGGACAAGGGGAGACTGAGGAGAGACCTCATCACAGTCTGTAACTTCCATGTGAGGGGAAGAGGAGGGGCAGGCTCTGATCTCTTCTCTGTGGTGGACAGTGACAGAACCCAAAGGAGTGGCCTGAAGTTGTGTCACGGGGAGGTTTAGGTTACATATTAGAAAAAGTTTCTTCACCCAGAAAGTGGTTGGATACTGGAACAGGCTCGCCAAGGAAGTGGTCACACTACCAAGAGCTCCAAATGTGTTTGGACAAGGCTCTCAGACACATGGCATGATACTTGGAGTGTCTTGCACAGGGCCAGGAGCTGGATTATGATGATCCTTGTGGGTCCCTCCCAGCTCAGAATATTCTGTGATTCTATGAATACATAAAATCCATTACAATCCTTTACAAATGTTGGCTGTGGATCTGCTTGTCTCTTTTCTATGATACTTTGTCACCATATATACAGTGTATGTGTATTAAATGTGTATACATACATTTTTTTATACACACACACACACACACACACACACACACGAATCCCTACTGTAGGTTTTCAGAAAACAGAGGTTGTTCCATAAACACCAAAACTGACTCATGAAAAAAAGATTTATATTTGAATTTTTATGTGACATTTTTAAACTTACCTCTTTTTGCTCAGATCACAACTTTCCGATGATTTTTTCACAATATCCAGACCTTATGCTACCAGCATATAACTAGCATTTCACTGCTGAGTTAAACTCTTATGTAGATTTTTATGAACAGGCCTTCAAATTTGCTTCAAGAAATATTTACAAAAGACCAGTAATCACATAACATCACCAACTATCCTCAATTCAAGCTGGTTACTGAGCTTACATTTCACAAAAAATTAAGCTAACAGATACCCATTAAGATTTCATGCCAGCCCTACAGTGCTTCTACCCACTCCACATCCATATGATTTCCTGAAGAGACGAATGTCATGAGCTGTCAAGAATGCAGGCAAAGACTATGGAAGTCTGGATCATTTTCAGCAATCCTAGATTTCTACCTTTTTTGCTAGAGGATTTAAAAATTGAACATTTTCCTTTAATTTCATTTTTTGGATCTAAATGTCATTTGTTCTTTGAGCAAGGAGTTGTCTGTCTTAAATACAGCTCTTTCCACAACGACAAACAATAATACTTACTGTTAAAAATTAATACTTATTAGTGTAGGTATCAGATATTTTACTGAAGGACTTTTCTTCTGTGAAGATTCCAGTTGAAGCAGTTGTGTGTATATGCACATCTTCCTCTGTCAAAACAGTCTGTAAAGTGTGAAATTAAATACTTACATCCAATATCAGTGGGGTGTTATGTCAGCTCTGTTATACTACATTTCTTTGTTAACAACCGAAATGTCTTTCCTTGCTCTCTCAGTCACTGTGGTGGCTTTGAAATGTTCACAGACACGTAACTGGTTTTATGAAAAGCAGCAGAGTGCCACAATCATCAGCGAGCATGTTTCTGGGGTTCTGATAGTCCTGTGCAGCCATAGATTTCCTTCTCTTCAGTAGTAAGTCCTTTCCTGTACAGCCAAGATAAAAGACCTGCTTTTGGAACAGTTCCCATTTTGGGGATCTCAAACTCAGGTTGTCAGACTTCAATCTATTACCAGCAGCTTGTAAATCTGTCAGTTCTGATTCAAATGTTTGGTATGTACTAATGTACTTTGTAATTAAAGCAAATTGTTCCAATTTAAGCAGTTGTTCCAATTTGCTGGTTTTTCAGCCTCACAGGGAATGCATGTATTCAAGCTTAATGGTTCTGTGGTTCTATCCTGCAGTCAAAAGTTCAACAGCAGCTCACAGACATACAGTCCAGCTTTAAAACAACTAGAGGAAATCAGTCATGAGGTTCAGTGCTGGCATCAAAATTGGCCAAGAATTTTTTGTTAATTTACCAAGGCTTCCTGGGAATGTTTGGAGTCAGCAATGAGTTCTATTATCTCCATGACTAGAGGTAAAGAGGCAAGAATTAGTCTGGGTGAATGAGATCCCTGATGCCATCACTATGTTATTGGATACGTCCTGGACTGCTGCATGAAAATACTCAAAACCACCTTTGATGTCCTTGTTGAGACTAGGATATTGTTAATCTCCTTTCAAAAGCTTAAATTCCATATTTAACCTGGATAGGTAATGCCTTTTTCCTTCTACAGGGAAGCTCTTTCAGAACTGTAAATCTGAAAGCCAAACAACTATAAACTTTGATTGAGATCTCACTCTGTGAGACTCCGGCTTCATATGATCATGCAGAGGGCCAACCTCACAAGGTAAGAGGAGGAGAAACATATTTGGATATGACTGTTCCGTGACTTAGCACTACATAAGTGAATTTATGGCTCAGAATAATTAGCTATTCTTTGTTTATTTGTAGAATAATAATCACAGACCATTCTGTTAAATAATCATATTGTGTCCCATCTTGTTGGACTACTTCTACATTTAAATTCTCAGTAGAATTTCTATCTTGCCTTTTCTGAACATTTCAGGTATAATAGGGAATGTCCTCAGCCTACTGAAAAATAGCTACATCAATAAGGTGAGCAGTACAACAAACATTTTTTTCCCAATGCGCATCAGTTATTCAGAGAAGTCATGTAACTAATAGGAAGCCTATTCAACCAAAACATTGGCAGTCAGAAGGTTATTTGTTCTTGCCCTAGCCATGTGTGCTGGACAACAGTTTTGACTAAATATTCTAGTTCATATCAAGAAAGTATGCACATGATGCATAAAATCTTCTGAATACAATTGAAAGGTAATTTTCAAGTAGCTGAATTTGTATATACAAACGTTTTACTAAGTGCAATTATACTATATTACATATCAGAAGTCAGATGCTAGAAGAATTAAGTGCAACAAATCTGTGATACTAGTTTTGTGAAATTTTCTGTTACCCAGCATATTCTTGCTATGCAGTGTGTGCTGTTACTGTATGAATGCAAAATGACCACTCTCGACCACATTTTTTAGCTGATAAAAGCAAGGAGATTTATGTACACATAAACAAAGGTAAAAAAATTACTCATCCTCTTTTTTTTTCCCATTCTTCATCTTCTACATGAGTGATGCAATAGAAATGTAAGACTGTGTCTCATTCTGCAAATGACAGTATTTTCCACTGTTAATATAGTCCTTTTACCTTCCTGTTTTTTCACTGTTTTTCTATTTAATAGTTTGTGTTCTGAGTATTTATTTTCCTGGGTGGTGTATTGACAGGAGAAAATGTTGAAGAGATAATATTAATGTAGTTAATGAACACATAGTAAACTTAATGTCTTGAAGTTTAAACATGTACTTATTCCATTTAACCACTTAAAGTAGCCTTGTTTTTCCAGTTTTCAGTCTTAGTGAATCAGTCTGCTGTTAAATGGTTTCCACCAAATGAAATTACTAGATAGAAGTGTGAAAGAAATACTGGCCAGTCAGTGAGAATATGGTGGTCACCTATGTTTATGGGGGTATGGGAACTGAACCTGGAGAAGAAATCCATCATATAGTGGATATAGTACGCATGCACACACCTCTTTTCCTCTGACTTTCAGACTGCACTGCAGATTTTTGGGAGATGTAGAGAGTTGTGACATGATACAGGCATCAGTACTACCAATTTCTACAATCTCATCTTAAGTCTTTAAATGTTTGATCTTCAACACTTGGAGTCTAAATCTGGGAGAAAATCTCCTCTTGCATGTAAAGAAAACATGGAAAACATATATCTTGATCCAAGTGAGGCTCAGAAAACAAGGGTCTGAAGATAAATAACATAAATTATAACACTGAAAACCTGGATGACTTTTAAACAACTATTACAGTTTTTGGAGTCTGACATGATTTTTAGATCGAGTTCACAATACTGATTGTAACTAATGTGTAAAGCTGAATATAGGATATTAGCTCAGAATCACAGATCAATAATATATCATATGAAAAGGTTCAAAAATCAGAGAGGCAGGGTGACAAAGAGAAAAAACAAGGGGAAAGAAAACCTTTCTCTAACCAACCCAACATTTCCAACAAAATTATCATGCCTTAGAAAATAAAGTTTGCTTATGGGTACTTAGCTATGGGGGTAGGTACATTAATTCTATTAATGTTTTCAGGGAGATTTTGTCTAAAGGAAGGCACTTAGTGGTACCCTTAATGCCCTTGTGAGCTGTGATGGCTGGTGATTTGAGAGGAGCAGGCTAAACTCTGGCATCCTCCCTCTTCTCCCCCTGGTTCATGGCAACGTTTTTCATAGTCAGTGATTCCATGCAGAATGTAAAAGCCATAAAAATGAAAGTGTTCTTCCTTGCGAACAGGTTAATACTTGTCAGGTCATGACCAAATTACATAGCAGAATGGAAGCCTCATGATTTGACTACCTGGAATACATTAGCCAATAGATAACTAGGGACTTTCATTATGCAGGACAGATTGTCCTTTAAACTTTTAAAATACAAACACAGAGGGGAAAAAAGTTTGCAATTAAAAAAAATAGAGCCAAGAAGTCTTTTTAATCTGTGTTAATAAATAAAAACCAGTGTATTTTATTAGACTGGAAAACAACAAAAGAGCATTTAAATAAATCACAGAAAAGTAGTGTATCTCAGTGAATAATCCATTACCATTTGCATGGGAAAAAAAAGGTATGAAGATTTAAAAGAATATTTGCATGAACACTGGATAACAATTTTTAACAGTTTGGGGATTTATTTTCTTTAGACATCTTGGCTATGTAGAGCCAAAAATGAATTATTGCTTTTCCATGGTAGGAAAAAAGTTCTAGCAGGACTTAATCCTCAGCTGCCTAAAGAAGGCTTGCCATTTGAGACTTCAAGGGGGTGTGCCAAGGGGTGTGTGAGGGGGAGTGGCAGGAGAGCTGCAATCATCTCCTGTTTTCCAGTGAACACTGAGGTAACCAAGTACCTCCAGCAACCTATGGCAACTCTCAGGTGTTGAGCAACTGAGGCCATATCAATTAAACTTCTAAAAGTAGAAGGAACTCATGCCAAGAAACTTGCCCTGCCTCATCAGCAAAAAAACCCACTTTTTGTTTCAGTTATCAGCAGATTGCTTACATATTAACCACTGCTATACAGTCACTGTTCACAGGCTCAACATACTCTCTTCTGGGGTCAGAATTTGCCTAAGTACTTTAGGGTTTGACTAACCATAATGAATCACATGAGTTGCCTCAGTACAACAGTATTAGCTGACTTGCTGAAGCTGAACTGGCAACATAGGTTTTGGCACATTTAGCGAGAGAAATGTAAGGGTTGGCTTATTTTCATCTCTTCTGCTTTTCCACATGAGCTGAGCATGGAATTGACACCTTAATTGGTCTGAGAGAAGTGAAGGAGGTAATCTCTTAAATTAGGATGGGGTAGTGATTTTGGGTTTTGACTTTTGTAAGACATGAAATAGCTGAAAGTTTTTCAATCTGATCTAGGTAGAGGCACTAGTTGAGTTCAGAAATTTTATGCACTGTTTATGCATATATGTATTACTTGCATTACTCAATGGAGTTCTGCATAGAAGTAGCATCTGCCAATGCAAGCTTGTCTGGGATGGAGAGCAGCAGAAAGAGAACAATAAAGTGGTCCAGCAGAAGTGAAATGCCAAAGCTTAAAATGGAAATCCTTTCTAAATATGGTCTTGGAAAAGTGGTCCCTGTTGGGTACCATTATTGTTATCAGTTCTGCAAGCTTAGGATAGCTTTTGAACCATAAACTTTTCATCTTTCCCAGTAGCAACAGAGCCCATGGACTCTGTGACAATGTCCTGAGACACCCAGCTGTCTTGAAGAGTCCAAACTTTCAGTTTAGCAGGAAGAAAATACCTCTTCTGTGATTTATAAAGCTCAGATAACCAGACAGAGATGTTGCCTCATTGAGTTTCTGGGATTCCTGAAGAAAACACTTCACACTTGAGAACAAACCTTTATGTAAAGGTTTGTAAAGTTTTTTCTGACATGTGAACTTGGATCTCCAAAACTTTGGTCAGGCACTTTGACAGTCCATGCCAATTGGGCACTATAGATACATTGTGTGAAACATGAGCTGCTCTATACATTTCAGTCAGATAGTTAATTTTAACACCAAAGGCAATTCTACATCAATGACACTGCTCTTTAATTAATTAATCGTCTATTACTTTGATGTTCACAACACATTTTAGTTTCAGTGCAGCAGTTTTACACTAGAGCTCCTACTTATCAGAACCTCCAGTTCTCCTAAATCAGTTCCTGTGTTTCAATATGTCTCTATCACTCAGATGACTGACCAAAATTTTTTAAAAATCACTTTTCAGAGTAAAGCAATATTTTTAATTAGCTTTCCCAGAAGATTCCACTGACATTTGCGTTGCTGTGTAGTCCCCGAAACAGCTATTCTTCTGCTTCTCTGTAGCTGAAGATGTGAGAAAAGAACTTCCCACAGGAAAAGGGTGGGAGAGAGCAGCCAGATGTGGAAGACTTAAACAGCCCTTCTGCCCTTGGAAAAGAAGGAATATAAATATATACTGACACATTTTCAAATTCTGTGTAGTGTGGTGGGAAGTTGAATCATTCAGTCCCAGTCATACCACTGGGGAAACCATAATGTCAGCACACTGCTCCATCTCCCCATAACAACAGCATTCATTAATTACTGACATATTCCCCGAGGAAAATAATGTTTACAACTGGGGCTTGTAATTAACTACAGAGATGCCACAGATTCTATGACTAGGTACATTGTGCATGTCTTTGCTCATCAGTGTATCAATGTGTATACTCTATATATTATAGACTATATGCACTTTGAAGCTGATGAAAATGAAAATGTGTTTACAGATTTTTGATGAGTTGAAGCTAAATTTTTAAGTAGAAAGGAAGAATGCAACGTTTTGGAAATTGCACATAATTTTTCTTCAGAATTTATAACATTTGCTCTTTTGATTTTGTTTCTTCAAAGAAAAATATCACCTAGATAACTTCCTACAACTGCCACTGGATTTTGCTTTTGACTTTTTTGTTCACTTTCTCTTCTGAACAATACAATAGAAGGCATAAATAAAATGGTTGTACTGTTCCACCCTTACTATTTATCAGTAAGAGATGACGTGATCATTGAAAATGTATCCTTCAAAATTCTTTGAACCCACCGGAGGAAAGCTGGTAGTAAATCTAAGGTAATACTCATGATGGATTTTTATACACCACCTTTCAGAACACTTTCTCTTGAATAAAAACTATGATTCATACAATATTATTCTCTTTTGATACCTAAAACATGGTGAGCTTAACTGAACAAGAAGTGCTGGAAGACTTATTTTTTTCATGGCATCAATACTTATACTTTATCCCCTTTAGCTACCCACATATGTAACTCTTGTCCTTCAGGATGAGGGGAGCTATTGTCATTCTTTATGTTGAAGGAAATCTGTCTTTAATCAATACTTATTAAATTCATTAATCAATATAAGAGACTGCTGAAAAACTGGAGGACCTGTATCTTGTCCTAGGCTTAAATCTGCTAATTCTGGTGATTGCCTAAGTTTCTACTGGCCTCCTAAACAAATACAAGACCTGAGGCTTTAGGCAGAATTGTGAGTGCTTGTTTTAACCAAATAAGCTTATTTGAGTAAAATATTTTCCTCGATGCAAACTGTGATTAGAAGTGGAAGAAGCTCGTTTGAGTTCAGAGTTGCAAGCATAGAAAGGTAGAGGATGTGATACTGGTAATGTTATATGACTTGTTTTGTCCCCTGTGCTATATTAATTTTAAAGGTAACATGTCCAGGGATTCAAAAAGCAGAGGAAAAGGCTTAATTTGGAACAGTTTCTATCTACATTAGTACAAACAATGCACATTCTTTAATGATGCGTTTTCACATTTGTAAGGACCTCTGTAGGACTCTGGGGAAGAATGTATCCCTGCGAGCTGATTCCTGTCTTATGCAGCCACTTATGCAGGAGGGATAAATGCTCTACATTGTAGAAGACATTGAGTCATGGCTTTACATGTGAATGTGGAAAAGCCTCTTCAGCATAATGGTCAGAAAAACTGAGATTAACTTTCTCAACAATGACTTTCTCATCTTTCAAATAATGTTTGCTTGGTTCAGTACATAAACGAGTTGAAATTTTTTAATGAATCTTATTGCACATAGTAATGGAATCACTGTTTTAGCCACTTTGATTAGTTAGTGGGCTTATACTTGCACAGCTACACTAAAATATATGTGTATTTGCTTAATAAATTCACGAATATCTAAGTTTGCATTATCATTTCTTATTCTTTGATTGATCTTTACATTTTTTAAAATGCTGATGCACAAGACACAATAGAGCAAGTCTGCTAAATACATGGAAACTGCAAAGAAAAATCTAGTCAAAGATAGTCATATCATACTGCAATCTGCAGTGTATATACTCCAAAAAGAGGGTTTTTATCATGGCAGATTGAAAGCTGATAGGAGATATGATTGCAGCATGTATTTCAAAGGCTAAGTTTTGGGAAGAGAGAGAAACTGTTTAGATTGGCAAAAGAACATGTTGGCACAAGAAGACCATGAATACATTTTGGCTAGGACCTATGAGTCAGTATCTATTTTTTGTAGGAGTGATGTATGGGGAGAGGGTAAATAAAGTACCTGGTCTCAAAATGGAGCTAGCTGATTTAGGAAGAAGATCATATAATGGAGTAGTGCACAATAGCTTCACGATGAGTCAGAAAGTCCCCTTTAGTCTTTTGTCTTTCTGAAAGGATGAATGTATTTTTAATTACTAAAGTAGTTTGGGAGAGTGGTGTCTATATTTGTTACACTGCCTGGGAAACATTAGGCCTGAGCACTAGGATTTGGAGACAATTTGTATTTTTATTTTCTATGTTGACTTTTTATAAGAATGAGCACACATGGATTGGATTTATTTCCCAATTTAAAAAGAGTGCAAGAAAACAGGGCTGTGTTAGTAACTACCCAAAGGTGGAAGACAGCCAATACAAAGAATTAAACTTGTTATAACAACACTGTAGCTATTGGGATAAACAGCTCAGCTCTAAATGCTGTGTAAGACATAGAACTAACACCCTTGCAAGTGACTGTTGGACACTGGCTGTACTGGTCAAAAAGTAGTTCTTTGCAGAGTAATTTATTCATCACTTCTCACTGTCAGAACTAATGCAGAGCATAACCTATTAATCCTAGTATTGAAGACCTTCCAGTCCCAAGCTTTGTGGTATCCAGTTTGCTTAAAAATAGCAGATTTCTAGAGCTTGAGCCAATGGCAATGGCTAAGGTGTGGTTTGTAGTCAAGCAGGTGTTATGGTTCCCCTCGTAAATGTCTGCAAGTGTTCAGGCCAGAGAAGGTACAACTCTCCCTGTAACTTTATGATTTACTCTTTTCCTAAGAAATAATGAATTGATACAAATTTCACAAAACTAAAAAACTGTGTTTAAGATAGATACTTCAGGCTACATGAGGCAACACAGCAACTCACCCACCATACCCAGATTCATATAAGTAGGTTTTTGGCCACTGAAATACAAAAGCTAAGAGTTATCCCAGAGCTTCACTGCTATGATGTTTGGAGATATTCCTGTTTCATACTCAGGTGAATCCACACACAATTTATACCTCTTTTCTTTTCTTTTCTTTTCTTTTCTTTTCTTTTCTTTTCTTTTCTTTTCTTTTCTTTTCTTTTCTTTTCTTT
>JAWWLZ010000139.1:43345854-43380772 GCA_035041345.1 Poliocrania exsul
TCCTCTCCTCTCCTCTCCTCTCCTCTCCTCTCCTCTCCTCTCCTCTCCTCTCCTCTCCTCGAGTGTCAATACTATGCTCTAGTTGGAGTAACTTTCCCCCCTCACTTTCCCTCTCAAATATGTTTTCAGGAAGTTATATTCTCTCTTCACTTTTATTTTACCAGGCTCGATAAGCAAAAAGGCTTTCAATCTTCTGTTGGGTAGTAGGTTCTTCACATCCCCGGTAAAGCTAATGGCCTTTTCTTACACCCATTCAAGATTAGTTCCTATTTCTTGAATATGGATGAAAAAAAATGTAGACCAGTTCTTGCATGAGGTCACCAGGGCCTCTACACACAGTGCCTACAGGGCACTCTTACTTCCTGTGTTTTTACATGGAATTTACAACAGGATTGTGTTGGCTTTTTTTTGTGTCTGAACTAAAGCTTCAAGAAGTTGATTTAGTTTTTTTACAGGCAGTTTCAGATCTGCAGAAAATTTCTTATATGTTATAAAATGCTGGCTCATGGAAGCATGAAAAATAGAAAGTGATTATGTCTTTGTCTTTTTATTCAAGCAAGAGGACCTTAAGACAAGGGGATAATTGAAGCCTAGAGTTGGACAAGATTGCTTAAAAGAGGAAATTGTGAGTCCATTCTAAAGTAATTGAAGAAAAGTTCAAACCACTAACACTGAACCTTCAATATGACAGAACTTCAGATATTTGGTAGGAAAAAATTACAAGAAATCCTGAGTAGTAGTAAGTGAAAAAGAAGAAAGATTTCATAGTGAAACCATTAAGTTTTAACTCCAGCACCACTCAAAAGAAAGGGAAACTAGATGAAGTAGAAAGAAAATGTATATTGTTTGGTTTTAAAAAGTAATTGTGTTCAGGAAGAGAGATCTTAAATTTCTCCAAGGAACAGCATCTCTTGTGTGCAGATTCTCTGGTCTGTAGCAGATGTTGTGCTCACATTGCAGTTTTTTGTTTCAGTAGGCTCTCACTTCCTTTACGCAGCAGTCAAAATTTCTTGAAACCAAATGATCTTTTTCATATCTCTCTGCCTCTCTCCCTCCCCAAGCCCCCTCTTCCCCTCCCCATTTCTCTTCCCCACCTTCCATCCCTATTCCCATTGACATATTCACTGCCTTGAGAGGTTAGTGAGAAAGACTGACTGCCTTTAAAAATCAGACCAGGTACATTTTTTATAACTCTCTGGTTTTGTGGGAAAAATCTACCACCAGAGTATGTAGAAATTTGTCAAAAAATCAAGAATGCTGAAAACCAGAATAAAATAAAAAAGCTAACAAAAATTCAAGATTTTCTGTATTGCTAGGCATACTTCCAAAACATCCATCCACAAAAAGTGTGGAGTTTCCCATGCCCAGTATAGAAGCCAGAAGTGTTACTGTAATAGTAATAGTTAGCCTCTACAAGTTGTGTCAGTCTTCTTGTCCACAGGGACCGATGATCACATATGGAATGGGGGTGGATCTGGCAGTGCAATATGAGAGCCAGTTCCTCTCCTCTCAGAGAAAGCTGAAAGTAGTGAAGGTCATCCAAAAGTGGCTTAAACTGTCACTGCAGCTTGCAAGGGCAGCTTCCCACTGAATCTAATGTCTTGACTAGCTTGTTATCAGAATACTTCAACAGGACTGTGGTTCAGCAATGCCAGAGAGGTGGATTGGTGTTATTCCTCTTTTAAGCTATGCTTGTCATTCATGCTATAGAACTATAGGCTTCTAACTTAGCTAGTCTTCCTCTCTTATTTCCTCCAGAGCATCAGTCAGAGCAGAAGTATAATGTGGATGCACTGAGTGGATCCCTCCAGCCTGAATTGAGTATTTGTGAAGATTTCCAAGTCAGCCCCTGAGGTTCTGTGCCTAAACCCAGGTCGTGTGAAGTGTGTAGTGGAATGATACGCTTCAAGTTTGTTGTTCTTTCTTCCGTTTTTGGAAAGGAGAGAGCATTGGAGTGACAACAGAAGCAAAAGAGTGTTGACTGGTGAACCCTCCACCCCATATTACAACGATACAATGAGAAGTTTACTGCTGTTCTGATCAAGACATACAAAGACATAGGAATGAGGTTCAGACAATGAGCACTTACTGTAAGAGGTTTTTGGGTAAAACCTGCTAATAAAAAGCTGTAAAAGGTTATAGGGGTCATAATGCTAAAGATGCCAACTCGGAAATTCTCATTCATTGAATAGATGTACTAACTGCAAACTTATTCAAAGAGAAGAAAAAGGTCCCTTTATTCAGGTTTCAATTTTGTAGGGTGCTGCACACCTCTGAGAAGATTCTTGGGGTGTTCTGTGCAGGGCCAGGGTCTGGACTCAATGATCCTGACGGGTCCGTTCCAACTTAGCATATTCTATGATTTCATGATCACTTTAATCCTACTATTTAAAGCCTCTTGAGTCTGGGTGAGTTGAGTAAAGAGCAGAATTAGATTCTTAATCAAGAAACAGTATTTTCCATTAAAAGGGAAAGAGTAGTTCACGGTGAAGAAGGATGCAGGATTGCTCAGGAAAGTGAAGACTTGCAGCTGCCTTACACAATGTATCATCCACCAACAATAACAGACACATGTTTTCTATCCTTAAGTGCTACTTACCACTACCTTTTTTTTTTTTTTTTTTTTTTTTTTTTTTTTTTTTTTTAATTCAGCTTGGAAGATACTTTGGTGTACTTCCTCCCAACAATACTCTGATGCATTTATTGTGACTTCTTCTGCTGAATAGGAGCAGCTTTCATCCTATTCTCATTCACACCCTCCAAATAAGGTAATTTTAGTAGGTTGCTTTTACAAAGAGGCCTCAGACTTGCCGCTATTTAGTTCTACATCAGAGGTTGCATTCAAGAGAAGAAGGGGTGGGAGAAAACATCTGAAAAAAAATAGCTTCTGTTGTTTTTTTTTTAACCAGTTTTCATTTTAAAAACTAGAAATGTCTCAACTTGTACAGATTAGACAACAGAAAAAAAGCAGCTACCTCTCATGCCACTGCCATTAAGAACAAGCACATGAAAACTCCTCTAACTTAAACAGTCTTGTTAAATGCAAATTTAACAAAAAACAACCAAACAAACAAAAATCCCACAGCATTCAGATACAAGATGCTGAAACAAAATATAGTTTTGTGTTTCTTTTTATATACTAAATTGTTATCTCTGACTACTGCATTCTTTATCCTTTGAGTAATATGACAGCTATAAATTTTCAGGGAAAAAAATATCGTAATGTGTACCAGGCTCCAACAAATATCTATCAATGAAATCCATTGAAAAACTTTTGAATACAAATCTTGATTTAATTCAGTGTTGTGAAATCATCTTCTTGGGTGGAATCCTGAACCTGTTCAACTTGATCAAAATTTTTTAAGGAGTGGGCATACTGCATTGCCCTTATGGTATTTAAAATACCTGCTAAAAGATTTACAGTTACCAAGGTGATGTAAAATCTTAGTGGGCTTGTAAGAAGAGAACTACTGATGAAATCATGAGAAGCACTCTCTGCTACCACCATGTTACATCCTGGAGTAGAAAAGCTCTATGTATCTTTGCTCAGTTTTGCTCAAACCTGTGGAACAATGAGGTTTGGTAGGATGGCTTTCTTTCAGTAATTTTTGGAGCAAGGCTTGGTCCTTGGCCCATATATCTATGTGGACATGTTATTGCTCACAGTGCTACTTCAGTATATGTTTTCCTGAAGACTTCTAGTGCTTGTGCATTTGCTGCCATGATAGCAGTACCTCTTAGTCGTTGCAACTTGACTCCTCTATTCATTTGGTGAAGAGGAAGCTATCACACTTTTTAAGTGCAGAGGATTACTTGCTCAGAAATCGGTTAATCCTGTAATTTGTTTCTAGTTAATGATATAAAAATCATTTAGGAAAAGAAGAATCTGACTGCACAGCCTCTGAGTAACCATTAAACCGTCCAGATGACAGACAGAATTCGTAATCCCTTCAACATGTATCAACAACGAGCATAACAAAGAGAAGAATTTGGCGTCCATAAATGGATTTCTCAAAAGTCTGAAACAACCCCAACCTTCTAGTCCGTAATTTTCTTTGCAATTTACTTCCTCATGTTAATAGTAATGTATTGGATCATATGGCAAATTGAATCAGTTGAGGAATTATTAATGTAACGAATGCTGGGAAAATAAGTTTATGATGAAGTCAGTGTAGTTTGTGAAATTTTATTTCATAGAAATGATGGGGCATGAAGTTTATTATACTTTATGCCTACAGTTATTCCCATATCAAAATCTAACCAAGGTCACTGTTCTGAGTGGAAACCACACGTGATTTACTAACTGGAAAATTACACAAAGTTCTAAATTACACAGACCTTGGATTTCTACTTTACTAAATCCACATCACATATTTCTCTTTAAATAAGCCTTCAAGGGCTTTGTTTGATTGTTTATTTAACTGCAAAACATACTGATGTAATATATTTGCCAATATCAAATATGGAAAGAGATTATTAAGACAATGGAAATGAAGGCTATGTAGTTTCATTTAGTCATCTGCTTTCATATCTTCCAATATGAAGATATGAAACTCCCCCATCAGTTACCACAAATTATGTTTTTATGATCTCATTAAAATGGTCACAAAAAAAGTCACAGTGGCATATTATCCTTCACAGTAAAAATATACTTGAGTGTTATTAAGCGATAGCCTAGAAAAAAACATCATATCTTCCAAAAAAGGGCATTTCTGCACTGTTTAATCAACTCAATGAAGTGTCAGACCCCCACATTTTTCTTAACTTGATAATTTTTTTACTGTCATGATAAAACTGTTCATTTGTGAAGACAGATCTTCGGTATCTTTAAAGCTTTGTTTCAGATAAATGTTTAACCATAGGATACCTGGAGGGGTTTTTTCTAAAAGTAAGTTTTTTGAGGTTTTTCTCTTATAAATTCCATGTACCAGGAACATTTCTCATTGTCTCGGTGTTTCTCTCATCTAGTTCACATTTCTTTTGCCCATTTCAGCATTATACTGAGAAGATAAACAAAAGCCAAATTAAAAAATAGCTATACTTTTCCACAAATATATAATTAAAGATGAAAATATTAAATGTTATGAAAGAAATTAATTTACACCTTAGATTTTGGAAATATTCCAATTAAGGTCTTGTCCAAGGAAAAAGAGATATTTTGACAAGAAAAAACAACACCGAAAGCCAAAACATCAAAGAGAGATAAAATTACCTTGAATCTCAGTATTTTCTTGTATGATTCTGCAAACACTGAACTTTCTGTCAAAATACACCACTAAGATTAAGACTTCAAATTATTCAATTGAATTTCAATGTTTTCTAAGATTATAGAGATTGTAATACAGAAGATAAGCTTGTACACTTGAAATTTACAGAAATTGTTCCCTGAAATTTATTTTCCATGTAACAATATGTAATAAATACTTGACAGACATTTCTGAAGTTCAAATTATGTTCCTTGAACATCAGTCCACAAGTCTACAAGTTCTTCTGCCTTCCCAATCTGGCAATTTGTTTTGCCCTTACTCCCTCTTCCTGTGCCCATCAGATGCACTCAGAGACAGCGGAGCTAGATCCACCTCATGATTACTGGGAACTGCTGGGAGAAATTTTTGACAGTGGGGAAACTTAAATTGTCAAGTGCTATTCTCTCTCTCCCTCTGAAAAAATCCCAACATTTTCTGAGAGCATTCTGCTCTCAGGAACCCCCTGAGATGCCTTCATTCCTCATGAGAACTGTCAAACAGTATGCTAAAAACCTTAAGTTCTGCATGCCAGAGAGCAGATGGTTCAGGATTTGGCCCTTGTCTTCACTGTGCAGTTCATTCTCAGCAAGAAAGAGGATGCCTATGGGACACAGAAGAGTGACCTGGGGACTAGAATAAAGTTCACATAGTTCCTCAGTTGTGTTAGCAAAGGGCTGAGGATGTTGTTGACAAGAGACAGACAAAGAGCTTGCTGGGTTTTGTGTATGTCAGACTCCCCAAGGGATTCTGATTTACACTGAAGACAAAGGCAGGTCATGAACCATACCAGGTGTCATGGGGCAGTTTGCCACACATGTTCACAGCATAAGAATGTATGACACCATATTCACAATAAGGAAGATGCTACATAAGAGGATTTATCACCTGATCTTTACGTGAGGGTCCAGACTGACAACTCTGGGCCATTTGGGATGTCTTTAACTTTGAAATGCTATCACAGCAGCTGAATCATTAATGTCCTTCTCAGCCACTCTTCCTGCAGCATCAGTAAGGACAGAAAGGGGAAGAGATGGGCAATCTCTGCTGGGCAGGGCATGAATACCTCAAGCAGCTTCCAGGACTAGGTCTTTTGTATGCATCATAGGAGAACTGGAGTCTTTAATGGCAGTTTCCTGTGCTTTATAGAGTACTACCAGCTTGGCATTGTGGCAGCTATGGATGAAGTTCAGTCATATGGGTAGTTTTCTAATAAAAAATTATCCTTATGTGCATTTGTTCCCCCAACCTGATCATGTACTTTCCCCTGCCAATTTTACACTGCACCTTAGGATTATGGAAAATAGCTTTGCATAAATGAAAAGAACCAAACCAAACCACAAACCCCATACCAGTTACAACTGGAAGGAATGCCATGTGTTCTGCTTATGCGTAAAAACATGTTGAAGTAGCATTTGCAACACCTTTTCTTTTCAGCTCTGTTTTCAATAACATTTCCTAATCACCATGGAGCTTAAGTCAGGGATGTCTTTCCCCATAGTTCCACAAGCAAGAAAAACACTCTCCTGCATTTCAATCGCACTGCTCCTCAGTCCAAAGTTGAGTCACTCAAAGATTTTCAGAGACCTTGTGTCACTGACAGTTCAAAATAAAAAAGGTTGTGTTTTGCGTAGCTTCTATCAGCTGCCTGATGGCTGTTCAGCCCCTGCTTGGCAAGGCAGAGATGGCATTGTCCAGAGAACACCCACTATCGATTTGCAGAATGAAGAAGCAAAAATGAAAGAAGGAGCAGGCTCTACAGAATCAGACCATCTTTCTTAGGAAAATGGTCCATCTCCACCAGTGTGTACACTGATGGGATGAAAATTTAAGTGTGGTGACTCATGGTGAAAATTGACAAAATAGCCACAGAGAAGGAGACAAGGTAAAAGATCATTGTGGAGGAGAAACATGAGTTTCTTGACTTAGGAGGCTAAGGCACATCAGGTTCAGTTTCCTACTATGGTCTCATGTTAGGTTTCCTCTTGGGGCAGCCACTAGATCCTTTGGGCCCTCGAGTCCAGAGACAGCTTTGCTACTACTGCCTAAGCCCATACCAGCTGTGGAGGAAGTAATGCCAGAGCATGCACTCTGCCCCCCAAACTGAGTCAAGAACAGCTGTTTGGAAGCCACATAGGACACAATATTTAGTTAAATCCTTTTAAGAAGAAAGTTTCTGCTTTCCTATTTCCACTCTCTTTTCCACAGGGATAAATTATGGGAAGGGAGGATATTGGTGCTGAAGGAGCAGAAAGTAACTAGAAATAGAGGCTTTCAGATGTAAACTTTCATATATGCAAGTTCTGCCTGCACCATTGAGGGTCAACCTGGGCTACCATGATGCAGTCCCATTCCTACTTTTAGGGAGGCAAAATATTTTCTGACTCTGAGGAGACACTTCAGCTAAGGCCCAGACCAGGACCCAAGATTCTGCTCTTTCAGGAGTATTTCCTCAGCAGATTCTTGCAGCTGCAGTAGCAGTAGTTTCTGCATGATGATCAAATTTGCATATATGTTGGGGTCCCCTTTGGGGGGTCCAACAGCATCAGGCCAGTTGCCATAGCCTGACTTGCAAAACAGCAGCACTGAGCAGCTGAGGCAAAGGGAAGGACTGTAAAGGACAGGGCTCTGAGGCATCGCTCTTACATAACGCAGTAATGTCTAAAGTGTGCTAAGCAGATGGCTAACGAGCACAGACACAGAGAGGTCTGCCCTATGCAGGCACAAAGACCATGGAATAGCTACTGAGACAGTAGGATGTGAATAGTTCTTGTGATAGTAGTATAGATGTAGACCAGCATTAGAGATGTAAGCTGGCAATTAACAACTCAGTTTAGTTGCTCATATTGTGGCATGCAGAAAAAAATACAGTGTAGACATGTGCTTTATGCATTGACTATATTCATTAAGTTAGTCAACTGTTAACTAATTAACTTTTATACAACCATTTTGTACAACAATTTCTGTAGCTATGTGAAGTTAATGATACATCTCATCCCACAGTTATTTTTTCATAGAGATTGCATCCTTTACACTCAGATGAGGACCTTTCAACCGTGATAATTCATGTACCCTGTGAACAATGTTGGAACAATACTCTGGACATTCCACTCTGGGAATAGATTACATCAAATGCTCATGAAAATAATTGACAGAGATAAAGAACACAAATTTAATACTACACAGGGTGAGAAAAATTAAAGAGTTAGATGTTTCCTGAGCTTCAGGGCTTTCAGCCCAGAACCACCAGAAGCAGTTAAAACTTTTTTTCAGAACCCATCCCCAAATTTTTTTTTCCCCAAACCCAAGCAGTAGTAATGGAACATGAAAAATATTGAACAGGTGAAAGTGAAATAAAATGGATTCAACTATAAACTGGGTAAATTTTGTAAAAGCACCCCTGAAATCATTCATAACACCTTTTCAGTCTGAACACTGAAGTTTTTATGACCCTTGCTTAATCAGCTATTTCTCAAAAACTAAATTGCTTGTCAGTAGCTTAAAGATTATTGTGTAATCTGAACCTCTTTATCACAGAAGGTTAGCAAGTGAGACTTCACTGATATCTTTCACAGTGTCAGGTTATTTCCCTAATCCAGTGGTCAATAAGGGGCCAAGGCAATCACCTGAAATTCAGAAGGATCTCAGGCACAAGGCAGCCCAAGTTGATGCTGGCCACTTACTGTGATGGCTGCTTATCAGTAAGACAGTAGGAATCACATCAGTTTCAGTTGTTCTGCATAGACATTCAAAGAACTCTATTTTGCTTTAGCACTGTATTAAAAAAAAAAGGAAAAAAAATTAGAAGCCTAATCTTAAGGTTTCGTTTTTAAGGCAGAGAGAAACAAATTATCTCAAAAATGCACTTTCATATGGTGTGAATTTGGGATATATATTCTTGAGAAACAAATTTCACTTTTTTTTATTTCCCTACATAAAACATCACAGTTTGTGTAAAATTTGGAATGTAATCAAAATCAGTTCACAGCTATGACACACTTATGCATAAATCTTGTAACTTAAAAGCCCACAATTGCTTCAATGAATTCTGGTAAATGGGAAGCTTCAAGATAATCGAACTCTTTGGTATTTTAAACATAGCTTTACCTAGTTCTTATACAAAGGCCAGGGAATACATTTCATGTGTTACCCACTTTTCCTTTTTTCTGTAAGATTAGAAGATTTTTTTTCCCTAAATCCAAATATACCATATTCATTTCTTTTTCTTCATATTGAGAAAATTGCTCCAGGCAGACCATTAATATCATCTCACAAGTTAAGAAAATGTTCTTTGTGAAAATGTCGGAAGATGCCCGGCTGTAATGATTTTATTTTTCATTGAGCAATACTTCATCAGATAATACACAGTTGTGGTCTGCATTGAACTCAATATCCTTATTTTCTTCTCCTAAGTTGTTGCTGAGCCTGTGACTGAATATTTCAATGGAAATGGTCTGAGAAGATAAAAATCCTTTTTATAAATATATATTGCTCTTAAAAATTATTTTTATTTTTTAATATCATTTAAGGGAATAATTCAGGCCAATTATCCCAAATCTGGGCCGATACTATGTATGATGCATTGCATATTGTGTATCATACATGTTATATGATATATGTTATATGATAGAAATATCACTTTATTTAACTGCAGAATAGCAGCAAAACCATTCCAATTTCCAGAAGTCAGTTGGTATTCTTTCCTTCAAAAAAATTTACTTTTATAACAATGCAACAATGTTTTATAACAAGGCCAAATCAAAGACTGCTTTGAGCAATTCTTGAAAGAAATGTTGAAAGGTCAAACCCAGTACAAGTTAAACAATAAAGTGACAGCTGCTGCTTGCATCCTTTACCTTGTCACATGCAGCTCCAGCTAGATTAACCAGGGTGAAGTTTGTGTGTCCAAGTGCATTTGCCACAAGAAAGTTGCATGTTCCCTGAAAAAGTTCAAAAGTTATGAAACAAGTATAAAGAGACACACTGTTTCTGAATCCATGGTACTGATTATCCTGGGTGTCAGTATGTTCTAAAAGAATTAATCTTTGTCATTGGACAACTGGCATGAAAAACCCTGACAAAAGGAAATAAGAACAAATCCTATGAGAAGCAGAGCAGCTGAGGGAGCTGGGGTTGGTTTAGCCTGAAGAAAAGGAGGCTCGGAGGGAACCTTACTGATCTCTACAACAACCTGAAAAGAGGTTGTAGCCAGGTCTGTTCTCTCAGGCAACAAGTGATAGGATGAAAGGAAATTGCCTCAGTCTAAGCCAGGGGATGTTTAGATTGGATATTAGGTTTAATGGTAACACGGCATTGTTAGGGTAATGGTTGGACTCAATTACCTTAGTGGTCTTTTCCAGACTTAAAGATTCTATAATTCTAAGAAATTATGAAGGCATTAAAACAGTAGGGCAGGACAGTGAAAATTGTGGAAGAAAATAATTTTGAAACTACAAAGTTACACGACTCTTGAGTATAGCTGATGTAGATATATTATGCTCAAAAATGTATTAATGCACTGTACTTTATATGGTAAAAGATGGTACTATATCCCTTTTTTTCTAATATAAAAATCTATTTTTCCATGAATCTTACTGGATATCTCCATTAGAAGAAGACTGCTAAAAAAAGTTAGTTGGCTTTGATGTAGTCCTGTTTGGTTTGTTTGTCATTTTCAACCACTAATGTACAAAGACCTGTATGCTGAATTGCACAAGAAACTGCTGTTATGCACAAATCACTTCTTGCCAGCACTGAGTCCAGAAGCATTTCCTTGGTGAGATTGACTCCATTGAACCTAACAGAAATGTTTACATATTGGAAGTGAAGTGTGTGCTTTCAGGATTTACTGGATGGATGAGGCTAAAAGCTGACTATTGGTTAGGCATATTGAAAATAATTATGCTGGTATAATTCTAGTGATGCCTTAGGGGTTTTTTGATTTTTGATTTTTTTCATTTTTATAGATTTAGAAGTACTTGTAACTGTAGTGAAAACGCAGACTTTAGTAAGTTCAATGTTTATGTATTTTAACCCCTATCCCATATCAATGCCTCAAATTCTTTTAGCTATTTACTCTTCTTTTCAAAGGAGAAAGCTGAATGATATCTTAAGGCCTGTGCTACGAGACATAAATAGTGGCAGAATGATCTCGAAGCCAGAACACTGGAAAACCTCCACGTGCCCTGTGTGCTATGAGGAAGAGAAAGATGATGAAGAAGGGGTCCCACTGTCCCCCAGACTCAAATCCTGATAGAGTGTGCCGGGGGCAGGATGGGGCTGGACCGAGGGGATGTGTAAAGAAGGGTTTAGGTGAACAATGTTATAAAACCCATGGAAACCAGGGCTCAGGGTCACATCATCATGTATTACTGAAGGCCCTAAGCCTGGACATTAAAGGACTTCCACTTTTTATCTTATCCCACACTAACTTGGCTTGGAGTCCTGCTTTCTGCGGTCTCTCAAGGCATCACTAGTCCTCAGTGACTGGCCTTCTTCACGAGACACTAATAAAGGGCTTTATTGGCAGTTGCAGCAGATATGTCAAAACCTATGTAGGCATGGCAATTCAATGTTCCTGATCCTACATCTTAGTTGAGTCAGAGCAGTAGTCTATGGAATGTTATTTTTTGTTGTTACCTCGCTGTACCCCTACAGATGATATAATTTTCAGGATAGTTAAGGCAGCGGTCTCCATGAAATGCAAATGGAGACTGCATTTGGAATGCAAATGGAAAATGTAAGAGAAGTTTTAGAAGGTTGTGCTTACTGCAGCTTTGCTTGACATTTGCAGTAGGAATAACTTTTATCTAAACCCAAGTTCTGTTTACAGCTACACTCACCCATCCATTATTTTTACCAGTCCAAGATAGGTCAAAAACTCTGGCAGGATGTTGCGCAACAGATTGCTAATAAACAGGCTTCTCTGAGCAATGGCTTAGTTTTACAGCTATTAACAAATGAGAAGCAGAGTTAAAGTGCATACGCATGTAGGTCTGAAAGTTTTCTTGACTCTAACTGTAGGACTTGAACTTGGCTGTGATGAATCACAATATGTACCAGAGAAAAAGTAAATATCTCTGGGGAACTTTACTTACTGGTGGTAACAAATGCCAAAAGATGATGAGGTATGGAGTGAATCATAAAAACCCCTCATGATGGCCTGGATTTGTGGATAAGGAATGGAGAAAAAAACCCCACCTCATCTAGGCACTCCTTAGCAAGAAAGCGGCAGGATTGGAGAAACAGTGGCATGACTGGAGCCAGTTTAGCTGTTCCCATTATTCCCTTTCCCTTGAGGTAAAATACATTTTCGCTATTTGTAACCTCATTTTATTTTCAATTCATGTTTTATCTTTCACAAAACAAATTAAGCTTACTCTGTTCTCTACAGGCAAGAGGATGATATGTGGGGAGCTTCTGCACTCCTTTGTGGATTTGGGAGGTCTCTCATTTATTTCTATGCTTTGATGAGGTTAGTTCCTATTTGAGAAGAACTGATTGAATCCACTGATCAGTATAGACTACCTGAGCATTTTACTAGCCTCTGAAGCTATGGTTTATCTGAAATAATATATTAGCACATCTAGTCATTTGCACATTGGCATAAACACTGAGAAAGGTTAGCTTTTTGCTCTGAATACGATAGCAATTCAAAGAGAGTTAGAGATACCTGTTCTTTATCTTCACACAGGTAAGCTGGGGAAACTATCTCTCTGGCATTTCTTTTTGCTCCAAGAGGTAACACATTCCTAGCAATAGGTAAGGCAAAAGATGGGAAATCTGGTGTAAGAATGAAAACTGTGTGTTACAAAAAAATCCTCCATTGTGTAAATATGCGAATGCAGCAAAGTCGTGAATTATAGACTTCAGATAAACAAAATTCAGTGTTTCAGTTTCAGTAAGTGCAGCTTTTGTCTTTGACATACTGTACATGCTGGGCCAGGGAACAAACAGAAATGGGGGGAGGCGATCTGAGACAGAGCTCCCTTTATATTTCCTATCTGATCTTCCCTGAAAGAAGGGGAGAGAAAGATGGAATTCTAGATAATACAGCAAACCACCCAGGCTGCGCCTTCGGGTGCCCGGGGCAGAGGCAGCGCCCCGGGCGGGTCGGGGGCAGCGCGGCCGCGGCGGGCGGGGGGCGCGGAGCATCCCCGCGGCATGGCAGCGGCCGGGGAGGTGGAGCCAGCCCCTGACCTGCCAGCATCGCAACGCGGGCACAGCATCTGCTAGGATAAATCCTCCCTTTTCCCTTCCTATCTGCGCCGGAAAACGCGAGACAAAAATATAATGAAAATATATTATTAAACACAACAACAACAAACCAGCAGGGCTGGCAGGAGAAAATCGGGGACAGGCCAGGTGCGCAGGGCTGCCTCTCCGCTGGCGGCGGGAGGTGCATGAGGAGCTGGGCCGGGCGCCGCCGCCATGGAGCACATCCGGATGCCCAAGGTGGGTCCCGCCGCCGCAGCATCCCTGCCGCGCTCCTGCATCCCTGCTGCGCTCCCGCCGGCCTTTATCCCGCGGGAAGGAGGGAGGCTCTCAGCGCAGCCCCGCGGGCCTCAGGCTGCGCACAACCTTCCCCTGCGGGCTCTGAGCTGCTGCTGCGGGCTGGTTTCGGCCGGTCTGCCCGGCAATCCGCTCCACGTGCCGGCGGTGGGCGCGGTGCTGTGCGAGGTGCCCGGGGGTGGTCGGGCATTTCAGCTGCGCCTGGTGCAGCCCCCGAGGCCCGCGGGGTACCAGGGGCAGCCGCGCTGTGCGCTTGTCACACGCCTTGAGTTTGCCCAAGATTTCAGACTCGGTGATGAATTGGCTGAGTGTTTGTATGTATGTGTTCGGGGTTTGGCCAGCGTAAGCAGTGTTTTTCCATAGCTTTCTAAGCACAGGGCCTGTGTGTGTTAGGAAAATTGCCACCTTGCACTAAAAAAAGGAGATGTGGTTTTGACACGTAAAAAATTTAGATTAAATATAGTACTAAAGAAGTGAGCCAGAGCAGTATGTTAATTTGAATTGGAGATGGGCTATATTTTCATGTTTATTTATTAGCCTAAACCCCATAAATTTAATTATATTTGATTTGGGCCCATTTATTTTATTAGCATTATTTAGTATGATGATGTGAATTTGAGAGTAGGGCCTTGTTCTTTCTTCCTCTATATTTTTGGGCCTTTAGGTGTTAACCTGCAAATCTGTTAAGAAGATAGGCATCTATAACAACTGCCTTTCCTCTCATCTCATTTCATGATCTATTATCTGCTTTTTGGGAAGGAAGAATCTCAGAATAGTAAGAATGGATCCTACTGCAGGTAGGAAATGATCAGTGAAAGTTGTTTGAACAGATGCTTCTGGCCATTTGCTGAACAATTCTGAAAGAATGAATGAGGAAAATGTTAAAAACAATAAGGGTAGAAAAAATATAAAAATAAATTGTTGTATTTGCTGTAAATGGAAGATCCAGACAAGTCCCTGTTGCAGGCAGTGGAAGCTTATCCCTCCTTTTCTACAGCTAAGTCCTTAAAATGTTACTCTGCATATGTAAAACCCATTTCAGCATCTGACAGCTGTGGGAAGGGATTGTACTGATGCCTCAAGGCACTGAAAATCTTACTCAGTGTGAAGTGATTCTGCAGGCCTGGATCCAGGCACTCCCTTACATTATAACTATGCTAAAAGTTATCTGATACAGTAAAGCAGTGTAGAAGGTGTGATTTAAAGGTACAAGTGTTACAAAAATCCTTACAAATTTCCTCCATAAATATAAAAAATCAACATGAGTCACTACTGAAATACTGTATCTCTCCAGTTATTCCTAAATGCACTGACAAGTGCTACCTAGCAGAATTGATATCTTTGGTTTTTTTCTCAAAAATCCCTTAGCTTAAAATCAGTCACCACGAAAGCATTGGAGATTTTTGGTCTTGTTTTTACTGACTTTGGTTTGGATAATTTGAAATTGAGCATTAAATGTTTTCCAGTGCCAGGAATGTAAAAATAGGTAAGGGAAAGCTATGTGACTGTATAAGGATGTTCTCACAGTATCATGTGTTGGCCTCTGGTGTCACATTTCCTGACTTCATCCAATTTTGTCCTGAGAGAAATTTGACAAGTGACTGCCCTACTCTTTAAAGGTATTAATCTCAGAATAATGACACTTTTCTTGATTCACAAACCCAGCCAAATGGAAAATCAAGATAAGCCCCATACTTAGCAAATTAATAACTTTAATATTATCTGAAAACAAAATTCCTGCCCTAAGTAAAAGTTTTTCCTTCAGAGACAGGCCTATAGTAATGCCCATGATGTCTCAGCAATTGTTTTAATTTTAAGTGAAATAAAACTGTAGTAAGTGATGGTTCATAAATATTAACATTAATAATAATTAATGCATAAAGTAAAATAATTAATACATTATTAATTAATGAATAAAACATAGCTGACATTTAAAAAGCAGAAGGTAATTCCATACCAGTTGGATCAGTAGTTCATTTAGGTCACTACTCTCTGTCTGGCAGTGGATAGAGAACATTGAAACCTGGCACATTCTGCACCTTCTCGGCATCTACAGTTTGTATTGGGGTCCAACCCTTCCTAGTTGCATTATCATCCATTTATGACCTCTCTGTGCAGCTCTACAGCCTCCATGGGTGCAAGTTCCAGAAGATTGTGGCTTTACAAAAACATTACCACCTTCTGTCTATTGAAAAGTTCTTAGGAGTTGCCTTCTGGACTCCCTGCTTCTATCTTCAAGAATTTGTTAATAACAGTTCCATGTTCGCATTGTCCATGCTTTCACAGTAAATCTTGATCATAACCCACCAGATTCTGATATTGCAGAGAAATGTCATTGATGACCCCAGGACCTCCTTCCTGTATTGAAAGTATCAATTATGAGTCCGTGGTTCTACAGATACTGTCTAAGTTGGTTTTTTCTGTAGGTATTCTACTTCATATCTGTGTCTGTTGAGAATCCTATGTGTCTCTTTTGCCCACACACTGTTTTGCAAGGCTCCTCTGGGGTAGGATTTCCTACTCCAAAAGCCATTTGGGTCTTTCCCAACAGACTGTGTGTTCACCTGCTAACACAATGTTTTATATACTGAGCATTATTGTTCTACATATGCACTGTATTTTCACAATGCCATACTATGTATGAAGGCTATAATTTAAGTACATTTAAGAGTTGCAAACAGTAACTCATTGCTAAATGTAAAACCTCAATAGCCTTTTAAAAATTAAAAATAAGTAAAATTAGTGATTGATATGAGTTTGGTTTGAGAAGCAAGATAGTTTAGGATAACTCTCCAAAGCCAAAATGTGACAAACTGCTCCTACAGTCATAAAAAATTAATAAGCAATACTTCTGCACAGATTAGAAGCACATTTTATGACTGTGTGTAGAGATATGTCTGGCCATGGACAGGATGACAGATACAGAGCTCTGTATATATGTTTACTTCAGAGGGCTACTTTGTGCACTGTTGCTAATCAGTTACTTTATTTACCACTCTTCATATATATAATTTGTCTTTGTGTATTGACAGCAGGCCTACTGAGTAGCCTTCTTGTAATAAAGAACACATATCCCTGGTGTAACAGCTGTCTTCAGCGTCTTCATTTAGCCCAGAAATTCTTTTGGCTCAGTATCACTTGTTAACAGAATAGTTTGGATTACTTGAGTGGCTCGAGTGCTTTCATTTTTGTGATGGTATTGTAAGGTATTTCCTTTAGATGATACTTATCTCAAGCAGAATTTAAGATGAGCTACTATGTTAATGACAAATCTTTCTTCCAGGTGTATTGATTTCCAAAAGAAATTTCCAGCATGTGAAATTGAGTTGTGTTTGCTTTTGTTTTCAGTCTGTTTTCCCTTCCATAGTTCTTGCTTTTCATTCTACAAGTTTTATAACACATATCCATTTTCACAAAGTCTCCATCAGGAGACCCAAATAATTTACATCTGCTTTATATATGACAGTGTCAATGGCAAAATATTTGTCCAGGTGTTTATCTAGACCAATAGCAAAACTGAACCCAGTCTTTAGTCTCCATAAATACCTTTTCTGTGTTGCTGGATATCCACCTTTTTTTTTTTTTTTTAAGCTAAGATGGCATATTCTACCACTGCTCTCTGTGTGCCTTCTGTTAAGATGTGATATTATAGTTATATATTCCATATTCAGGCTACAATTCCTTTTGGAAAAGTTTGATTTTACTTCAGTGTTATAGAAAGCTGGCAGCAGTCCTGAGGCAATATCAGGAGCCACCCAGGGATATGCACTGGTTGTTTCCCCCTCAAACCAGGGAATGCAGTGCCACAGACACTTCACTGTAGTCCTAGTGCCTGGCTAAAATTTTATTTAATTTGCTACATAGAAAGGTAGAGGAGTGAGGTTGGCATGGCCCTTGCCTTTTACTGGTGTTATGGGTCATCAGCTTAACAGCAGACACTTTATTGTGCTGCCTTTTAAGTGCCAAGTTGATTTTCTACTTTTCAAGTGTTATGTAAAGGGGGTTTCTGTTCTTTAAGTATACAACTTGGAGCAGTGCACCTCACAGTCCAGCTCGTGTTTTCTGATTCCATAACTGTTTTTTTGCTCTACATCATGATTAAGAAATGTTAAACCTGTTCTGGGGCCAGTGAGGTTTAATGACTTCAAATATATCGCTCTACTTGACTGCTTTAGTCAAGTGATACATTGAAAAATCTACACTAGTTCTGGACACTTTAAACTCTGATTTTGTGTGTTATGGGGTTTTTTCTGATTAATAAGTCTTCCCTACTTAGAATGCAATTTAGTTTTCTTTGAGTTTTGAGTTTTGTAATATACTGTGCCAGAAAATATTCTGTGGTTTGACATTCACGAGTGGAGGTAGATACAATGAAAATAGGAACTGCAGAAAATATCTGCATGTTGTGAGATTGGAGTTATAATATCCATTTGGAATTTTGTTCATAAAATATTTGTTTTGAATTAGAGTCATCAAGATACCTGCTTATTAGTGTGGGTTTGGACTTGAACAAAATCCTGTAACAGCCATTGTTCTCAAAATATTTAGTCATAAAGTGGTCAAAAGATCACACAGACTTTCATATTTTCAATAATGTGACCCTCAATAAAGAGGCAGCTGGATAAAATCATGAAACAAGCTCTAAAAAATATGGATAGCCACATACTTTAATCTGGCGACTTGGTATCCATGTCTAAACCAGTAATTCAAAAACTTGAAAAATGCACTTGAAAAGTGGTACTGAAAATCATTAAGACAGCATATCTGCAGGGTACTCTTTGATTTTTGTTTACGCATAGTAGGAGACTGGGGTTGGAGAGGAGGATTTGGGAAGTTTGGCTTTGGGGTGGTCAAGGATGGAATCTCTAAGCCTGCTGTTAATGGACTAAAGTGGGTGGCATTTAATTCATCAGTGTCTGTAAAATAAAGGAATTTATTTGCAATAAAAAATGCACACTGCCATTTCCTGCTGTGCAGGTGTACTCTGTTGAGAAAGACAGATCCCTACCATGAGAAAAGGGAGTCCTACAAATACATTTTTAATGCAAATCTTTCATAGCCTGCACAGCTGAAATGGCCTGGTCCTGCTGCTCTCAAATAGGCTGCTGGACAGGGCATTGTTTGAAACATGCAATAGAAAAGCCTGAATCAAATACAGAAATTTAAAGATACATTTCTTTTTAGTATCCCTTGTTTGCATGCAGAATTCTTTCTCCCTATATATTTTTTCATAACCAAATCTAAACTAATTTGGCAAGTGTAGCAAAATTTACTGTCTTGAGGAACCCTTTTTTTCCTTTTAGGTATGATTTTTAATAGAACACAGGAAAAATTAGGAAATTCCTTTAAGTCTCTCTTCTCCTTTTCTAGATAAATGAGATCCAATGCAGACTGGAAGAGAAAAGATTATGTATGAGCTTTATATTATGATATTGACACCATATTGCAAGTATGTTACGATACTGACACCATATTGTAAGCTCTATATTCTCATAATAGGTTCCTGTTTACTGCATCCCTCATACAACTGCTTTCCAGGTATATCTGATAATATGGTGCTCACCTCACACTTCTTACAGATCTTAGCAGACAATTGGGGTTTTTTAAGCCTAATTGGGAGGTAGTATGTTTTCTGTCTTGCTAACATTATGAGTAATTCCTTTTTCTTTTTTTCATCTCTTTTCCAGTATTCCCATTTCAATTCAGTCCTCTAGTAAATTAAACTTGCTTAGATGTTTCTTTAATATTCTCCCCCGTCCTCAGCCTGCTTTGCCCTGAGGAAACTTTTTACAATGCAGAACTTTAGGTGTCTTTACTTAAATATAATTATTTACATATTTCTGGCTTTGTTTGACTCTTTTGACACATGTAAACATCTAACTCCATAATTAATTGTGCACAATTTTACTGCACTTGAGAAATCTTTTCAGAGATGGAAATATAAAAAAGTAACATGGATCAAGTACAGTTTTCATAATTCTTATGAAATAGAAAAGAAACCACATTAAAAGGCAGCATCAACTGGCAATTGAATTTTCCTTTATTCTTGTTCCAAGATTATGCAAAAAAGATACTTATTGTATATTTCGTTTAACAAGTACAACACTGCTGTCTTTGTGTGGAAAAAAATTGTAATAGCATTTGGTCTTTTGCATGTTGTCTTTTTTCACCCTCAGGAATTATGGTGAACACATGGATGGCTGGGGTCAAACAGGGTGAAAAAAGCTCAAATATTCCTCTTGGCCTCAAATCATACCAGCTGTGCTTCTTTTTTCTCATTAGGCTGGGGCTCTTGGCTTTCACAAGCACTTCCCTTAGCTTTTGTGCCTACAGTTGTTACAATCTGCTTAAATGTTGCAGAAAGAACTTCAGATGAGAATAGTCCCACGAGCAAAATTAAAACTCCACACAAGTTACCTGTTGATACCAAAACCTGACTTTTATTAATTGCTAAGAGGTGCAAAGCGAAGAAATAAGAAAAGGTCGGAAAATGCTAGCATCACTTTTAGAAGCAGAGAAAAGATACTACCAAAACTACCTTTTATGCCAAGCTGGTGTGTTTGAGGGGGTGAGAAGCAGTTTCTGCCTTTTTTTTTCCCCTGTCTCTGTCGCTTTTTGATATTATCTCTTTAGCTGTGGGGAGTGTTTTACTTCTCTGGAGTGCAGCCAGGATGTGTGGTTTCATCGTTCACATGGAACTATGTTGCAGGCCATGCAGGGTTCCCATTCCGCAGCACCCTTTGGCCCTCAGAAATATGGTAAGGGTAGAAGAATCACATATAACTCACACATGTGGCGTGGTGGGTCTCAGTTCTCTCCAGGCTGGTGGAGTTTCAGTCTCCAATGGCAGGTAGGCAGCAGGTGGTGGCAGAGAAAAGGTGAAGGGAAGGTGAGGGGAGATTCCCGGCTATGGGAACCAGTTCTCTCTCTTCCCTTCCCCCAGTTTGCCAAAATTTTTCTTCAATGTTTCCAGTGTTCAAAAGAGATTGTACGTGGTTTCTTGGCATGTAGTCCTGTTTACCTGAAACAATAGCAGGATCTTCTGGCAGGAGAACTGTAGCAGGACACTCTAGTGAGAACTTCTGGCAGAAAGCTGACAGAATTTTTGGTAGAAGTTTCGACAGGCAAAACTTTTTTATGGCTTTTTTATATTATCTTTGTGTTACAGCAGTGCTGAAGCCAATCAGTCTCTTGTCTCTAATTCCCAGGATTCAGTTTCTTCTTGCTTTTACTCACGTGTGTAACAAACATCATAAGGTGAGTAGGAAAGACAGCTGAAATCTCCACTTGGTCTGGGAGCCCAAAGAGATGGACAAGAGGAAGCCTTTGTAGGGCTAAATGTGTGCCCCTAACCCAAACAGGGCCCAGCCCCATTCCTTGACTTTGGGTCAAGCTTTTCAGCAGCAGAGATCATCCTGTCAGTGACCTTTTTACCCTTGAAGAATTGCTGAAACTCCTTTGTACAGTCAAGTTTCAAAGTACTTGACCAGCTTTTATCTGGAATTGCTTTGTCAGGTTGTTTTAGAGCAATGTATTTTAACTGTCTGAACAACGGAAAACCTGAGAATGTGGCCTGAGTGAGTACATTCCCTGCTTACCTTTAATCGGCAGCTTTCTGCTGGATGGGAGGGTTTTCTGACCTTTCTCCCTCTTTAGTGTTGAGGAATTAAGAGAAATTAGTAACAGTTCTTCCTGAAGGAGTAGGGAGCACTTGGTGATATTTGGGAGCAGAGCTATTTGATTCTTGGCTGTTGGATAGGCTTTTTTGTTTGTGTTCTCCTTCCAGATGCTCAGTGATAATGGGCAGCTCAGTGATTACCATGGCAGAACTGGCTGCTCAAGTGTCTTCTGCTTCAGGTTAGCTAATACATAAGAAGCAAGCACACAGACTTAAAACCTATGTAGTGAGACCAAAACTCTTGAGAGATGGTTTTTCGTAATTTAACATTTCATTTTATTTGAATATCCTACAGCAGAGACAGATTTGTGTCAGACAGACACGAGTTTTGCTGTGTCAGGAAACAAAGTGATGTCTAGATGTGCAGGATCGAGTTCTGCCAATCTGCTGTACAGTTTTACTTTCCTCTTCTTTCCCTGCTCGAGTCTGAGTCATAGTCAGAACTAATCCTGCATTTATCTTAAAAAGCTTTCCCATGTGGAGCTGGGAATAGCCTGGAAAAGTAGTAGTAACTTCTGTATTTGCAATGCTGATGTGGGTTTGGAGACACTGAAACATGTTAACGAAGTGAGAACAGAGGTAACATATTCAAAATGCATTTAAACATAGGCCAGGCAGTCAGAGCTTATTCAAGAAGTAATCTGTACTAAAAAAGAAAACAAATTAGGGTACATGGATATTTTTAGGAATAACATTTTGGCAAACCAACTTTTCAGAACACTTTCACGGTCATATATTTGCCGTTCTTCCCTAGGTAGGAAGTCCCATTGAAACTGATGGGAGTTGTGCCTGAATGAAACTTTGACCCACGATTTTCCCTAATATGACATTTTTTTCTTGAATGACCTCCTGGCAACCTTGTTCATAAGTCATTTGTCATGTTTATTCTCTGAATAAAAAGTGCCTTCCATCTGTTCTTAATCTGTGTTCCCTTTAACTTCTATTTTTACCTCCTTTTTTCTGTCATCTGTGTTGCATTGAAAATAGAGGTTCTGGCCAACTTTATTTATCCCCATGTAAGGGGTTGAAGTCATTGAAATAAATCTCCCAGCAGTCTTTTCTTTAGGCCTAGACAACCACAGTCATCAGGGAAAAAAAAAAAAAAGATGAGGGCAACAGCTTGAAAAAACTTATTGAAGTTTTACTTAGATGCCACTGTCTAGAATCCCTTGGCTAACACTTTCTTTTTTGCTTCTTGAGATCTTCCAGCTCTCAGCTTTATAAGAGGTTTTTTGCCCTTTTTTGTTCTTCACCTCATTTTATTCTTTTCCTGATTGGGTGGGTGTAGAAGAAGAAGGCTCATTCTCTGAATCTTTAGATCAGCAGAAAGAAATCTAAGATTGTGTCTCATTTTACTTTACTTGTTTTTCCTACCCATGGGTGAAATAAACTGCTTTTTCAGAAAGTTTGAGTAACTGGAACCTAGGCAGAGGAAACACAAATCCATGCAGGAGGTTATGCAGAGAATTTTTAGAACAAGTTCCTGAGAGTTTAGAGATTATTACTGCTCCTGAAGGCACTTAATGCCACTTCCTCCCTATAAATCAGAACTGTGGATTTGAATCCAGGTAGAGTGAAGACTTAGGGAGTTTCCTTTCTCTTTAGAGTGGTGTTAGACATGATAAGGTGGTTCATGAAGCAACTTATTAGTAAAGCTGCCTTATTTTCCTCATGCTAAAATCACAGATTGACACGTGCCACCTGAGGACTAGGCAAGGTTAATCAACTAATCATGCTAATTTTTGTTGAGTCAAATTTTGAAGCTGCCACTAATTTTAACTGACTCTTACTGTATTTTTGGAGGTCAATAGAGGTAAGGGCTACCTAAAAATTCAGTTGTGCATGATCTCTCACAATACTTTTTGCTTGTTGAGCCTGATAGGAAAGCTTATTCTGAGTTGTGCTTATCCATACTGATGTACTGGAAAATTGACAAACTCTTGTTAGAATGCAGAAAATGTATGATATTTTGAATGCTGTGCTGTGTCACCAAAAAGTGTCAGTATAAAATTTTTTATATTCCAAATAAATAGAAATTGCCTTACCACAGCAAATAAAGATGGACAATTGGACCAAAAATACCAAAAATGTGTGTGTTTCACTAATATTATTAAAAATCTAGAAAAAGTGCTGAAACTAATGGTACTGGTTTAGAAATGAGAATCTTGATGTAATAGGCACGTTTATCTCGGGGAAAAAAAGAAAGTAATTCTAAATAATTCTAAGATGTGGTCTTAGATGGTGATAGAAAGATCTCTTTCAAAATACAGTTAGAACCAATGTGTGACAGCAGCTAAAAAACTTAGATGCAGTGTTCTTGAAATAGAAAAAAAAAGGGAAAAAAATCTCCCATGGCAATGTTCAACTTTAAAGAGAAAACTACTGTTTAAAAAGAAAGAGAGCCAAAATTTTAAATGTTTATAAGAGTCATGAAGGTTGTTTAAATATGGGAGCTCACTGCAAGTCAACTTCCAGAGAAAGGCTTTAAAAGACAAAAAAAAAAAGTTTGCTTAGCTAAACAGCAAAATGAAGGAGTTAGAGGATGTCTCTTATTAAAATGACTTATTTTTCTAGAAGTAAAAGAGCTTTCTTCAAGTTGAATTTGTGCCTAAATGAGGAAAATAAAGCATAAATAAGTTAAATATAAACAAAAGAAAGGCCAAAAGAGATTTTGAAGAACAACTTGGCAAAACATACTAGTTAAGTGCTTTTCAATCTCTCTTTAAGTAGGTAAAATCCTGACATAAAATCCATAGGACTCGTAAATTATCAAAGTAGGAAAGGTGTCAAGAATATATCAGAAGATTTGTCACCAATGAAATTGTTATAAGAAGAGATTTCATAATAATCTGACAACAATGAACAGAAAAAATTACCAGGACAAGATTATATCTCTTCAAGTTAGAGGAACTAAAGTACAAAACTGTCAAACCAGTAATGATGGTGTAATCCTTAAAAGTTTACTGTTCTGAAAAAAAATGGAGGTGGTAAATATGACAAGTTGATTTGAGCTGCAATGCTCTCTTAAGCCCCTTGCTAAATTATTAGATTTATGGATAAATATGATAAAAAAGCAGGTGAATCTGCATAGCTTTCATAGAGGAAGTGAGAATCTCTAATTTGAAAAAGTAACTGAACATATGGACAAGGGTGATCCCTTTGGTAGAAGCTAGTTGGTCTTCCAAAACTCATTTGAACATGTCCTTCATCAAAGGGTCTTGAAGAAAATTAAGTATCATAGGATAAGACATTCAGACTTCTCAGTAATAACTAATTACAAATTGAGAAAAAATAGTAGAATATATTTGTTTTTGCAAACAATTGTGGTTTTTTTGAGGGAACTCATGACTAGAGATCCAGTGAAGCTGTAAGAGCCTGTGATGTTCAACTTTAAAATTGTTTGAAAGATACAAGGAGGGGAGGAGATGCCAGAGGTGGCAAAATTCACCAGTAGTACTATCATTCAAGGTAGGAAAAAGGAAGGATTGCTGTAGGGCTTGCAGCAATGTCTCATTATATTGATAGACTAAATTTATCATTAATAAATACAAGATAATACACATGGTAGGTAGATCTTAACTTATGTGTGCAGACATGACTTCGAGTTACAATTGCTAGTTCTAAAAAAACCCTTCAAAACCCACTGTGTGCTGCAGAGGACAAAAAACCCAATGTTTGAAAACTCTTAAAAATTGAATAGAAAACAAAACAGCAAACGTCACAATTCCACTACACAAACCTATTGTACATCCAACTCTTTAGTTGTGTTTGCACTTTTGTCCTCTTCTCAGGAAACAGAGCTCACATAGGATAATCAGAAGTATTGAAGAGCTTGTCTGGAATAGCTTCCCTAAAGGCCACAACTATATAAAGTTGGGCTCTTCATGCTTGGAATGAGGGAGTGGAGGGAAGGATCAGTAACAGCATGTGTGGCACAGAGACAGTAAATCAGGAACATTCCCTGTTTGCCAAACTGTTCACCAAATGTGTAGTGCACCTGTTACTGGTGGCAGGTTCAAAATGAGCAAGAAGAAGCGATTTTTTTTATATAATGCATAGGTGAAACATGAAGTTCACTCTTAGTGGGTGTTGTGGATTCCAGTAGGTTACAGAAATTCAAAATGTTATTTAACAAAACTAATGGAATTTAAACACCATTAGGGCTATTAAAAAATATGACCTCAGCTTAGGAAGGCTCTAGGGCTGGGTTAAGATCCTGAGGGAGCTTGTCCATAGTTGTACATGCTTGTCTCTCATATTCTTCCCTCTGCTGCTGAAACTGTCTGCTCTTGAGAGACAGATTGCAGAGCAGGTTGAGTCTCTCATCTTGCCTAGTGCAGCCATTGTATTTGCTTTAATGAAATCAGACTTACCACACAGCTCGTATTCCAACTGTTCCTGTTTATTCATATCCAACCTTTATTTTGTTTATAGCTTTGTATTTAAAAAAACCCTCTACAACCAAAGAGCTTTGTTGGTTAGCATTGTTCAGTCATGGGGCTCAGACTGGTGAGTGGGGAGAGGATGTGACTGGGAGGCGTGGAAGTGCATCCTTCAGTGCCGCCCCACTCTGTGGGTGCTGCTTTACTTTGTGTCTCATGGCCCAGGCTTGCTCAGTTTGTGGCTGGAGTGGGGAGAGCCTGGCGCAGGATCAGTGCCTGTGCCGCAGAGTCCTTGTTGGCTGCACTGCAGTGTAGGAACCTTTTGTCATCCAGACAGAGCTAATTTTTATTGTTCTTGTGAGTTCCTTGTCGAATGGCCCTATGTTTTGCTTTTGTGTTAGTCCTCCTCTTTTGCTTACTACTATATGCTTGCTGGATTAATATTTTATTTCCTCAATTCCTTCTCAACCCAATATGTGACCTCTGAAGTAGATGGTCCTGGGAAAAGACTCCATCTATGCTTTCTAGCTCTTTTATTTTTGTTTAAAGCAGATAACTGGCCTTGAGGGAGAGGACTCTGTTTTAATAATGGTTTGATTTTAGGCATTTTGCTACCAAACTGGCTTATTTTGGTTTTAAGTGTTTCTTTATTCCTATTTTTAAAATAGGGCAATACATTTGGAATACACATTGTAAACACATAATTCTCAGATGCTGGCAGTATTCTGGGTTTTATGAAAAAAAATTGATGTAGTAGGAAATCCATCAAACCCATGGTTGCAAATTTTTAACTGTTTTAGGCAGGTTTTGTCCCATTGAATATCTATCTACCTTGTTGGTTTTTCTATTGTTCTGGTTTTTCAGTCAGAAATCAAAAAGTGTTTTGTGTTCAAAGGAACTTTAAAGATCATCTAGTTCTAACCCCTGATAAATGTCTATAAAATGTGCCAGATACAACATATTAATGGTATACAAGACACAAGCTGGAAATCTAAGAGGTAATGATGTATTATGGACTCATCTTTCACAGGAGTGTAGCAAGGAGAGAATACCCATTTTGTGCCCAAGGTGGGAGAGCAGTGGAAATGAAGTCCTTGATTACCATTAAAAAGTGACTGGAAATAAAAATTTCTGGTGTGACCTCTGCTGTCAGACCTACAGGAACGTAGGGACAAACGCTGAACAGAGGTTTGCCTGGGAGCCTGAGTGAGATCCTCTGAAGAAATTCTGCCACTGTCATCTCCTGCTTATTGTTGTTTTTTAAATTTAGCTTTCTCTATATCCTTGACAATTCTGGAATGGCTTGAATGGAAAACATTGAGCTAGAGTTTAGCTAAAGGCCAGGCCCTGCCTTGCTGTCACAGGGTTTTGGTAAGGTGAGATCACAAAGAAGAGCACAAATGAGGAATTGTATGAAAGTCTTTGCCAACAAGTTTTTGGATACAGAAGTACCACTAGAGGAGGGAAAATGAAAATTAAGGTGCATCTGGAATTAGATCACATAGTATAATCACATTTTTTTGTATAGTGATACTTTTTTACATTGCATATTGTACTGAAAAGAACTTAATTTGTTTGTAATGGACAAAATGTAGACATGGAGCTCTCACTATGGTAGGCTCTGTCATAGCGTAATTTTTTTTTCTCTGTCATTTCTTTGTATAGGTGGAAAATGTTCGGTTACTTGATCGTTTATCTTCAAGAAAAGCTGTGCTGGGAACCTTGTATCTAACAGCTACCCATGTCATATTTGTGGAGAATGGTTCTGAAACACGTAAAGAAACCTGGGTATGAATTTTTGTCTTTTCGGTTAGCTGTAAGTGTATGGCACTTTACTGATGGTAATTTGAAAATTACTTGCAAAACAGTTTAGACAGAGTAAAATAGTTCATATGGATGCTTTTATAACTTCAGGGCATGTGAAGTTCCAGCCTAGTAAATTTTGAAAAATTTCAATGGAATCTGGATATTGCAATATAGTAAGAGGAGTAGAAGGGCCTTCTCTGTTTGAATACCAGATGTGCTTGAATGAGGAACAGCTGCTGTAGACTACAACATTGCTCCTATCATCCAGGAAGAACTGAGGAGAATTGCCTTGAATGTAAACTACTACCTTGGCTCTGTCAACTCTTGCCTCTCTTGCTGACTGCTTGTGCTGAATCAGTGATTTTTTTGTTTTAATATTCTAATTTTTTTATAATGTAGTATTTTGAATTAACTGTTTTGATGGCTTGATAACATATGTGGCATATTGTCATGGTTTAACCCCAGCCACTGACCAAGACCCACGCAGCTGCTCATACACTCCCCCACCAGAAGGACCGGGAGAGAACTGGAAAGCTAAAAGCTATAAAACTCATGGGTTGAGATAAAAGACAGTTTAATAGATAAAGCAAAAGCCATACACACAAGCACCAAAACAAGGAATTCATTCACCACTTCCCATGGGCAGGCAGGTGTTCAGCCATTCCCAGGAGAGCAGGGCCCCATCACACGTAACAGTTGCTTGGGAAGACAAACACCATCACTCCAAACAACCCTCTTTCTCCTTCTTCCCCCCACTTTATATGCATGCGCATGTCATATGGTATGGAATATTCCTTTGGTTAGTTGGGATCGGCTGTCCCGACTGTGTCCCCTCCCGGCTTCCCATGCATCCTCAGCCTCCTTGTCAGCATTACAATATGAGAAGCAGAAAAAGCCATGGCTCCATGTAAGCAATAACAAAAACATCTCTATATTATCAACCCTGTGTTCAGCACAAATCCAAAACACAGCCCCATATCAGTCACTGTGAACGAAATTAACTCTACCCCAGCCAAAACCAGCACATATGTATATGTATAGCTAAAATATTGGTCTAGTGTAATACCGTTTGAGAGTCTTTTATGTAGCTTAATTATGCATCCTGTGTCCACTTTTGTACTAATTAAATCCATCCTCTTCTTGTCCCACTATTCCTTACCTGATTTTTATTGTAGTGCTTCATCTTACCTGATGCAGTATTTGAAATTGTATAAGCATCATCTCTCTACCGATGAGAAGGCTCGATAGTTTGGCCTTATCTAACTGATGCCGGTTCGTCTTTTCACTCTGCAAACAGATGAAAAGAGCTCTTTCTCTAAAACCACTAACTTACACTAAAGCAAACAAACAAAAAGGTTTGGACAATGTGGACAGGCTGATGTTTGAGCTGAAACACTCCAGAAGCGTTTCTTTGTCTGCAGGTGATGTATCGAGCACTGCTTGAGCCTGAAGCTGGAGATGGAAACCAAACTGCAAGGGGAGGAGTGTAGGGGGGTTTATGAAACAGTGTTGGAAGCTACTGTGCCTGCACTGGCACATCATTATAAATAATTATTTTTTTTCTTAAAGATTTGATTGGCATAACTATTTTCAATTCTCTTACAGGTTCTCCACAGCCAAGTTTCCTCTGTTGAGAAGCAAGCCACCACAGCCAATGGTTGCCCATTGCTGATCCGCTGCAAGAACTTCCAGGTCATCCAGCTGGTCATCCCTCAGGAACGAGACTGCCATGACGTTTACATTTCTCTGATACGTCTGACTCGACCAGGTATGGGAGGCAAATGACACAAAAAGCAATTTTCATCCTGAAGAGGGACAATAAAATGGAAGAAATGTATCTGTGTGCCTTTGTGCTTTGCAGGTTAAGAAAAAAGAAAAAAAGCTTAATTAGAGATGTGTTAGGAAAGAAATATTAAAATAATCACATCTGGAGCAATGAAGAAACCACATTATAAGAAATAGTTTGTTCTATAAAATACGACGTGAACTTTATTTAAAATACTACTTTGTGGGCCATAAAATATATTATAATACTATTTTACCTGCAGCTTTTGTTTACTGGATGCCTTGTGTAAGTGTGACTTTAGGAAAACACTCTAAATCCAGGGAACTTTCATCTCCCTTCTCTGACAAAAACCTTACAATATATTTAGTGGTCATGCCAAGATTTGAATTTTGGTGTTCTGTGCTGTGCATAAATTTCTTAAAATCAGTGAAAGGTTTTGCAGCAGGTAGTTGATCTATTGCACTGGACTAGCCATGTTTTGGCCTATTATTATCTACACTGTGAATGTGTCCTGTTTCAATTTTTGAATTCAGTTCAAGAGCCTTTCGTAACTCGTCCTCTGTTCAGTGAAAATGCAAATGTTGCATCAAAGTCCACATCTGATCACCTACGTTACAGTTCCTTTCTGTATTATGCTCTCCTAAGAATGTGCTGACAAGGGTTCTGGATTATGTATTTTTAAAATGATAACTGCAGAAATGCAACACCAACTTTTGTCTTTACCAGCTTTTACCGACTTTACTATTATTTTAATAGAATGCAAAGAAATTGTCTACCACAGTCTGTACAAAGCTGGGAACACTGGCTTTAATTTTTATCTTGCTAGAAAAGCATCAATTTCATGTATTGTATTGGGGGGAAAAATTTTACAGTCAGCCAACACAGCTACTGAACTTCATAAAGTACCATGTATAATTAGGGTAGTAGTAATAGTGATATACAAGTGTAGCAGAAGTAACCTGGTACACTAGGTGATGCTGGATGAAAGTAATCAGAAGAATTTTAAAACAATGAGACAGATTCAGTCACTGGTTCTGCTGATACAAATCTGGATTCATACCGTGGACCTCGGCTGCAAATATGTGTTCATGCCCGCTGGAAGGAACGCAGTTCTGGATTGCTCTTTCCCTGGAGGAAGGAGGAGGTGTGCGTGGTGCTATGCCCCAGAACAGGAAGACAGAATGAGGAAAAGAAGGAAAGCCATGGGCCCTGAGTACAAGTTCAGTGTCAGACTGCAGTGGACAAGAAGGTTTGAGTAAAGAAGATGCAATAACAGCACCGTAGAATTAGCTCTTTGCATAGTTCAGCTGCACAGTAGTTTTCCTCCTCCAGCAAATTATCCAGCCTTGGTATGAGGCAGAGTAAAATCTTGCTTACTTACTCAAAATTAGAAGGCTCTGATTACAAGCTGAGCCATATGTATCCTGACTGTGCTCTGCTGTGTTGTTTTGTACAGGCATGAAGCTGTACTTTCTGTAGGTGATACAGTTCCTCAACATTAGAAGATATGCTTTACTCCATGGGGAGAAAATGTGACACATTCAGGCTCTACTTTCCATTCTCTGCCTGTTCTTTTCATTAATTCCATGATAGGGAAACCTGAGTGAAGCCCATGTTGTGTACTGGCTTAACATGTTCTGTGCTATCTGATGTCCTAGTTATGTAAAAGGTGAATTTTATGGTTGGTTTTATTTTTCTAGAATTTTAGTTAGATCAAGCTGTCAACTGCATTTGGTGGTTTTGCTTAATTAAGCCATTTTGTGGAACAAGCTGACTGTAAAAGTTATTACAGGTTTAATAGCAGGATTGCACATGCTTACAGCAAAATAACTGTGAAAGATTACGAAAGGTCCTGTAAGTACTGGCAAAGGGGTGATAACGGAGCTTCAAGACACTGCTACTAATACTTGAACATTTTTGTTACCACCTATAGATACCATCATATAATAATTCTTATAACATGGAGGCAGACTTCAGTCATAAGCAACCTGGATGTATTTTAATAGGTGAATTTTTAAAGGATTTCCATGTGCCTGTGAGCAGCTGTGAGTGAGCATTAGAGAGAAAATTCAGATTATTGTGACAACCAAGCAGTGAAAACAAGAGCTCAAATTGCTACCAAAAGCACTTTTTTATTAAAAAGTGCTCAGATTAGATTTGTGGATTTTGCTAAAACTTTATGTTAGCAGATGAGAAATAAACTGGACTGTCTTCCTAGTCTGTAGCATGCCAGAAGTTTGAAATTAGGAATACAGAATGAGTTTAAATTGTTGGACAATTTGCATATCATTCTGTTCTTTCTCCCTACTCAGGACTTTGTTGACTTTCTGTATATTTCTGACAGAGTTAACATGAAGTTTTCTTTCCTTATGTTCATAGTTTTGTGTATGTGTATACAATCAATTTTAATGAAATTTAGAAAGGCAAAACAGACCTTAAAATAAATCTTTAGAAGATATAATCAAAATAAAAGTAAAGACTTTCCGTAGAGAAAAGTGGGAGCCTTGTTATTATTAATATTTGGAGGTGTGTTTGTTATCTTTATAGCTCTATGTTCTGTACAGTACAGAACAATGTAGTGTTCTAAGACTTTGCTTATTAGCAATATATTACTAGAAAAGAAAGTACAGTATTTAAATTTACTGATCTTCCTAAAATTCTATTGTAGAGCAAGCATATGAATGGAGAACTATGAAATCTGAAAGGACTCAGCTTGTGAATGACATTACTCTGGTTATAAAGTTAAAAACCTGTTGGTCAGAAAGTTTTAAGGAACTTAAAGCAAAAGAATGAAACATGCCCTTATGACATAATATTTTAAATATCAAAGAATGTTAATTTCAAGTTGTATGCTGAGTTACTTACGTCAGTAACAGTTGGCATTCAATGGCAATGATGTCTGGCTGCTACTGGTCACCAGGATTAAGACACTAATTAGCATAAATACAGATATATTCCTAAAAAAAAGTTAAAAACTCCAGCATCATCAAAGTTTCTTATATTGACCTTGATCTATGGGAACAGGTGGCGTAATTACTTAGACAATTTCATGGTCATGGTAAAATGATTAATGTAGCATATGCTTTTTTATGCTATTACATCATCTGTATCTCTATTGCCTTTGCTAATAATTCAAGGACAGTCCACAAAACTAAGATTTCATTGAATCTATTGGAAATCTTCCTAATTAGGGGCAAAGACTATTGAGTTAGTTAATTTTTGGAAGAGTGTGCTACATAGTCCATTGTTCATATCTTTTGTCTTTGCCACTGGACAGATGTTATGTTAATAAAAAGGGACTTCTGAACTGCTAGACAGTAAATTCTTTTGCAGAACAAGTGCTTACTCTGGCACTGACTGCAGTTTTCTTTGGATGAAAGTGTATTGCTGACATTTTGTCTTTATGCTGGGGGAGGCTTTTACAGTTCTACTGAAGTTTAGCAGAACAGTGCGTTTGTAGTAGCACTTCTGTGAAGGCACACACATTTGAACATATACAAATAACAGAAGAGCACAGTACTTTGAAAGTTTACTTGTCAGTAGATATAAACCAGGATATGAGCTTTTGTAAAGCAAAGCATACTGTTTTAAAAGAAACTACATCAAGGTCAACACCACGGTCTGGTTTTGAAGTGTGATTTCAGGATGAGAAATCCAAAGTGGTTTACTGGTTTATTTTGTTTGCTTTTTTCTTTTTACCCTTTTTCCCAGTGAAATATGAAGAGCTGTATTGCTTCTCATTCAATCCAAAATTAGATAAAGAAGAACGACAGCAAGGCTGGAAGCTTGTGGACCTCACTGAGGAGTATAATCGAATGGGTGTTCCAAACAACTATTGGCAGATTTGTGATGTAAACAGAGACTACGGAGTGAGTTGTGATTTTTTCTGTTACAGAGACTGGCTGTAAAACAAATCAGCAGCCTGACCGTGAACTACCATAGTGCTTAGCTGCAGGATTCCTCCGTGCTGAGTGCTGTACACGTGTCATAAGGTGCAGTTCTTCCACTCTTTCACATAAAAAGGCAGATAGACAGTGAGAGAAAGGATGTATCCTCATTTACCAGATGTGGAAATGAAGCACAGAAAACATGTCCTCAGTGTTTTAAGTGTTAAGAGTTCAGCTGCCTGGGAAGAAGTTTAAATCATATCTAATGTTATGTGTCTGAATAAGAGTTTTCCTGATATGTAGAGCTATATAAAATTACTATGCAGTTATTTTAAGAAAAAAAAAATTGCTCAAAATAGGCAGCTTAGCAATATTTTTCCCCACTGGCTATTCCCACACTCCTTTTGAAGCCTCTGTGATTGAGTGTTAGCATTTTTCACAGTCATCTGGCAGGTCATATGTCTTCCTAGCTGCCTGCTGTCATGCCTCATTCAGTCTCATACAATTGAAGACCATAGAATGTTAATTAATTGTGAGAAATAATAACCAAAGTATTTTTGAAGGAAGTTTGTCCATACATTCCATTGGCTCTGTTGCTGGAGCACATCCATGTTAAGGATCTTCTCTGAAGTTCTCAGAGAAGACTGAATTGCTGTCAGCATTTGTTTTCTTTTTGTTAAAACAAGTAGAAAAAATGTTTGACCTCTTTTAAGATAAAGTGTAGGAAAAATACCATCATTAATAAAATCAGTTCACCACAGCAGCATATCTAACCACAAACCATAACTTTCCTTTCTCCTTCATTACATATCTCTGTCTCAGAAAATAATTTCTTCCTGGGCATCCTAATTCCTTTAGTCATCTCAGAAAGTCACAGGGAGATACTGGATATCCTTTTGATCCCAGTCAGAATGCTACAGGCAAGGTCAGAAAAAAGAGTCAAACTAGGATCCCATCTATGGTCCCAATTGTCTCCAGAGGGACTTTTGGGCTTTTTTTGCAGGCTCATTGGGTTCCTCTCAGAAGTGGTAGGCATAGTCAGGGCTGCCTGCCTTTTAGTATCCTCTTTTCACATGGTTTAATTTCTTTTCTCCAAAGTCCCTATTTTTTTTTATTATTATTATTATTATTATTATTATTATTATTATTATTATTATTATTATTATTATTATTGTTGTTGTTGTTGTTGTTGTTGTTATTGTTGTTGTTATTGTTATTAATCAGATTTCCTGGAAAATTTGGCTCTATAGTCCCCTCCCATTATAACAGGGTGTTTGAGAACTTCACCTACTCACATCCTTTCTCCCAAATTCTGCAACAGAGGAATCTGCCATTGTAAATATACCCTTACAGTACATAATGATAAATCTTTTATGGTATGAATGTAAAGTAAACAATATACTGTGGCGGAGAGAAAGGACTTCACACAACAAACTTATGAAGTTCATAGTGAAGACATTTTATTACACCTAGCGCACGGTTTATGTAGGGTTAGAAGTACAGCTTATTGTCTAAAAAGAGTTACACACCACCACGCTAGAAACTTCCATTGGTTAGAACCCATTATCTCACAAGTCCAATGTTTTGGAGAACTTATCCTAGATGTTTTCAAGAACCTCTCCGGT
>JAWWLZ010000139.1:43380872-43399067 GCA_035041345.1 Poliocrania exsul
GTCACCTGACAACTGTCAGGCCTAGTCTGAACTCCAAAACCCAAACCCAGGCCCATCTGGCTGAACCTATGACAGTAAGTTAGGATTAATACTTTGCGGCTTCAAAAGCATGTTTTGAGAAATGTCAATGATGTCTATACAATAATGACAGAACATTCCCTGAGATTTGAATTCCTTGGTATTTTGGTTTTGGTGTGGAGATGGCTAATGTTACTTGCATTTTGTAGACTAAATAAGCAGTTTCCTTTCACAGGTCTGTGACTCCTATCCCACAGAAGTGTATGTACCAAAGTCTGCGACTGCACACATCATAGTGGGGAGTTCTAAATTTCGAAGCCGAAGACGTTTCCCAGCTCTTTCCTATTACTGCAAGGATAACAATGTAAGTGCGAATATGAAGCTTTGACATGTTTGCTTATTTTGACCTTGGTTTTGTAATTCTTCTAGTAAGGTTTTACAAGAAGAAATCAGTGATTATTTATTAAAAAAATTTATTACTGTAGCCTGGTTAATGTGATTAGTTAATTAACAGGTATTAGCAAGCATTTAATGCATTCATTTAAACCCAGCTGCATCATCCAGCTAACACAAAAAAAGTGATCCCTATATAATAAGAAAGTGGAGTAGTGCAAGAGGCCCTGAGACTTGGGTGGCAGAAGAGTGAAGTCCAGCAGCAGACAGCTTGGGAGGTGATTGGGAGGAGTAATTTTGGATCTGGTAGCAACAGCCTGAGACCAAGATGAGGAGGTTAAAAACTATAATTTTATCAATTAGAGAATTAGGAGTAGCTTTTCAAGAAAAGATCTATGAAGAGACCCAAAAAGGATGGATGAAAGAGCTACCACATGTTGGCTGACTAGCATATTGTGGGTTTGTTGAAGCATCTCTCCTTGTCTGCAGGAATGAGGAGTGCCACCCTCTCCTCTCCATAACAGATATTCTCAGGGCTGAGCAAGGAACTGCCTCATCCTTTGGGAAAGTCCCTGTCCCTAGATGATTTGCATTTCTTTTTTCTGGCAGCTGAGGTAAAGGACTGAAGGATCCATGGATCTGATGTTTTTACATTTATGTTCCAGACCCTTAGAGACTGGCCTAGCTCAGCTATCATTATCAATTAGGCAACTAGCATCCCCTTTGTACTCCTCTATCAGGCCCAGACTGGCAACTGCATCTAGAGGTCTTTCCTAGGGCTGGGGAACAAGCGAGAGAGCTAGTCTGGGATTACAGGGCATCTGGATATTTTTCTACATAGGATAGGAAATATTTCTGTAGAATGTCACAAGCATGAATTAAGCTGCAACCCCCATGGAAATCTTCAGAAAGAAAATTTTCAGAAAGAATGACACAGACACTCCTTATTTACTCTGCATTTCATCAGAATATTGCTTCCATAAAGATATGTGAAGTTTACAACAAAAGTGGAGGATAGGAGATTTCAATAGTAAATACAATCTCTGCATAAATTGTATATTATTTTTCACATTTTGTTAAGGCCAAATTTTTCAGAGCTAATCACTTTGCATAATCAATTATGACCAAATATAGATATCTAGGATTCAAAACACTTGGACATTTTCAAGTCTTAGTGAAAGAAAAGGTCTCAGGGGTCAGCTAGATTCTTATACATAATGATTCAGTTTAGATTATTTTCATGGTTTCAGCCTGAATGTTTTCACTGTTGTGGTTGGAGTTCAGGTTAAGGTTCAAACTACCAGGATCTTAAGTATTGTGTTTACTTGTGGATCCTTCATGATTCAGAGGGCTAGGCAAAGCAATGCTGGAGGAAACACTTCCTTGTGAGACTGGAGGTTGCAGTGAGTTGCCTGCTGATGGAGTAATGGAGAGGAGAGGGAGATGATTCATGGTGCTCACAATGGGTTAGGAATAGGTGTGGTGCATGCAGAAGAGACAAGGTAGCACTCATTCAGTCTTTCATATCCAAAACTTTCCCATAGCTCTTTTTTCCTGACAAGTTCAGTGATGATGTAACACCTTACTTGAGTCTTACAGGATCTGTGTGAATAGAAGTCTGGAACTGCATGTCCAGCTTATGCAATAACAAAATGTGACCTCATCTCTTGCCCTGTTCTTAAGCATGGCCCAAGATATTTTAGAGACATGCATGCTCATCCTAGGCAGTAGGCCTGGGTCAGCAGGAAATGATCTTTTCATGGATATTGTGGGTAATGATTCCCATTTGTGATATCTAATGGTCACTAGGTGAGCTTGTCTTCCTAGTTTTGCAGTACTGGCAGTGCTGCTGTTTCTTAAGCTAAGGCTAAACGTGAGCTTAACCCCCAGACTCACTTGACAGACAGGCCATTTTTTCATACTGGTACCAGCACATAGCTTAGTCCTTTGGGCCCCAGAATGATATAATGTAATGGGCTTCAGCCCATACTTTCCTGAATCCTAACCTTCATCCACAACCTTGACTTTAACCTTAGTCTTGAGGTCTGTATCTGCCTTGTGCACAGTACACTATGGATGAAAGAGAAATGTCTTCCTTCTATGAAAATGGCAGACTGGGAAACTTATTTTGCTTCATGCCAATGAGGTATAAGCATGTGCTAAATCACTGGAATTTGCGATGATCAGGAGGGTAAAAATTGCATAGCTAATAACCTGTTTGCAAAAACTTTTAATAAAGTTGAACAGTTCAGAGTTTCTGTCTTACAGATCCATATTTTACTAACTACTGACAGTTCAAAGATGTGACTGAAAAAAGTGTGTCCTTTCTCACAGTAATACATAATCTGTAGGGCAGTTGTGACCTTCAGCAGGCAGATTCTGTTCATGCCTGTGTTCAATGCTTAGAAAGTACATATATTACCCCCCTGCCTTCTACAAATCTAGCTGCCCTCTGCCTAGCAAAAATAAAAACCACCCTGCTCACCCATTTCAGATTTTGTTCCTTCTTTCCTGTTTCCATCTGAAGGTCTGATCCTGATGGGTCTATGGAGAAGCTCTTTTGCCTCCTTCAATAGCTCTGATTAATAAATTTACCACAGGAGTCAAGCTGCCTGACCCACTTCTTATGCAGCAAGGTCTTTCTTCAGAGGTAGTGCTAAAAATATATGACCCTCAATGATCTGGCTGCATGTTACAGGTTTTTGTTTCCTGGACTCATAGTGTCAGGCTGTTAGTAAAGCAGGCATGAGTGTAAGTTGGCTGTAAAGTATTATACCTGTTAAGTGTGAGTGACAGTGCAAAAGAACTTATTCTTTATGTTATATCAGTGTTCTTGTGATTGCAGTGTTGTACTCATCCTCAAGATACCACCTTTCAGGAGTTATTCCACATGAGGCAAATACTGTATTTGAAATAGCTTTAAAACTTGTGTTCAAGGCTGGACTTGGGCCAATGGGATTGGATTGTTTTAGTATTTCCTTGCCTTTTTAAAAATAATATATTTATTTACAATTAGTTCATTTTACTGTTCCACCCCTCTCATGTAACTATATATCTGTGCAATTAAATGTTTTTGTAAATGCTTCTGGATGCTAAATACTTAATAATTCTGTTGGGTTTTTTTGTTTGTCTGTTTTTCTGCAGGCCTCCATATGTAGAAGCAGCCAGCCTTTATCTGGCTTTAGTGCTCGGTGCCTTGAGGACGAACAGATGCTCCAGGCCATTAGAAAAGCAAATCCAGGAAGTGATTTCATATACGTTGTTGACACTCGGCCCAAAGTAAGTGTATTAGATTTCTTGCACATAGCAAGACTGAGTCTGGGCTGAATACATTAGGGAAGATTCACAAGTAAGTGACTGGCCATACTTCTGATCTTAGTTACATCTGTGTAGCTCCACATCAGGATTTATCAGGGGAATCTTAACTAGGAACCTTGCCAGCATTGTTCTCTCTAGGGGAATTCTTTCCTTTATACTGAACTTTTCTCTTTTTTTTTTTTTTGTTCTTAGCAAAATGTTAAGATACAGAAAAGTAAATAACTTGTGTTTAAACACACAGAGGAGCTATCAATAACTATTTCTGATGAGATTAGCAAAAAATAATTTCTATTATAAAATACATTTACAGTTATTTGTAATGTTGCAAACCTCTGCCTGCTTATACTGAAGTTTTCCAGGCATGCTTTCTCTTGCAAGTGGGAAAATGTCAATGACTTCTGCATAAAGGCTAAGGAAAGACCAGTTACTGAAGTTACAAAAATGGAGGAGAGTTTATAATATATTTCCAGAAGTTTTGTGGTTTTGAGAGAGAATCTGAAATGTGGTAAATCGTGATCTCAGATGCATATCTCTATAACCGACTAAAATCCGCTGGCCAAGATAAAAGCTTTAGAAAAAAATACGCTGCTCAGAAACATAGAAACTCAGTAATGATCTAGAAGAGGTTGGAAGCTAAAAAAGCATTATGTCCAAATTGTCATGCTAGGAAACAGCTCAAGGTGATGAAGACTAGATAGGCTTCATTATCTGGAGATGGGAGCAGGGATATATTCTTTCTTAAACTTTCAGCAACTTCCTTGTTGAAGTGACCAAAGCCTCTGAAGAAAATCAACTATAGGGGCAAATCTCCACAAAATCCCTCATAGACACATCATGAGTTACAGCATGGGGAAAGGAAAAATGGGAGTAAATGTTTGAGGAAAACGAACAAGAAAGCTCTTGCAGTATCCTGAGATCAGGAGATAGACCCTGAAAAAGGCAAGGTGGATAAAACTGAAAAACACAAGGAATGGAGTGAGAAAGGGCAACCCTGGCAGAGCTGGACAAGAAGAAAGGAACCTTCATGGTTGGCTGACTGAAGATGTGGTGGGGGCTGGTGGGAAGGTGCTGAGTGTGCACTGCTGTAATGGGAGGCAGTAGCCAGAAAATCAGGGCCTTGGTGTGTCTCATTGACCTGTCACACTGAGGGCTCTGTAATCTGGGGACTGCTTTGACCTTCAATTTCCTCTTTTTTATTGGGAAGACAAGGATGTACAACCTTACTTGTGGTCATGAAGCAAGTGGATAATGATAAGTGCTAGGGAAGGATTTGGTACCATTGTGTTCAGAACAGTCTTTAGACTGAAGTACAGACCTTGCTAAGTACAGCCATGCCACCCTGGTACCCGATCCTGTCAGATCTTGGAAGCTAAGCAGGGTTAGCCCCAGTTAGTACTTGGAAGGGAGACCTCCTGGGGATACCGGGGGCTGTAGGTTCTAGTCCTGGGGACTTCACTGTCACTGTCCAAACTTGCTCGGCTCTGGCAGATGAACCTTAGGAGTTAAAGGGTGGGGTCAGTTCCGCTCACGCTGTGCCTCAGCTAAAAAATCCACTGCGCAGGCTCAAAGGGCACACCCACGTGGGGAGAGCCCTTCCCAAATCTTCAGTCACAAAGCCTGGCCATGACAGACTTAGCTGCATAATAATGCTTGTTTAACAGTTCTCTATATGTAATAACAGTTACAGCTTGTTTCCTGCCTGATCGTATTGGTGCTCTTCCCTATTTAAGGCAGTCTTTAACTGATGAGATTTATTGCTAGCGACTTGCTGACTTGGCTATTAATAATGTTTCACAAGGTATTAACAGGAAGCTCCCTCCCTGTAAACTTTTCTGGTAAATGACTTTGAGACACCTTCTGAGTGCAGTGAAGAGAGCCTGTACTTTTTGGAGGGCATGGAGAGTGTGAAATTGGCTCACTTAGCCATGAATGCCACCATATTTCCATCAATGAAGGAGCCAGTCAAGAAATGAAGATTATTTGTTTTCACTGAACTTTTCTGTAAAAAAGATTTTCATGTAAATTTTGTATACCATATTCCTACTTCTCTCTGTGCTGCAAAAATGGACAGATCTACTAAAGCTCCTGTGATCCCAGGTACCAAATACAGCCTTGTTACAGTTTTGCACCTGCTGATGCATTTATAATCCTAGAGCATATAGGAAGGGATAGGTATCAGTGGAAGCAGTTCCTGGCATTCCTCAGGGAACCTTTAGCACGTTTAAAGCTAAGATACTGAGTCCAGTGCAAGGTTTCCCATTGCTGTAGGAGGCTAAAGAACTATCTTACTCTTTTCTCATCAGAACCAATTCCTTGCAAAGATTATGAATATTGATGGGCCCTTCAATTCAACATTCCCAAGTGCTCTTCATAAGATTACCTCAATGCACTTGGTAATCTTCAAAACAAAAGATTTGGCCATGCAAGAAAGTTTTGTTTCCACTTCATCTAAATATACCAGGATGACTAAATGCAGAGCTTTACTTAGGCTACTGTCTTTCCTCTGTGTAATTACAGAAGAAGCTAATATAAACTTACTGTTTATAATTAAAACACATTAGTTCTATACTCTTTATAATAAGACATGACTTGGTTATCCTCCACATTAAAGAAAATGCCAGGAAATCTTGCAAGTGAAGTCTGTTACCTTTAGAAGTTGTATCTTCATATTCAGTGAGATTAATCGAGGACAAGCAAAATTTAGCTTCACAGCAACTACTTTAAGAGCAACAGATGGAATTTTGGTAGATGATGTGGAAAACTTGTTAGTAAATATTGTGGCAGCTGCAAAGTTTGGCAACAGATAGTATTTAAAATAAATGAGTGTCAGAAAACCTTGCAAATTTAGCCTTATATTTATTTGCTTTTAAAGAGCGCTATTTCAGATTGTCTTTTAAGAGAGGATTTCTGTGATAGAATTGCATGTATTGAGAATTAGGTCAGTTAGAGGACAGGTGTTTTTTGTTTAGCATTTCAGGGTTTGTGCTGCCTTAGACTTATGTGTACAGATCTTTCTTCCTGAAGCTATAAGGCTACTGCAGAGAGAGACTGCTTTATTTTGTTTATATGAGTACACTGATGTCTACTTCAAAAGAGAAAGATTAGGATTCAGCAGATAATTTATATCTTTCTAGCAAGTCACACTGAGGACTTTGTCCTTAATTGACATGCTTTTCACAGACTGTATCTTTTTTTTTATTGTTCATTGATAATGAAAATATTAGCAGACTGCTGGTTGGTAGGCAAGAATGGGTTTTTGGCCTGCACTTTTTTCTGAACTGTATATTACAAGTTAAAAGACGTTTTACCCAAGATTTGAATAAATCAAAAAACATAGTGGTTTGCCTAGGTTCCTATCTTAGAGCATAGTTCCTTCTGTTGTAACATGAAATTCATGCAATGTTTCAATTCCTAATGGTGATCCACACGTAACTTTTTAGCTTTTTCCTTTTGAAGTTCATATGTCAAGTTCGGTCCTTGGAAACCTATTTTGACATACAACATAAAAAAGCTAGGCTTGTTCATCTTGGTTGGAGGGAAGTTTGCAGCAGACAACCAGTCCTCAGTTACATGAACTGGCTCCAAATTAAAATAGAATACCAGGAGTATGTGTGTTTGGAGTGGAAAAGGTCAGAAAAGAAGACATTTATCCCATGATGCCATTAGCCAAGCACTGAACTATATTACTGTGCGTTTCGGAAATGACCACAGAAACAGCAAATCAACAGTACTGCCTGCAATATTGGGAAATAAACTGGAAATGAAGTTATCTGCATAGCCTCTTGTCCCTTAGGCAATGCCTAAAAGTTACTTAGGTTTGATTTTTTGAGAGAATTGGCTCTCACTGAAATGAAGATGAGTCACTTTTTGTCCAGTTGATGCCTTATGAAGTCACTCCAAAAGCTTTTTTAGTGTCTGGATGTGCAATATCCTTTGTTATTTATTTCTTAAATCTTTCCTGAGCAGAAGTTGTTGGTTGTGCTTGGAGGCATGGAGGTCCTGCCACTTGGCCTGCTTTGTCACTCCTGGAGCCTTCATATTTCTTGACAAGTTCAAAGGCTTCCCAGACTTACAGCATGGATTTCATAGAAGAGCAGGGACCTTGTGCAAGGAGCCAATTTCTTTCTATTGTACAGTGAGATTTTGCTATAGGGAATTAAAAAAGTAGATAAGGTAATAAAGTAAAAGTACTTCATTCGTTTCTACCAGCTCTAGTTTTCAGGCCAAAGATCAAAATTTGCCAAACGGAGCTTGGAAGATAGTTTTCTTTCCCACCCAAGGATCTCAAAGGGGGACAGGAATAAGCATTAAAACCCCCTTAATTTTATGCTTGGGAAAACTGAAATAAAGAAGCATTTTCTAACTTTTTCATGCCAGGAAGCAAGTAATAGATTCCAAGACAAAACTCCAGCTTCCAGCTGAATGTATTTTTTGCTGAAGCACAGCAACTCATTTGATAGCATCGCATCACTGATGAAAATATTTGTTGTAATTTTGTCAATTCAAATATTTTGTGGTCTTACACAACTTGAGGCCAGATATTATAAAATTAGGAAAAACTACTCCAACTCTCTCTTCATTATTCCAAGCTTCAAAGAACTAAGTGCTATCAAGTTTTGGATGGTTTGAGTAGTAAAACACAGGAACTTGGGCAACATTACAGTGTGCACATGCTATTAAACAGTGGCATGGCAGATGAGACACTGCCACCTCCTGGGTACATTTTGCTAGTAAACATAATGCTGATCTAATATAAAATAGAAATAGCCTTTTAAAACCAAATTAAAACCTTTATTCTCTTGCAGAGGAACCATATCTAAGCTGTGTTTTTTTGTGTTTACCCTTACTAAAGAAGTTCACTTAACAGCTTTGAAATAGGGATATCAGAGACTCAGCAACCCAGCACCCTGCAATAGCCTGTAAACAGATCCCGATTCATAGCCCATTGTGTTGACACTGTGATAAATGCTTCCTATTTGTGCCTGACTTAAATCACTCTGATTTATTGCCATAGACAAAAAGCTTTGTTTTGAAAAGAAATTGCTACTGGTTTTCATCCAATTTTCCCTGTGTTTTTCAGCTCAATGCAATGGCAAACAGAGCAGCAGGGAAGGGATATGAAAATGAAGACAACTACTCCAACATAAAGTTTCAATTCATAGGCATTGAGAACATCCATGTCATGAGAAATAGTCTGCAGAAAATGCTTGAAGGTAATACTCTTATTCATTGGCAACTAGAGAAAAGAATTGATCCTTCTGTCACAAAAATCAGGATAACTGCTCTGAAATCAGCAGCAGTGAAAACAGGTATGAAAAGAGATCTTTGCCTGTTGCAGCTGCATGCAGCTGCCTGCCGGCTATTGGAATTTGTGCAATGGAGCATCATGGTAACTAGTTGTTATTTCCTAATTATACAAACACCTTGTTTGGTGTCTGAAATCCAGATATCATTTACTTTAATGACAAAAATCATTTGACTTCAATGCACCTTACTGCTGCTCTATCTTTTTTGAAAATTACACTTTGATTGTAAAATGAGAAAAATCACTTACAGCTGACTTTGAGGCTAGTTGAAAATAAAGGATTTTTTTAAAGGTTGGAAAAACTGTGGTTTGTTTTTTGTATGTGTATAGTAATGCATTTTAGACTGTGAATTTTAATAGAAAGTTATTCATGCCCTGTAAAGAACATGACACATCAGCTCTATTCGGTCAGTGGGTGTAACCATTCAGCACCCTCATAATCCCATGCGAATTAATAATAATTGCTTTATAAATACTTAGTATATAATTCAGCACATCTGTTCTGCCATTCCATGACTGTTTAGAGGTGATCCAAGAAAAGAGTAAGGGTAAATAAGCTATCCTTGATCCCTCAATGGCTTTGTTGATTTTTAACAAGCAAATAGTAAATAGTGCTCAATCCACAGTGTCTCAGCATTGGCTTAATGTATGTCATCAACAACTTCCATCACCTCCTAGATCAGCTTGATCACGCTATTCTTGACTTGACGCGCTGCTCTTATATTCTTCATCTGTCTGCCATTGACTGTATGCAAACGTAAATTTGAGATCTAAGAAGGACTTAAATGTTCCATAACAGAAAAGCTGTCTCTAGTTTAAAATAAGAGCATTTTATGAGAACCAGGATTAAATTGTGATGCGGGTAAAACCATTCCTCTCTTCATGACATATTTTTACTTAATTCCCTGGTCTGAGGGCCTCAGGTAGGGAAACAGAAGAATTTTTAATTCACTAGGAAGTATTGTTTGGCTAGGAGAGAGGCTAAGTCAATGAACAAGTCCCTTTATTTGTTCAGATGAAGACCATCAAAGATAAAATAGTAAACAACCAGCCTGGCTGCATGGGCCAGTGCTGTGTATAACTCTGAGCCAAAAGTTCATGAGACCAGCCTATGGCCCAAACTTACATGGAACAAGGTAATTTCTTGTGCATTTAACACTTCAAGTTGCTTGGGGAGTATAAATTCTTAGAATCTAGCCATATGCTCAAAACATTTACTTTTCTCCTAGGTTTTATATTTGCTATGTTGAAATCTCATATTTAGTAACTTGACTGATAAGATTAGAAATCAGAGAAGTTAAGTTCTTCTTTTAAAAAAATCTTGCAGTGTACCAGGGCTTTTGTTATATAAGATGCTGTGTAGTTTTTATCTTTCTGTTTGTATGTGTCCTTTAATCTGTTTCTCTGGTGGCCTCTAAAAAGCTACTTATTACCTGACGAGCATACAAAGAGACCTAGAATCTGAAAGGCTGTCAAGGATGATGATAACACACATTTAATATGGTTTTAAATTTTTATCAAGGAATACCTTGATAATAAATCAATAATTACAATAATATCAATAATTATCAACAACCTCCTTGAAATAATTTTTAATATTAGAAGGACATGTGACACAAAGACTTTTCTCAGTAAAGATTCCAGGGCTGACTGAGGCTGCTGTTTGGCATTTGTGGCAGGATGGGCTGTGCTGCACACCCAGGGGCCAGACCAGACCTGACCCCTGTTTGCTGTGCATTGAGGTGATGACCCCACATGCTCCCTGTCTGTAAACAGCAAATGTGAGCTTCTCCTCCCCTCACAGCAGGAGCAGGAACTGCTGATGTAGGAGCAGCCCCCTGATCCTTGGACTTCAGTGACAGATCAGCCAGTAAGAAAGCTTGAGGGCTTGGCCCATAGCAGTTATTCCTTCCTCTACTTATGGCCTTCTTGCCAGAAATCAGGGAACTGGTCCCCTTCTGGTACTTTTGCTGGTGGAAGAGGCAGTTTCCAACAGGTGTCCTGTTTCTTCCTCCCCTCCTGGGAAATGGGCACACCACTGGATTTCTCAGAGCTCTGCCCAGGGGCTCTTGATTTTCCTGTGCCTACACCATGGATGCACCACGCCTTATTTCTCAAAGATTTGGTACCTTTTCTTCTGAGATGGAAATGCCTTTTCCCCTTAGGATAAGCCTCATAATTCTATTCATAATTCAACTCAGTATTAAAGTCCAGATCAGTTGCCAAAATCATGTGAAATATACAGTGTATGCCTTTAGGACACTCTGAACTTTGCTCAGTGAAATGGTTGGTAAATATTGACTCTAATTTGGCAGTGGGAAAGAGCAAAGCACTGTTTCAGCCTTACCTTGGGCTTTTGTAAACACAAGCAGCAGCTTCAGCCAGAATTCAGCCACTAATTGGTCATGCTTCCATCTGCACAGGAGCATTAATCATGTGAAAAGCTGTTTGCTTTCAGTGCTGCTATCTGCATCTTTATAAATATCCTTCAAAAATTATTTTTAAAATAACCATCTGGAAGAGGCCTTACATGCAAACACTATAAGACTTTGTGTGGATACATTAGGCCATTTTGCTTCTGAATTAAATGGAATTGGGACAGTCAGCTCAGACATGATATAAACTCGGACTTTGGCTTCTAAAATTAAATTTCAATTACAATGAAGGAAACTATAGGAAACTAAAGTTATCCCAGTGACTATAATGGCCATAAATAACTGAGTCTTTTATGATTTCTGGACCACAAGAGACCTCCTAAGACATTAGTAATTGGACAGACCATACATTAACTCTGTAAAAACCATCTCATTTTTCACTTTATTTCAAAAATGAATTTCACTGGCTAATAGTTTTTCCTAAAAAGACAGTATAACCCTACATGGGTCAAAATAAAGGTGCAGTCTATTTATGGATTGAATTTAGTATCTCACTGTTGAAAACAGATTGCACCAAAATTCATTGAGTACTTGTTTGCTGCTGGATTGAGGTATCTGATGTAGATTCTGATTGCCCTTTTGCCCTAAACTCTCTAACATTAAAAATTAGACACTTGGATACCGCAAAATAAAAACTGAGAGATTATCATTTTTTCTTCAAACATGGCATAGAATTTGAAAGGTTTTCAGGAAAATATTTTCCTTGATGAATTATGGCTTATCCTCATCATCAGAATACTTTCTAAGTGAAGCTTTAACAAGCTTTCATTAAGGGATGGAGAAGTGTAGAGTGAATGGCTTTAACTCAACCACCATCCTCTGCGGTGATGCTGGAGTAGGAGGCAGTGGCTCCGTTTAGGTGGTTGATGGCCTATCTGACAGTAGAAATTATATGCTTTCTGTTTCCAAACCCCCAGTGTTACGTACGTGAACCTCTCCCAGGGGTTTGAAAACTTCATTCTCAACACAATTTTGTAAAATCTGTGCTTCTCAGAAGGATGCATTTGGTAAACTGTTTGCAATAAGCTTTATGGCAGCTTTTTAACTTAACACACTGGGTGAAATTTGACTGAGCCCTGTTTCTTAAATATAGGCACTTCTTCAAGGGGAAAGTTTGTGAAATAGTTGTTCTTTTCAAAAGATGCATGTTTTACACAGGGGATATTTGAAGAAGAGAGAACTTGGAGGCTGAACAGTCAGTGAAGGTTAAGGGACTCTAAATACTGTACATTTAAAATGTAGCTTATTTTGCAGTTTGCGAGCTGAAATCACCTTCAATGAGCGACTTTCTGTGGGGCCTAGAAAATTCTGGCTGGCTGAAGCATATCAAAGCCATTATGGATGCTGGCATTTTTATTGCAAAGGTAAAGTGTGTAAAATGAGAACAGAACTTGGAGCAACCAGATACAGAAAGTGAGGACCAAATTCTCTGATTGTGGGTAACTTCTATTATCTCTTCAATGGTGTTATGCCTGAAGAAAGGCCATCTTGCAATGCTCCATGTATGAGGAGAGATGATTCTTAGATGCTGTTGTGTGGACCTTTGCTAATATAGTAAAAACCACTTGTGTCTTCTTGTACTAAAGCCTCTAGTAACCCTTAACTTGTTATGCCAGGCATTTGAATGTCCTTACTTTACTCTCCAGCAGTGATTGCTACAGTTTCTTTCTGTATTTCCCCTGCCTCCTCCACTGGTTTCTGGATATTGCCTTTGTTGAAGGTTTCTGGTAGTTGTAATATGTAAAATTAGCTACTGCATTTTCCCTTCTGAGTTATTAGGCAACCAACTAAATTCGCCTCCTGAACCAACTCCTGTGTGTTGCCATGGCCAAACTCTCTAGCAGCTTCTACGCTTACATACTTGAGAACTGCTCCAGGAAAGTTGTTGCCTTTAATAAAAAAATATTTCTCCTAATCCTACCCACAGTAATGGAGACATTTGTCATCTGCCAACAGTAGCTATAATTTTACTACTCTCTTCCTTTTACTGCTTCAATTCTTATTTTTGAGATTACTATTACAATTTCTTACAGGCCATTTTATTCACATGACTTGCGACATACAACTATATAGATAAAACCTCATGGGTTTCCCTCCTCACTAACTGCTTGTTTCTCTTGCTTTGTTTTGTCCTTCTCAGTAGGCAACTATAGTTTCTTACCTGAACAGCACCTGTGAGATAAATGCACTTCCAGCCCTAATACCTTTCATTAGCTTATAGAAATCAGGTCATTGACATTAGCTTTGCCAACTTTTCCCCAGAGGCTAATCTTAAAATACTGTCCAAAAAATGTATTCTTTGTCCATATGCTTGTGCCTCCTCAGACATGCATTTTAAACCATTCTTATTTGTATGGTTCCCAGTTCTCAGTTCTCGGTCTTCTGCCAACAGGGCTTCTATTTTGGTAGAATTTACTTGTCTCTTGAGATAAACATAGATAATTTATTTTTCTCATTCCCTATTAAGCCTACACTTAACTTAATGTTTGTTTTTCTAAGCAGTATCTTTCCTAACCTATTTTATTTTCTGCTTCCTAAATTTAGAACTCTTTAGAAATGACAAAGACCAAAATCTTTAGAATTAAAAAAAAACCAACAAAACAACCAACCCTCAAGTTCTAAAAATAATGTAACACCAGACTCTGGTGAACTTATCTCTTCTTATGTGTTTATGTATAAAATGGGATCCCCTCTCACCAGTTATTACATTAAAGATACTGATAAAATCTTGCTTATTAGATATGGACATTTACCACAGGCTTCCCCACAAATCTTTACAGTATGTCATCAGTGCAATGCAGTGTGCTGTAATAATATCCAGGCTAGCACTGGCATTGGAAGCAGAAATAGCCCTTACTGACCCTACCATCAAGATGAGAACTGAGCAGCCATATTGCAAATATGGCTGTTCTGTCACTGGTACATGTGAGTTAGAGCATTACCTGTATTTGAATCTGCTGTAGGTATTGTCCACTCTGACAGACTGATGTATTTTATTGACATGAATCCTACATCTTCCTGTAGCGGAGTGTAAACAGGTCATGCTCAACCACCATATTGCAGGGGATGGCATGAATTAAACAAAAGGAATTAAACAAAAGGCATCCTTTAAACAAAAGGAATAAAACTCAACATTATTCAAGAATTCTGTGGCAGAGTAAAAATTGAACCAGTTTTCTCAGTTCCCAAATTAATACTCTAGCACTGTCTCACTGTTCCCCTCTTCCCATTGTCTTCCTCCCTGCTTGTGAAGTTTCTGACTTTTTCTGTATCCTTAGGCTGTGGCTGAGGAAGGTGTGAGTGTGCTTGTTCACTGCTCTGATGGCTGGGATAGGACAGCCCAGGTTTGCTCTGTAGCGAGCCTTCTATTGGATCCATATTACAGAACTATGAAGGGATTCATGGTAAGCAGGTTCTTTCACAGAGTAAATGAAATAGTATGGCATTGCTTAAGATGAATATCTTTGGTTTTAATGGGAAATACACCTTTTTTGTGGGTTTTTTTAGAGTAGGAAGGAAAGCTTCTATATGTTCACGTTAGTCTCCCAGTTTCTGTATGAAATGTTATCAGTGGGGCACCCATTTGTTTTTTTCCTAACCTTGACCAAGAAACTTTCTTGCAACCTAGGGAGCTTTTGTGCAATCAAGAGTTTGTACTTATTTGCAGTGAACATTGTAATTTTGAGGATCAGAAATGCATTTTTTCTAGACATTAGATTGCACTGAGCAGCTATGTTAGAAAGTCTGTTCCTTTCCCATGTATATCAGCAGTGGTAAAGCATGTAGAAATGCTGTCAAGTTACTGGTTAAGTGTTAAAAAGATGTTTGAGACATATATAAGTTCTATTTTAGAAAATTATGATGAAACAAGCTAATTGAAGTTGTGCTGAAATACTGGCATCCTATCTGCATCCATGAAGAGTGCTACTTTCCCTGAGCTGGTAGCAGTGCTCGTCACTCATTGTTTTACTGCTAATTCTGAAAATTATTTGGGATTGTAATACTGCTTGCTTACATCATTCTTGCTTGTCAATGCCTTTTCTAAGAATTAACTGGGATTGCAAGTACTGCTTGTTTACACCACAATTCTGCCTGTTTCAACATGTGTCAGCTGAATGCAATATTCTTATTTTAGGTGTTAATTGAAAAAGACTGGGTTTCCTTTGGCCACAAATTTAACCACAGGTAAGGTGGTGCTTGGATTTCCCAGTATATATATGTGTTTATGTAGTCAGGATCTGCTGCCCATTCCAGTTCTTCTACTTTGCTGCCTTACAAAGCATATCAGCAGAATGCCCCCAGGAAATTGCCATACCCTTTTCTCCTACTATGTAATTTAGCTACCTGGAAAAGTCAAAGTGAAATATTTTTATATCAATCTTTTCTTATATCTGCACTCCAAAACTGCTCTTGGGAATCCTGGGTGCTGGTCTAGCAGGTGCTGTGAGCATTGAGAGGTCCATGTGAGTGAAAAGTAGTATGTATGTGGCTTGCAAAATCGCTTTGGACTCCAGCAGATCTTTCTGCAGTGCCAAGGCTTCCCCCACATAAATCCCTGTTCAGCAAAGCCTACATCTTCCAAGACAGTATTTAATCTGAGGCATGGCTGTGAGTTATATATTACGTAAAACATACTCTTTTTATTACACTCTGTTCTAACAAAACCAGCAGGATTTGTTCAGAAATGTTGGCCAAAGTGAAGTGGAAAGTAACTTATTTGGGCAAATTATTTTGAAAATCCATCCAAGGTGAATGATATAATGTAATGAAAATGTTTAAAATCTTTCTGTTTAAACATAGAAAAATATTCACATTTTCTTTCTTTTTTTGAATTTCCTTTTAGTTTCTATAAAAATTAAAAGTTCAATTTTTATATTGGGACTTAATCACATCGTATTGCTTAATTTGAATATAAATTTGTTATAGTTTCAAAAAACATAATAAAGCTTCCAGGATATCTGTGCAGCTTCATACTACCTGTGAAATTCCAGCAGGAATTACTGCATTTAATATGGTACTGTCAGATGTCTATGATTACCAGTGATAAAAGGTATTACAAAATGCAATAACCACTGGTAGTTTTGATTTGCTGTTTAATGTTGCTCTATTTTCTTTGATGCATAATAATATCAGAAGTTTCAATTTTAGAAGCTTTTCAGTTTTAGATGTTTATCGAATTCCACTGTGTTGGCACATTATACATATATGTACACATAAATACACACACACAACAAGCAGAATAATTGATTGAAAATGCTTCTTGCTATTATGTTGACTTATATTTTTTACTTCAATGTGGTTTATATTTTCAGGCTCCTTTTCTTCATTGCAAGTCGTTCCAAGAGGCATTTTTATAGACAGAAAATTTTATGTTCACTTGACAGTTAACAGTAGCATGTAAACATTTCCCACTTTGTAAAAATTTCACCAAGGGAAGGCAGCTTTAACCTGTTTTCTACCGAAGTTATTCTGTACCTCTCCTGCTGTTTTCTGCTTTGGGGAATGGTCTGCTATTAAGAGACTGTCTTAAGACATAATTTTGTTATTAAGCCGTTGCAGTCATGATGAATTATTAATGTAGTACCCTTGATAGCATTAAAACATGGCTCTGCAGCAGCCAGCTGTTTGAAGGGGTAAGGTTACAAGACACCCACAAAAGGGGTTTTTTTGTTCATAATTCTGCCTTCATTCTACTTCATGATTATTGCACCATTTTTGTAAGTAAAAAAACTATACTAGTAGTTGAGATTTGAAATGAATGCCTATGATGTAAGTTGCTCACTAAAAGTGAGGGGTTTATTTTCACTATTGTTAATTCAGTTGTCCTAGAGGAATTCAGGTTGTAATTGAATCTTGGTTTGTTTCAGGTATGGCAACTTAGATGGCGATCCAAAAGAGATTTCACCTGTTATTGACCAGTTCATTGAATGTGTTTGGCAATTAACGGAACAGTTTCCTTGTGCCTTCGAATTCAATGAGAGATTCCTCATCCACATACAGCATCATATCTATTCTTGCCAATTTGGGAATTTCCTGTGTAACAGCCAGAAGGAGAGACGAGAGCTGAAGTATGAATGCATATTATGCATTTTATTTCTTTAGTAGCATATTACCCATGGGGGTCAGTAGCTAGTGTTATATTGAGGAGTCAGACATTAACCAGTCTGCATGTATGTGCTTTCATAAGGCGCAGGGTGCCTGTTGTCTTCTGGCAACATGGATTAATACCAAAAAAGGTTGATCCTCTGCAGTGTAGCTCTGCTGGGAGTGTAATCCATGGTGTGCATGACAGGGATTAGTGAAAACCGACCAGAGCATTAGTCCTTCAGCCATGTGGGCCTACCTTTACTGCAGCCCTAACAACATACAAGACAAGCTGTCCCTGTGGCTGTAATTAAGGTAACTGTAGTTAAGTTCTCAGGTTAAGAGTTACTGCTCTTCTGTGTTTTAACCTGGTTTTGGGTCTCAGGACATTTTAGTCCTGCTGTCCTGGGTACTTCCTTATGAACAGCCTTTTTGTTTGGTAGCCCGACCTAGGACTTGGTCAGCAAACTATCCTTCTGCTGCCCAGCCCCAACGCAATTATGAATTAATCTACTTGCCCTTAGGCCCAAACAGAGCAGCAGCATCATTCCTGGCAGTGCTGATTATAGAATCATAGAATCGATTGGGTTGGAAAGGACCTCCGAGATCATCGAGTCCAACCCTTGGTCCATCTCTAGTCCA
>JAWWLZ010000139.1:43399167-43429652 GCA_035041345.1 Poliocrania exsul
CTGGGCAGGCCATTCCAATGCCTGATTACTCTTTCTGTAAAGAATTTTTTTCTGATATCCAACTTAAATTTCCCCTGATGTTTGTATCTGCATCCTGGGTCCTCAATACATGATGATATCCATCACTTTTCTCATGTACCCTGATCATGTCAGCAGTAGCAATGAAAGAAAGGTGGCAATTATTGCTGGCTGCTGCCATTTAATGGTCCCTTTCACTGCTCAAATGCAGAGCAGCCACAGTGCCACAGCCCATTTAAAATCAAAACCATCACAGATTATCATATCCCATGACCTAACTGCATAAGAAAATGTAGTTCAGTGGGGTAGGAGTGTTTCTGAATGCTGAGCATCCCTTTGGTGCAGAGATTATTAGCCTGAAAGCTTACTTTATGGAAGTGGTCTTGTCCACCTTGCAGAGGGAGTAGTTTCTCCACCTCTCTCCAACTGCTCTTGCTTTATGGGAAATGGATTGGATTTTGCCTTTAGTGACCAGCAAGGGAATACGGGTCTCTGTTTCTCTAGACTTACCACTTAAGTCTAATTCTGTTAAAGAAGTTGATTGTAAATGGGGAGTACAGAGGACTAGAATGCTTAATCTAAGCTTTTGCTATTCCTGAACTGTAGTAGAGACTTTAATATATTTTTATTTAATGTATTTTTTTTCAGAATCCAAGAACGAACATACTCATTATGGGCTCAGCTGTGGAAAAATCGTGCCGATTACCTGAATCCTTTGTACAGGTCAGACCACAGTCAAACCAAAGGGACCCTGCACCCACAGATAGCTCCATGCAACTTCTTGTACAAGTAAGTAGTATCACTTCCTAGACAGAATTGCAGAATGTTTTAGTACAGAACAGAGTGCCTCTATATATATCTCATTCTGTATGGCAGTTTACAGAGTAAATTCAATCTCAGATACAATGTGTTTGTTCCTTGTGTGCTCACAGTCAGCCAACACCTCTGCACCATTCCACAACGGAGCATTAGTCTGAAAAGAAGCTTAAGATTAAAGCTATATTGATAGTTGTGTGTCCTAATTTCATGGTTACTCACTTCTTCCACTGAGAAATGCCTCTTTCAATTCTGTTCTCGTCTGTGGTTTCTAAATTTAGAGTTATTTCAACGTTTTCCATCCCAAGATTTTGTAATGTTTATTTGGATCAACTGGTGTCAGAAATAAAAAGGATCAAGAAATTATATGGTTTAATTGCTAAAACAAGTGTTTAGTAAAACAAAAAGCAGACTTTCCCCATGTTGTTGTTATACCTCAAAGTAAGTTTTACTTGATTTTTCAAAATGTAACAAAATAATTTTGAAATATTATTATTGACATTCTGACTCAATTGTGCCATTAATCTTAACAAATTTAAGAACTTGAATAGAGATTCATAAAAACTGTGATTTAAGTAAAACTGATCAGTTTGTTTTCCAGTTGCAAGTATAGCACCTGTTAAAAAGTCAGTAAAAATCCTAAATGACAGAAATTGAATTCTTTCATGTCTACTATACGAGACTTTAAAACAATTTAAAAATAGTCATTAATCATATTCTTTGGGATATTGGGATTTATCAAAGAAGTACTGATACAACAGATCCTCCAATGGATGAGTGATCCTGTGGATTTAATAGAATTACTTGGGTGCGTAAAGATTTCCCAGCATGAGCTATCAGATGATAAACTTAAGAGGGAATGTGATTTAAATAGCATACTCTTGGGATAGGAATAATAAGCCACCAACAAGCACTCGCGTGCTCCATAAATATCTGTTAGCTACTTGACTAGACAGCTGCAGCTGCTGCCAGGGCTCGGCTACTTAACCTGTCTGCTGAACTAGTTACACACCGAGTCTGGCTGTGGCCACATTGCCAGGAAGGCAGAAGACAGGAGGAGCAGTAGAGCAAGCTGCAGACACAGTTTGAGTTCTTTCCTCCTGAAAATGAAAAATCAACTCAACTGTTTTTGTCAAGGAATTCCACGGAACAGGAAAATTGCCAGTGTATACAATTGCTTCATCTATAGGCAGTTTAAAATGCCAGTTTAAATTGTAAGATAATAGGACACTACACTGATTTTTACTCATTATTTTTAACCCTTTTTCACAGTGAACGGAAACCCCAATTAACTATCTGCTCCTCCTTGCCCCCAGCCCCAGCCAAAAGCATACAGAATTTTAAAGTTGACTTCATGGGAAGTTAAACAATTGAGAACTAGGAATATGAAAAACTGTCTTTACCTTTGGCTGTTTTATAGGTACCATTGCTCCAGAGTTCCTAGTGTAGAACAACAAAATAATAATAAAAAACCCAATAACACAGAATTTTGCATTCAGCATGTGATCTAAGTCAAAGCTACAGCCACCTTTTTATTGTCTATCAGAATTGGTTCAAGGTGCCCATGACCACAGAGTTGTACCTTCAGGACAAAGCAAATGCAAATGAACCCTGAATCTTGCCAAATACTCTGAATTTATGTGTATGCACTGTAACGATGAATAAGCCTTGGATGGATGATATAGGACATTATGTGTCTGGGGGAAAAAAAAAGGAAAAAAGGAGTGAGGCTACCTCACCAAATGAGAAAATTCTTGACCTTCCCATTAATTCCAGGTTCTGGAGTGGTATGTATAACCGCTTTGAAAAGGGGCTGCATCCTCGACAATCAGTTACTGATTATCTGATGGCAGTGAAGGAAGAAACCCAGCAGCTGGAAGAAGAGCTGGAGTTCTTAGGAGAGGTAATAAACATTGAGCTTGACACTACAGACTTGGTAACTGATGATAAATGAAACTCATCTCCATACACTGCTGAGTCACCTACATGCTACAGCCTTTTCTGGATCAAGGTTGTTCAGCAGTTATCTTTGTTCTCAGATAAATTACCATGAATGTTTTGTATTAAGAGAAAAAAGTGGTGTTTTTTAGTTTGAGGATAAAATTTCACCTGAGTTGGTGCACAGGTACTATGGAAAGTAAGTTTAATCCTTCTGTAACTCGGAAGGAATTGTAGCTCAGAAGGCTGCTGTAAGTCAGCACTGGTTTGAGATAAACTGTGCACTTCCCATACTCCATAAATGCGAATAGGCAGTTTTAAAGGGTGCCGGTTGGGTTGGGCTCTGAACTTGTCTTGAAAAAAAAATAAAAGGCAAAGACATATATAAGATTACTGGCCCTAAATGTGTTCATGTAATATATACTGTTTTCTTTATTTCAGCGATTGGCAAATCTTCAGAAATCACAATTAGGTGATAAGAAAGTCAAGAGTAAGCAACGAGACCGAAGCAAACAGTTAGGGCTGTCTACTTCCAACAACAGCTTAGCTAACACTCCCCAGGAGTATAGCAACGATCTGAAATCATTCCCATCCCGGAGCCCTTCACAAGGGGATGAAGAAGATTCCGCTCTGATTTTGACACAGGACAACCTGAAAAGCTCTGATCCTGACCTCTCAGCCAACAGTGATCAGGAGTCTGGTGTGGAGGACTTAAGCTGTAGGTCCCCAAGTGGGGGTGGCTGCTTGCCTAGTGAAGACAGTGGCAAGGACTCTGATGAGGCTGTATTTCTGGCAGGCTGAAATACTTCCAAGGCAGCAAGGATCCAGATGAAATTGAGTCTTACACAGTCTGGAATGACATCTGGAAGTGGTCTGTGGCCTAAAGAAATAATCCAAAGAAAGGGAACTGTGCAATTGTTTAAGTAAGGATCTAAGCAGAACACGCTATTATTAAGACATAATAAGAGAGAACATCTGCTGTTATATTTAGTTAAGCTAATGTGGTATTTAACTTTATCAATGCTGTACATAATTATTCCTTACTTTGTACATTTCCATAGTTATTTATTGTACAAGATAATAGTTCCTCTCCAAAGATGTGAAATTCCGAAGTTCTCTCTTACACAAGATTGAAGATGTGTTAGTGTTAACCTTACTGGTGAAGCAGTCAAAACTTATTTTTGTAGAGCTCTTCTGCTTTCAAGCTTCTATGTATAGTCTTCACTTTTTTTTCACAAGGTGTTAAATTTTGAATTCAAGCAATTGTTTTGCATATCCTCCTCCTAGAATCATTTGCAGCAAAGTAAAGCCAACAAATGGACATGCTCTCTAAAGGGACGAATGAAGCTTGATCTTGAAAACAAAATCCTTTAGTCGCAGTTTCTGCTGCTCCATGTGAATGCATCCCATTTGTACTTGGTTCTTGACCTGTGTTGAAAGTTCAGTAGTATTTGTGACCAAACCCAAGGAATATAACAATGTTCATACAGCCTTTGTGCTAAAGCATTCCTTTATAACTAAAACTATGCTAGGCACTTTATTCTAGCCTCTTTACATTTTGGTCTCAAGTGTTTGTATCTTACCCTTGTTCCAATGCATCTACCTAAAATTTTAAAGGTAGTAAAAGGTTGATACCTACTTGAAAATGTTTTATTTGAGTGGAAGTGAGCTACATATGCAGTGGAGAGTAGAGAAAATCAGTTATAAAAATCACTTATGAAAGCATCACTCTGAATTCATAAGTAAAGGAAGGTTATGCCCATAAAGGAACTGTTATAAAGAATATTTCTTCCAAATTTTGTTGTTCAAAGTAAACTAACCACTACCAACTATTTTTTCTATCTTCACACAAAATTTCCCTTTTAGTATTTGCAAACCTAAAGAGCACAAAAATGCTGATTTAAGAAAAGGATGCATCATTGACCAGAAAGTTTAATCTTGTTTAAGAATTTTCAGAGTTTTAAGAATAGGAGTAATAGTTAACATAATCATCAGCACAGCAGTAAACAATTGAAAAAGGTTTAAAATTTGGAATGTCTTGAAACTCACTACAAAGGTGGCCATATTAGGCTCCAATTCTTCCTAGTTTTTCTTTTTTTTTTAATATTAGTTAAACCAAGCAGTTAAAAATATAATTCACATGACTGCTCCTACCTGCTTGGAGACAATGTCATGTTGAACTCTAGTAAAGCAAAGCAGTAGTAAGGTAAGTTTACTTTGCATTTCACAGTACTCCCTCAAATATAGACTTAGAGGCAGAGTTATATAAATATACCTCAATTTAGAATTGTCAGATTTTATTATTCAGTCTGCTTTTATGGAATGGTTTTTCATTCTGTTCTGTGAACTTCTGTTATTAAAAGTGTGTAGGTAAACTTCAGTATTATTAATATCCTGCTAAGGGAGCTGCTGTCTTTGAACAAATAATTCCTAAAAGCAAGGTTTATCTTAATGTTATACTGGAAAGGCCAGATCCTCAATTTGATAAATCAAAATAGCTCAATTCAAATAAATACAACTCTAAGGTATACTCTGTTGAGAATCTAGCCTTCTCTTTTTAATCTCTGGATTTTTAAGAAATTTAATCCCTGATTTTAATTGTACTTTTAAAAAGATTTCGTATTTTGAACATACCAGGTAAAATTTATGGTACTAAAGGAGAGAATGGGTTTTCTCAAACTAAAGAAATATGCTGCAAAGTCAGCAATGAAAACAAAACACACAAATATTCTATCTAAAAATAAGTTTGAGAATGGGCAATGTTACTGCACGTCTTTAAAATATGAACTTGTATATGATGATATTGTGTCCTATTAGAAATGTCTAGAAATAAATGCAGAACAGCAAGATATGCAAATTCAAAGTACTGTCTTTGTGTCGCTTATGCAATTCCTTGTAACTATGTTTACAATGAAAATACTCACATATAAATATTTTCTTTATAAGCCTTCACTTAGCAGCCCCCTGTGATGTCTTTCAGACTCTGGAATTTTGCATTAACTACTAATGTTTTCATTATACTGCATGTATTTGTGGCATTATCAGACTAACGAGAAACACTTTCAAATAAACACTTAGGTGTTATTTAATGTTATTTCACACCAGTGAGTGAAACAAAGGTTTGCTAACCTGATCTTTATAATACAGTTCTTCATTTTCTTAAGAGTCACTTTGTCACTGAGAACAAGGGATTTTTTCATGTTCCCTACTTCGATACTTTAATCCAGTGATTTAAGTTGTGGAGGAATCTACAGCTGATAACTAAGAGAACCAGGACTCTTGTTAATTGCATTAATTATATGGGAGCATGTTACATCTCTGTATTATTTTTTTTCAGGAAATGCAAACCAAAAAAGGATGAGAACACCACACTATGAACTACATTGATTTCTTGTAGCCTTGTGGGGCTCTCCCTTCTGCTGCAAATCTTTGCAAATTTGGTGTAAGTCTGCTGTAATTTGAAATAGGATACAGATGAACGTAAGTGACAGAAAGGCCTCACTAGGTTCAGGCTGTTCTTTAGTATTAAGAAGGACACTGAGGGCAATGGGATTAAACAGCTGAAGCCTTCTCTACAGAAGATCACCATCTAAAGCACAGAAGGAAACCCTATTCGCCAGCTCTTTTTATTGGTAGCTCTATACAAGACAGACAAAGGTGGTAAACTGCAAACAGATTCTAAAAACCTGAGAAAAAGAACTCACAGGTTTGAGGGCATAACTGAGAGCAAATGATATCCTTAAAAGAAAGAAGAGAAAAATGAAAAAAAAAAAAAAAAGTAGGGAGGCAGGGAAGAAAAGCTCTTTGTAAAATCAGCAAGTAAGACAGGAAACCACATTCTTTGAAGGTGGGGCAAGCCAGAGCTCTGGTTAACATAGCATGAAAGATGTTTAATGACACAAACTAATAACTGTTAAGCCCAAGAAACAACTAAGAGATAGCCTTTGCAATGAAGATAAGCATGTCATCACTGTTGACTTGCTAACTCAACGCTTTTATGTGGGTGTTGCCCTGATATGCACAGACTGTTCTCAAATGTATCATATCGTCAAGGCCAGGGCTTGCTTCTGGGTGCAGGCTGAAGGCTGAGTGCAGCTTCTAGTTTAGTTGGCCACCCTCATGCTCTTTAGTGCAGAGACAGGTAAACATCACAGTGATTGAAAAATCCTCCAAGGACAGGTAAGTCACTGACAATTCATTTGGGAAGGGAGGAACATGTGGTGGGGGTCAACTTATTTCAGTACTTCTGAAAAATCTGCCAAAGATCTAGAGCCAAGTGTACTGAAAACCCCAAAGTCAGAGAGGCAGAAACATTGCCAGAGTGGGGCAAAAAGAAAGTAAAATAAGTGTTCAACCTTGCCTATTTAAACTGCCAGTAAAGCACCTGAAACCAGCACATCCAATCATGTTAAATCTTAAATGTAGTGGTCTTTTAATATAAATGATTCTGAAAAGAAGCTAATGAAACCTTAGAAGTCGATTAGAATCATGACCAAATTCAGGCATGGACTCACTTTTAATAAGTCTGCTGGTTGACAAGGTCTTTTGGATGAATTTATTTGCTTTATGACGGAAGTCCTTGTATGTAAAATATTTCCTTACTATTGATATACAAGCTTTCTTTGTAGCTTATTACTGTGTGTAAGTATGATATCTACAAGTATCTGACCAAAACAAGGCATTTACAAAAGCCAGAGATCCAATATTGGTTTTCAAAGCCTGTTTTAGTGAAGGTGGCTCCAAGAATTACTGCTATTGAAAGGGTTAAACAGGAAAAGCTCACACCACTACACATAAAGAGTTTGTTCTTGAGTAGCTTACTGCATCCATTTCCAGCATAATTCTGTATCCCCTTAAGGTGTCCTGCAATGTCAAATGCCTGACACTGTCAGTTAGATGATTACTAGATATATTAAAATCCCAAAGTCTTTATTTGTAAGTTTAACACATTACAGTATTTACTATTCAGAATAATTACACAATTAAGGCTGATAATTTTGTTGTAAGTTTTAATTGAGTTTGACCTGAAGGTCTCTTAAATCTCTCTTATAGAAAGATTTATCCTAGTCTTTGAAGGGAGTAGTAAATTGGATATGAAGAAAATTCTAAGATTTCTAACTTACACATTTGGTCCAGGTCCAAAGCGGCAAAAGCTGCAGCAGTACATACATAGCAAACAGAACTACAGAACATACTGCTTAGAACTGACTTTATCATAATAGTCTCTTGCTTGCAGTGGTGAGTGACTAGCACAGCAGAGTGAGTGCCTCCTCAGAAAGTTTGCTGAGGACACAAAGCTGGGAGGAGTGTCAAGTACCCCAGAGTGCTGCACAGCCCTTCAGAAGGACCTCAACAGGTTGGAAAGATGGTCAGAGAGGAACTTTCTGAAATTCAACAAAGGCACATGCAGGGTCCTGCATCTGGGAAAGAATATTTCTGGACTCCTTGGTACAAGAAAGACATGGAGCTCCTGGAGCAGGTCCAGCAGAGGGCAACAAAGATGAAAAGGGGAATGGAGCACCTCACTGATGAGAACAGGCTGAGGGAGCTGGGCCTGTTCAGCCTCAAGAAGAGACATCTGGGAGGGGACCGCATCAATGTCTATACGTATCTGAAGAGAGGGTGTGAGGAGGATGGAGCCAGGCTCTTCTTCATGGTGCCAAGCAATAGGACAAGAGGCAATGAGCAGAAACTGACACACAGGAAGTTCCACCTGAATATTAGGAAGAACTTCACTGTGCAGGTTGCAGGTTCACCACGCACTGAAGCAGGTTGCCCAGAGATGTTGTGGAGTTTCCTTCACTGGAGATATTCAAGAACTGTCTGGATGTAATCCTGTACCAGGTGCTCTAGGATGCCCCTCCTTAAGCAGGGAGGTTGGACCAGCTAACTCACTGTCCCTTCCAATCCTACCTATTCTGTACTTCTGTGATTTAACAGCAAGATCAGGTACTGAAATTAGGCAAACCCCAGGCTCAATTAGCAGTTACAATACAGAATGTACTCCCTCCCCCCAGACTACTGCAACATCAGAGACCAGCCATCTCCTTATTCTTATATTTCTTGCTCATTGAGTTCTCTTTCCCACTCGGCAGAACACCTGAGGATGACATAGTGCAAGGCTCCCAAGAAACAAGTTACTGTATGTAGCCTGTTATTCAAGATTGCTTAGAAGTTCCCTTGACATATTTCAAAAGCCTTTAGAATATGCATCTAACAGCAGCTGCCATTCTCTTACACATCACAGAGAATTGTTTAAAGCTGGATTTACATATACACTCCATATTTCGGCAAAATAAAGTAAGGAATGCATTTCACAGTGAGCTACCAGCATGCTAGAAGCAAAAAAGTCTAACTCTTGAAAGATTATTATCAGTGTTCTACCAAGTCATCTGGCAAAGGTGCAACCAGTGTAGGACTAAAGGGTAGAACAAAACCCAAACCACAAAAAGAAAATACAAACCAGCATGAGCTTGGGCTGGCCTTTCTTGGATGTGACAAGATTCCTGCAGCTAACACAATATACATCACTGTTGAATAGAGAGACTTCTGTGCTGCTTTTCTAGATGGGTTTGTGACTGCAGAGAGGCTAAATAAGGGGGGAAATCCAAAGAATAGGAACAATGATATGAGAGAACAGCATGGAAAAAAAGAGAAGACCTTAAACTCTTGTATCTCTGACCAACAAACACTGAACTTGCATCAAATGGAGACAATTTCTTCTAGACTCTACTCTACTACCACCAGAAGGACTCCATGGAGAAGTTCTGAGTTTGTAAATTTGCTCACAGAAGTAACATAAGAGGAATAAGTGAAGTGTTTAGAACTTGCACTAGTTTGTGAAGCAAATCTCCTACAGTGACTTGGCTAAAGAGTTAAGTGACAGTAGAGCCCCATAATACATGACACCTCATTCAGCATGAGGAGGCAGATGAGAACAGAAGCCTGTCATTCCATGCCATTATAAAATGTACAAGTAAGATACTAGACCAGCACAACAAGAGCAACAGATGTTTGGTCATCTGTTCCTTTCTCTGCTTACAAGGAAGAAAAAGCAACAAAAAACCAGCCCTGTATAGAATTGTGTATCTAGTCTTTACCATTAGCTAGATCCTTAGAAAAAGATCAAAAACAACTTGTACATCCAGCAGAAAAATAGACACGAGTTTTCCAAGAAGGTAAACTACAAAGCTCCAGAAATCATGGTACTCAGAGACTTGAGTCCAGAACCACTTGGAAACCTACATGATCTCATTTCTAACTTGGGCTTTAGTCAGCACATTAGCAGAAGTGCTATGGCAATATATGAGAGGCACATTTTTTGGAAGAAGATACTCTAAAATTTTGCTTAACCATGGCACTTATAAAGCGTTGCTATTTTTCAGACACCTAAGTATCTTCTTTGAATTGGACCACAGATCTATTTACTTGGGACATTTAATCTCAGAATTTGGACCATCTTTACAAATTAAAATCCCACAAAATACCAGCGAATGGTTTACTCACCCTGAAAAGCAACAGCTTAGGACAGATAACTACATGTTGTAAAGAATGGCAGGGCTGAGACTGAAGACCCACTAACCTGTGGAACAGACTTCTTGCACTTACATGATTTTCGTAACTCCACATTTACTCACTTATGTCCATTCAGAAGAAATACCTTATTGCATTTTGCTGGAAGAATATCAAGTTTAGGACTGACTGAAAATCAGCAATACAGAAAAGTACTCACTTGGACTGTAGTTTGAGACTTGAACCTGCCATGCTTGAGACTTCAACCTGCTGTGTTCTGTGACCCTATCTAGGTGACACATAGGCAGAGTCTTTGCTAAGAGGTTTATCTCCAGACTGCTTCCTCACAAGAAAGCAGCAGGATTTCTGATACATTATTTAATCAGTTTAATTCTCAAAACTGTACAGTTCCTTCTGTTCTTCTGGAACTTGACTGACTCCATGAAAACCTAATGCATTAACAACATTAAGAAAAATTGCAAGAGCAAGAGAGAAAATGCACACATGTATTTAGGGTTTGTATTTTCCTCCTACAGAATACTGCATTTGGTCCTATCCATTCTCATCAGATATACCCCCATCCCAAAAAAGTCAGCTTACCAGACTCAAGATTCAGTGATTGAAGGGCAGAATTAAATCTCACTTCCGAATTCTATTACTTGCCTTAACATAGCACACTATGCAACTCCAACCACATTAGTTTGGTTTTTTCCTTAAAATTGGCAAAAAATAACTATTTTCCAAAGAACTTCAGAAACAGTTTTTGTAAAGTGTTTGGAGTTCCTCACATTATGAAGACATTCATATTGCATAAAACAGAAACTGAGAGGTGACCTGATTATTATTACTTTAAGTACGAAAAAAATATGAAAATGAAACTGTTAGATGAAAATTGTGTTTAATTACAGTGGTAGATACCAAGCCACTCCTGAAATCAGTGCATCAGTGCTACTAAGCAATATACCAAATCTACAGAGATAATTTATTCTGTTTTGATTCCAATATAATTTGTTCCAACACATCCTTTGGTTAATCCCAATCTACTTATCCAAGACACAATATAGGCTACACTTAGTTTTGTATTATTACTTAGAAGTAAAAAACTTGTTCTTCAATATTTTGGCTTCAAGAAAAGACAGCTTATGAATCCATTGACAATCTCAATTAAGAACTTTTTCAGTTTCCAAAGTCCTATCAACACTTATCTCAAAGTCTTCAACAGATCAAGCCAAATCTATGTTTAAAGTTCAAAATACAAAAGATATGAATTATGTTTTTTATAAAAATGTAAAAAGCTAGTCAAAATTACATGTTTAGGTATTTAATCTCTGAAGAATGGAGTATAGCAGCAGGGAACTTAAATATAATAAGAATTATCAACAATAAATAAAAGAAATTAATGCAAAGATTGCAATAGAAGTATTCTTGAGTACAATGAGAATATAAAGACACATTCTAATTTGTACAAAAACCATCCCAACTTTGTATACAATCTCTTCTATAAATACAACCATATCAGATGAAATGCTTATTTGCAAATAATAGTTATTAAAAAGTGTGCTTTACTGGGTTTTTCGTTCATTCTCTTGGCAGGTGTAATTTGCAGGAAGTCTGTAAAGACAAATTTCCAGAATTAGATATTGTAACTCTCTCCAGATGTTACGTTTCAAATACAAGTAACAACAGATGCAGTACATACTTGATTTTCACAGAAAGCGTCAATAGAACACTAAGCACTGTAACAAATCCATTTGCAGTTACACAGTGTGGAACTGTAAGGGAAATTGTAGATAAAAGTTTACCTATAGGGGAGCATGAAATTGGCTGTGCATTGCTATTGCCTGTTGAAGTTTTTCCTCTTTGGCTCGTCTGCAGTGGCACAGCTACAAAACAAGACATACAGGACTGAATTCGGAACGCAATCCTTTATAATGCATACTAGTTTAATTGTTTAGCTACATTGCAGAACTTTAAAAAAAAAAAGAAATGCCATGTGATCTACTTCCCTTCTAAGCTTCAGACTGAACAAGGGTCTATATTGATGACATTATTCCATCCACAATTGTTTACAAGAGGATTGTTTCCAATGTTATGAAATGCATTTATTAGACATCTTTAAAGGAAGGTACACTACCTGCTAAGTTGCTTCTGTCACAGCACAAGCAAGAAGGGTGTTTTCTGAACTTTGGTTACTTACTTGATGATAGCCATTAGGACAGAAATTAGTTTAAGAAGTTTAATAAATTAAACATAAAGGTTATTTAATACAACATGTCATTTTATGTCAACCTTCCAAACTTGAAATTTACCATGTGGCTACCATATCCTATATCTATATAGGATATACAAGAAAGTGGCATGAAAATACTGAATCAACACATGAGTGGGGTCTAATGCAGGAGACCTTTTGCACTCCTGCCTTAAAAATACATGCCTCTGGAATGCAGACTATAATCTATATGGACTGAAGCCACTTAAGGATCTTTTTTTTTTCTGTTAAAGCTTACTAAAGCAGTGCTCTGTATCACAGGACTGCTCAAACTCTTAAGACCTAAATTTACTCACTATGTGTCATACATCTCTCAAATTAGTTATTTGTGTATTACATACCGTTCTCTTTTCCATGAAACTACTAAGAAAGTCATCTATTTCTGTTTTGCCTTCTAAGAAGTCTTCTGCAATAGTGTCAGACTCCTCTTCAGCTTCATGGGCAGCTACTTTAAGTCTGGCTTGCAGGGCACTTGGACTGCAACTCTAAGAAAATAAGAAGTCTTATGTAATATTGAAGTGTCCATCAAAACTTACATTCTTAAGAAGATAAATGACTATATAAACATGGAATATGTGGATAGACCATTATTATTACATAAAAAGCTAAGTGACCAGATGAAGCTTCATCTCCAAGAAACAGCATAGCTCATTAAACTAGAAAGGATTCAATGTGAGAAAAGCGTTGCTAGTTTAGGTCTTGATACACAAGTCATTCTCACAAATGTATAAAGCTTTTCAACTTTTACCCTACACTGTAGAAAGCATCCAGCTTGGAAATCTGACAGGTTCTCGAGTGCATGATTTCTGAGTAGAACTAGCATTTCAAGTGTCTTCAATAAATAGGGTGTACTTTTGAAACTCAGCTGTGAACCTGAGAAGTATAGAAAGGTAAAAAAGCACTTACTGTTCAGATTTTAGATACCCTTGAAATGACTGTGGAGAGGAAGACAGGAAAGCAAAAAGCACCTACTCAAGAACTAGATGGGCTAATGTAAACCATTATATTAATTTTCCTGTTCCTATAAACCTCAAACATTATTTCTGTTTATTGCATACAATTTCATTATTTTTCCTCTAATATGTTTGGGCAGTTAATCAGGACATGATTCACATCCAGTAGGAGTCTGTACAGAGGTAGAACTGCAAAATAAGGGTATTTGCAGATTTTAGATACTTGGCCTATCCTTCACCTACTGCACGAAAAGTATTTTACTTATGTACTGTAAAACTTTAATCAGACATTTCCTGTTAAATAACCTTGTACAAAGTAAGGAGAGTTTGCTCTAATAAAAGATGACTAAATTCACTCACAGTACCAGTAAAAAGACTTGTCTGGAATGTTGAAGGAGAGAGAACAGGAGATAACAGGTAGTGCACAGTAAATATCAATACAAGAAGATACAGCATGTATGGGCGAAATGCAGAAAAATTCAGCTGCAACTCTCCAGCTCTCAGCCTCCTAACCATCATTAAATCAAATCAGCAAATATGACTTAATAAAAATAAAAGATAATGCAGCTGTGGGATATTATGTCCTGTTCTTAAGTGGTTTCTTACAGAAATAGAAGGTTTCTCAATGTCAACTACTTCCATCCACTTTAAAGACAACTTGCATCACATGAAAAGGAGGCATTAGGAGTCAGACCACTCTGATTTTAAAATGAAGAAACATTTAAATCACCTATGAAATCATTTAGTTTGCTGTCACGCAACTTTTTCATTGCTATTTTATTACTTTTGGGACATTCTAAAATTCAGGTACTGTGCATGCTAATTTGATGGACTGTTGTATTCTCAGGTGATAAGTCTTGAAATAATGAAGATTTCAGTGCAGAAACTGGTTTGTGGGAAGTTACAAAGCCTGTAAACATACCAAAAATCATTCTCCTCTAAATTAGTTTCTGAAACAGCAACTTTACCCAGTTTGTGCTTTTGAATGTGCGATGTTCGATAGCATTATACAATATATTGCCCAAAGTAAGCACATCCATTGAATCACAGAATTTAAGTTTCTAAAGTCATAATTGTAACTGTTTTCACCTGGTACAGTTTTATAAGCTCATGTTAAATGAGTACCATTAATTAAACAAGCCTTCTTTAAAGATCATTCTATTCTTAAAACTGGTTTGGCCTAGGATTGTACTTAACAGCTCCAGATGCACATCACTCTCTTATTCCATCTTTGCTTCTATGGTAGTGTTAAAAAACAAAAACCCAACCACAGAAATCACTCTTTTGCTTTTAACCTGTTTGGTCCATCATCCCATTTTTTTCATACTTTATGTGAATTTATTTCATACAAAATTAGAGTTAATGAAAAGAATATTCTTAATGGTTAAAGATACAAATCAAAACTTCAATTTTATTCTTAAAGGATAACATATAGAAATTATACCTCACTAAGTTCATGCTGTCTTTGCATCTTTTTTTCAAAGGCTGCTTTCATCTGTGTGAGTTGCTCATACTGGAAGAAAAAAGAAAAAGAACATTTTCACCTTGAAAACCACCAAATATTACCACTAATATTTCTGAAAGAGATTTTATTGTTCACGTACTTTATCCAGCACCGTCTGTCTTTTTGCCTCGAGATTAGGTTCCAGCAACAAGTTTTTTTCTGAAAAATAAAGTCACTATTATTACTTTTTTTTAAAGGATTCAATTCACAGAACATAGGCAGAGATGATAACATTTTGACATCTTACTTGCCAGCTCTTCAATGCTTTTCACTAACTCATCTCTATCAGTAATGACTTGCTTCAGCTGTGGCAGAGTTACAAACTGTTCCAGTAACACCTCCTCTTGCTCATTCATACTGGTCAGCTGCGATATGCTGTATTAAAACAGAACAAAAGTAGATTTAATTCTAACAGCAAACAGCACATGTAGAGTAACTGACCTCTGCCAAAAGTCTGAGGCATTTTTCAGGATTTTACAGATACATGACACTTGACCACAACTTGGTTTTCCCCTTTCTCCTGGATTGTGGGCTCTACTATATGCAGCAGTGAGCTTAAAAAATAGCTAGTCAAAAAGTATGTCCCATTTCAAGCCTTACTTCCTATGAAGTGCTTTTTAATGCTACTATAGTTGGTTGACCATGTCCAGCTACCAGATGCCCACTCAGCTGCGCTCTCAGTCCCCTTCCTCAACAGGTTATAGAGGAATATCTCAGGGTTTGAGTTAAAGACAGTGAGATCACTTACCAATTAAGATTGCATGGCAAAACACACTCAGAAAAACTTATTGTCATTTACTGCATTTATTGTCAATTACATTAAGAGTTGGATGGTGAGCAAGAAACACAAATAGTAAAACACCTTGCTCCCTTTTTTCCCCGCCTCAACTTCATTCCTTCATTCCTAACTCCTCTATCTCCCACTGCTGCCTCCTGCTCCTTGAGGCAAGGAGGGAATTACAAATGTAGCAGTGAGTCAGCACAGTTCATCTCTGCTGCTCCTCCCTCCTCACACTTTGCCTCACTCCAGCGTGGATCGTTCTCCACAGGTTGCCATCAGCTCCCAGCAGGGCAGGCAGACTACTCTAGCTTGGGTTAACCATGTCTGCAGTTTCCTTCAGGATGTATCTGCCTGCTCCAGTGTAGGGTCCTCCATGGATTGCAGTGTGGGTATCTGCTCCAACACAGTCCCATCCATTGGCTACCATCCTGCAGTGGGTTTGCTGCCAAGACAGCCCAGCACAGGGGCAGCCCCTGACCCCCCATTCTCAGAAAGACCACCTAAAATGCCCCCAGGCTACCAAAACCTTGCTATCTACACACAATACAGAATTTTAACCCACTCTTCTTGAAAGGAACAGGCTTGATTAGAATATTATGTTTAAACAATCAAATTACACTTTCCTGCTAAACTGCTATCTTGCTACTATGTAATAATGATGCAGCTAGAACTTACAGCTGATTTAGCTACATTAAACAGGCTCTTTGGAACGTGTCAAAGAAAACAAAACACCCCGAAGTCTGTCTTGCAAAATCTCTTTTTCTTTTTTGAAAGGACAAAGTTTCCAATTGCTTAACAATGGTACCACCATAAAGATGTGAGATCTGAAGGAAACCAGTCTTTAAGATCCTCAGAATTAATAGCCAATTTGTAATCCTATCCCAGAGAACTGATCTAGAAGGTTGTCTTGTTAGATCTGAGCAAATTGCTGGGGACAACAGCTAATAAATCTTGTTTGAATTGTGATGAGACGATGACAGTATTTGTACAATATGTATATGAAGTATTCATATGTAGAAGTGCTTTGCACTGGGACGGCTGGCACAGTTACCACCTGGATTTGTCTAACCCAGCCCTTCCTTCATGCGCTGAGCTGCTCACGAAACTGCCCACTGCTACCCTGCACTACAGTCCTTTCAAGTTTAAGAGAATTTAATTTGTGAACCAGTCTCAAGCTGTACAATTTCCTCCTTCAGAAGTTATGCTTATTGTATTAGTAGAAATTACGTTCCTGGCAATGCCTCAGAAAACAGCGAACACTGACAGTTAGGAAAAGTAAAAATATACTTTTTCCTGGTGTTGAATCAAGTAGGTAAGATTACAAGAATCAAGTAGATTAGAAAACTCTAAACAAGCAGCACATTTGAATACAAGGCTAGCTTACTTTCTGACTCCACAACTTTGGTATGTGGTAGTTCTCCTATCTATAATTTCTCTAAAAATCCCTGTAACATGTACATACTTCTGACAAAAATCAGATACAGAGCAGTAGTAACTGCCTTTTAGTAACTATGGAAAGTTTAACTACCTTCTGAAAATTTACCTTAGTTCTGAGAGTTCTGGAAAGGTATCAGGAACATCAGGCATCTTGTAAGTAAATCCATTCTGACCAACCTAAATAGAAGTTCAGAAATGCTTAGTAGATTTTGGAAGAGCACTTTCTTGATATGTAACCTGATTAACCAAAAACTAGAGATGACTATTTGCCAGCAGGAAGAAAAGCAGGAAAAACAGTAAGAAGCAGTACTAGTCTCTGAGCAGAAGACATTTCAATTCAATGATGGCAACAAAATGCTTGGGGATGTTTGGGGAGGCACGTCATAAAATATGAGTAAGTTTTGGAGGAAAATAATTCTGTCTTGCCTGTCCTTTGTTTGAAAACAGTTGGATGATCAAGGAAATACACGAGTACAACTCAGAGAAGAGAGAACAGAGAGAGATTGACATTTTGATCTCTTTCACATGGTTTTTAAAACTATAATCCCTCAGGAAAAAAAAGTTTCAGACAAGGAAAAAACGTTTGTCTTCACAGAAAGTACAAAGTTTGAATTTCACAAAGCCAGAAAAGTGTCTTCAAAGATTAAGAAAACTTTTGTTTCTAAAGACAAGATTTTATTAAAGACTAAACATTTACATATAAAGTATTTAGAGAACATTAAAAAAAAATCCTTCCAGAGTTCATCACCAAGAGGGAGTCTGATATTCACATAAAAGATACAACTCTACATATAAAGGCTTGAGATTGCACATTGTCCTCACCTGATAGGTTCTGGGCAGGAAAGAAAGAGAGAAACATTTCCTGTGGTTGGAGAACCAGTTACAGCTGCACTGCGGGGGAGTGCAGCTCCAAAAAAACCCTCTGCTATATTCCAAGTTATTTAGGATAACACTAGTTTCACTGAAACTCAGAAAGATAAACTTGTTGCTCTGATTTCAAGTTTCAAAAAACTTTTTGTCAAAGCCAGAATGAGAATTTTGCTTTCCTAACACCAGCAAAACAATGATGTGCAGCTTCACAAACTGCTTCCTTGACTTTTGCAGCAATGCCCTGCGTGCTCTTGAGGGAACTTATACTCTGTGTGTGACAGCTCAGGCAGCAAAACCCCGAGCACAGACCTGCAGCACAGCAGCAAAACCTGAGCACAGACCTGCAGCACAGCAGCAGAACCTGAGCACAGACCTGCAGCACGGCTTCTGCTGTTGGAACGGGCAGCGGCAGATCAGCAATCAACCCACAGGAGGGAGCAGCAGGCTTGTCTGCCGTGTAGCTTGAAGAAACTGATTCGCCAGCAGGCATGGCTGACACTGTTCTGTTTGTTTCTTGAGTTGGGTATGGAGGAAGAAAGGGAAACCCCTGAGGTGCAAAAGGAGGCATTCCAGCTTGTTTGTTGAAAACGCTAGAAACAAACAAACAAAAAACCCAACCATGAGCACACTGCTTACAGCACATTTCTTATCATTTGAATTATAATTACTAGACCACTTACAAGATACAGGACTGAATTTTCAAACAATCATAAACTTTGCATTTTCTGTTCTCAGTTACTTCCAATGTTGTCTTTTTGTCTTATACTGCATATATAATACAGAACTCCATTAAACTGTATTCTTGTAGAGCATCCAAATACACACACTCTTAATTATAAGTAAACTACTTCTCAAAGATTTATGAGAGCATAAATATAACTTGTTTCTATCCTAAAGTTGTGAGAAACCTATTTGTGTCATACATTAGCTCTTATTTATGGTATAGCATTTAACAGTTTGGGCAACACATACATAATTTCTTCTAAATAACATGAATTATTTTTTTTTAAATTGACGACTGCAGCTGCCTCTAATCCCAATATCACTGTAAGCCACAAGAACCACAGTTGTACTGATAAAGTTAGAATCTCAGACCACTTTTGCATATTTAATACAATTCTTTAAATTGCACAATTTCTGTTGTATAGTTGTGCAACAGAAACTGCCCTAAGACTGGGAGATTAAGAACAGAATATGAAAAAATACAAATGATCACCAGAACATCAGCTGATCTACAGCAAATTCCAGATTTCATCTGATAATGTAAAAATTTACTCTTTTTCAAGAAAACCGATATAAAGTTACATCAGCAAGCTGATATAGTAACTTCAATGAAATCTTGTGTTTCTTCTCAAAACAATGATGTCATCAAGCATGTGCATAAAGTTGTGCAAGGACAGGGAATCTAATTCTCCCAATATATCCACTATATTATTCCTGTCCCTGCCCTCCTAATAATTGGTTTACTCTCTTTTTTAAAAATTAACAAACATAGTTCCATTCATCATGTTTGTAGATAACTTACTATGGAAATGATGTTGAGCTAGGAGCCAGGATTGGAGGATTCTTCCAAAACTCATCCAGTAAACTTTGAATAATTTTTCCAAGATCTGAGTGCATTGTAAACTGGTAAAAGCATAAAACAAAACCCAACGTAGAAGAAAAATTATGTCTGGAATCAAACAGCTCCAAAAATGTGCTAAGCTTGATTGTTTATTATACCTACATGGCAGTGCTGGAAGCTATTTCAGATGTATCAGCTAATGTAAACTGTGTATGCATAATCTCCAAATAAAGTGATAAAGTCACCCAGAGCTGAATAGACATTAGAAATCTTTTGTATATTCCATTATGAATAGACAGTCAATGAAGTGCAACATTTCTGTTGATAACCAAAAAAATCCACCTTAGTTACCAACTTACTTTTGGGAAAACAACAAAAGGGGGGGCAAAAAATAAAATATTAGAGGACAAAGGCATTAATTGCATTCCGAAAGAGTCAGATCCTCCCCCTCATCTCAAAAACTACCATATTCTTCTTGACAAAGAAAAGGGGAAAGAACAGCAAATTAAAATCCTGAATATTCAAGCTAAAACCCTGACGTTGTTTTAATAGGATTAGGCTGGAAAGAACTATGTTACAAAACAGTCTTAAAGCATTCCTCTCCTTTATTTGGAATACACTGCAGAGAAACAAGAACTGTGCTATTGATACTGACAAAAAACGTGATAGGAACTTTATAAGCCATCATAACTTAAATTAGTTTTAGATATGTGGAATATTCAACTCAGTAACAGTAAAAGAATAAATAGTATACTGAACACCTGAGTTTTTGTTTTCAGGACCCCAAAGTACAGTTTGAGAGAGATTAGGATCTTGTACTAAACTTGTCTACAGGAAGTATTAACAATAATAGTGTAACATGTATTAAAACTTCTATTAACAGTAGATCTATGTGAAACTACAAATTATACATACATTACTTATTAAGGGACCGGTCACATATACTCCCTGCTTGTCCATTAAATGATGTCTCACAGGTGGGAAAACACTGATGATTGGTTTTTCCTGAGGAAACTGAGGTGGAAGCAAGCTGGAAATACAAGAATAATCATTACTACAGCTATATCCCTTGATAAAGTTTGTGTAAGAAGGCTTCTTATGCAAAGAAAAAGTACTATTAATTACATAAACTTACTTTGCTACAACAGTTATGGAAAAACATACAGTGAATAAAGCACATACGATTATTCAATTACAAAAGTAGAAGTCGGCCAGAATGGAACACCAGACTTCATGGAACTGAAGAAAGCATTTACCATGCAAAACTGTAGTATAGCAGTGTAGTAATTATGTCCATGGACAAAGAAAAAGCTGTAGCATAACAAGAGTATTTTTGAATACAAATGTTATTAGTACCAATACAATGCATATATTAGTACCAATACAATGTGTGACCTGTAAGAATAGGCCAAGCCAGCAGGCCAAAGTAATAAAAAACCTGTGGACAGAATTCCACCAACATTTGCCAGAGCAAAAGCATCCTCCGAAGTCATCATCATGGCCAGGCTTTGTGAATGAAGATTTGGGCAGGGCACTACCCACACTTATGGGGGTGTGCCCTTTGAGCCTGCGCAGTGGATTTTTCAGGTGAGGCACAGAGTGCGTGGAATTGGTCCCACCCTTTGCTCCTGAGGTTCATCTGCCACGGCGGAGCGAGCTTCGGTGACAGCGAATACCTCAGGATGTAGGTTTAGTATCCTCCAAAGTAAATTCACAGGAAATGTTACAATACATCACTGATGTTATGATCCAGAAGCTTCACTGGGGCAAGAGTACGGATTTACAGCAGACTAGTAAATTACTAATCAAGTTTATTTGCAGTTGTAGAGGATTCAAAGTCATCATAAACCCTCAAGTGTTCTTCCCTGGTTTACCTTCAACTAAGACCAATCCGCTATCTTACCAGCTTAGCACAGCAAAACATGGGTTTGCTCTCAGCTAAGCTTCTGCACGCATCTTGTACAGGACTAGTTTCACTCACATCACTACAACACAAATATGAATCCAGGTTCCTGAAATTAATTATGAGTGGGGAGCCACTTACATTCTATTACTGCTTTTTTTCTTTTTGAGACCAATTTTAATATTCAAGATGTGCGTAGAGATATCTCACTACACTTACATGTTAATGTTAATTGTCAAGTTGTTTACAGTGAACGGCAGTCGATATTCCACATCTTTCTGAATTTCTGCAATGCTGTCAAAGAAGAAATGGTTAGCATTCAATTCATGATCAACAGAACAGCTTAGAGTCTAAAAAAACCAAGCGTGCCCTCAGATCTTTGTACTTAGTTTAGTTTTGAAAAGCCCTGTAAGAACTAAATTGAAAATGCTGGAATAAGCTAATATGCTTCTGGCATGACATGCTTAACATTAAGATTAAAGTGAAATACAGTAATTCCACTTTTAAACCTCATACATGATGGCAAGCAATGGAAATGTAGTAGGAGAAATCACACTATTCACTGTTCTGACAACAATCTCAACTTACTTTTCTCACTTACTGGCTTAATTGAAGACATCACATCAGTGGTTTTTAAATATCTTGAATTTTATCTGATTAAACATTTACTGTGCCAAGGCTTTACACCAGGCTTTTCACAACTAAGTATGGCTTCACAATACTGTCTACAGATCAGTATTTAGAATATTTTTAAGACTAGGCTTTCTTCCTTAATAGGTTAGTTTGGTGTTTAACAGTAGTTTTTAATATGTGCACCAAACTCAATGCACTTGCACAAGTATTTTCAAGAATAATATGGAGAATGTAAAGCTCCAGTTACACTCCAGACCCAGGAGCCTCCCTGAAAGCACTCATTTACCTTGCAAGACAGAATCCAAATGTGCTTTTCCTACAACAGGTAAATTACTGAGAAAAATCTTCAAAGCAGCAGCATTAATAGGAAGTGTATTTCAATACTCAAAGCACTCTACAACTTCTACACTCAGCAAGACTGTTTTGAAGGATGGCATCCCATAGGATGTGGAGAAGGAAGAGGTGGAGGGAAGACAGCTCAGAAGCAGAATTTTCAGGCAACACAAACATATCTAACCTGGGACTAGGAGAGAGAGGAGGGCAGAAAATTAGCTTCATCTCATGCCTGAATTGAAACAAACTTCAAAAGCAGACTGACTTCTCTTCCATATATTTTTCCTGCCTGTACCTGGTAAATAATATTCTTCTCCTTCACCTCTCTAAAGCTCCCCTATAAAGGGAGGTAACACAGCTCCAATGGGAAAAAATGGCAGACGGGTGTCCCCAGTAAGAGCTTTTTAAGCCAATTTCAGAAATGCCCCTCCATCCCCTGCCAGATCGCTCCATACAATTACTTCCTCAAAAAAACCCCATTACTTGCAAATGTGTGCTAGGAGCAGTGCTAGGAGTGTTTTGTGTCCTTCCAAAGCGTTATTTGGACACAGAATTTCAGACTCTAGCTTTCAGAGCTTGGGGAACAAATGGAGTCAGGTAGGAACTTAGCTATGAACCTTGCTTTCTGCAGCCATATCTTATTCCTCTCATAGTCAACTCAGTATCTGCTCTTTCCTTGTGAAATCACATGTTGTTTGAACAAAATATATAGTATCTTCAACACAAGAGAATGCAAATCAAGAGCTCTAGCATGTTACACCACACACCAAAATTGGCAGCTCCTCATTCTGAACTGAAGGATTCTCCCTGGAACCTCTCACATACATTCCGCCCTGTAATCACGTCCCACTTTTCAACAGCCTGCTGCAAAATCCTTTTGAGAAGGGTATGTAATTATGCTCCACTCACATGCACAACCTATAGAAACTGGGGAGGAAGATGAGGACAGGGAGAAACAAGAAAGCCAGAATAATACTGAGCTGATCAAATGGTTATAACTTTCCTTGCTTTTGGAAAACCTTGAACTGATAAACTTACCTCCCCCTTCCACAAGTGGGAATGGGTACACTGAAAAAAACGACACATTCTTAACTTTGGCTAGAACAACAGCAAATGTAAGAAAATTATTTTTAAATGCAAAGACTTTATTTCAAGCTCCTAACCTGTGAGGGACCCTGAAAAGGAAGTCTGGCTGCTTTACTGAAATTAAGATCACACATATCTGGGCTTTTATAACCTAAAACAATACAAACCAAACTCAACTAACTTAGTTACCCTACACCATGACAAGAACTTGAGCATTTTGGTGAGGAGCAGCAAGGATACTCAAAAATGAACAACAAAGTAAACTTATCAGACAAAGCAAACCCTAAGAATGACATTTATGTAATCATTGCTTAGGAAACAATGCTGTTGCAATGCTTAATGCATATTCCTATCCTATAGATCTGTGCTGCTGGAGTCCATGAGCAAGCACATCAGTCCCATACAAAAAATAAATCTTTGAACTTTTGAAAACTTGCATAAGTTCACATACCTTTTTAAAAGCAGAAAATTTGAGACACTGTTACTCAGATTTGTTCAGTAATAAGTATCTCTTATGAAAACTGAACACTTTCCTAACTTTGCATAATGTTGGGGTTTTAATTATTTTACTACTATTAAGAGAGATCAGGCAGGCTGGTTTACAGGGCTGTAAAGTTACATTTGGGCAGCTACCATGTCTCTACCCCTCATCTCAATTCCTGGCTGCAGGATCTCTTCCCTCTCTGCCTGTACTTGTGCTGGTGCCTGCACAAACAAGTAACAAACGAGTTCAGCAAGCTCACTGACAAAAGCTGATCACCTTTTTGGGGACTTAACTCGGGATGAGCTTATCTCCCTGCTAGATAAAAAAGTTCACTAAGCTGCTGCATGCCCACAGAGACAGCTCGTTAGAAAACTGAGCTGTCTCAAAAATATTTGCAAAACTGTCTCTGAACAGAATTAAGCTTATGCAAGCAACAGTACTTAGAATATTGACAAAATATTAGGATAGTGAGTTATCTGCAGTTATTAAATTGGAAATACAGTATCTCTTCCACTCCTAGGAAAACATTATCCTTCCTCTTTCTTGGTTGTTTTGGAGGCATCTATCATTCCAGTTCTACAGACATCTTAGGAAGCTGTATGTCTGTAGAATGCTTACTTCACCGAAAATATAACTTGAAATTTATGAATTGTGGATCTCCTTTTAAAATGTGAGTAGTTTTAAAAGCCTAGGAGAAATGGAGGGCAGTGTGCCAAGAGGGAGTACCTCAGAAACAGAAACTGCCTTGGTTTCAGAAGTGTGGATGTCGAACAGGAATAAAAACAACTGGCCTCTACTGAGCACCAAAACAAAATCAGTTTTTAAGGAACAACCAGTTATTAGGAAGTTAGCAATGAATAGCTGGTAGAGCCTGTAGGGCTACTATGCCACTGCTGACAGACCATTGTGACGCGCAAGTCTTTGGTACTCTCTGCCTCAACTTTTTAACAACTACTCTCTCACAAGCAGCTTCCAGAGAGGTTTTATCCCGACACGTGCAGTCGGCACCGCTTTGCAGCCCTCAGCCCATCACACCATTTCACTGGCTCTCTGGTCAGTGTCAGGTGGGAGCGGGCACGGTGACCTGCGCCTACTGCCCGGGCCAGGCCCCACGGCAGCCGGAGGGGCCGCCTCCCCGCAGCCCCGATAGACAACTCAGCTTTCTGTTTCCCGTGCCTCCTCCCGGCCGGCCCCAACACGGCACAGTCCAGCCCGGCTGTCCCTCGGCGGGACTCTGCGGCCCCGGGGCGGGGCTCGGCCGGCGCGGGTGTCCTGTTCACGGTCGCGGGGACCGACCGGGCCTGGCCGGGCGGGGACGGGGCGCAGCCTGCGGGGACACACGGCCCGGTCATGACAAGGCGCGGCCCCCCCAGGGCCCCGAGCCCGGGCCGGGTCACCCCTCGCGGCCCCCCCGCCCCGGCTCGCGAGCGCGGCGGGCACTCACGAGGCGTGCGCGGCGCGCAGGGACTCGAGCTGGCGCTGCCGCTGCTGCTGGAGTCCGGTGCGCGCGGGCGGCGCGGGGCTCGCGGAGGCGCCGCCCTTGGCGAGCGGGAACAGCCAGTTCATGGCGCGCGGCGGCCGCGGGCGGGCGCGAGGGCACCGGCGGCTCCGCGCGCCCCTCACCGACCGCCGGCGCGCGCCTGCGCGCGACTCCAGCACCACCCACCGCCCCGGGGCCGCCCGCGCGGAGACGTCACCGCCGCGCGCCACGGCCGCGTGCGGCGGAGGGAGGGGCGGGGCGGGGGCGGGGCGTGCGGCGATTGGGCAGAGCGGAGCGCGGAAAGGACGCGTCGCGCGGCGATGACGCAGGGGCTTTGTGCGCGCGGCGGCGGCGCCGGGGCAGCAGCGCGTCCTGCGGCTCGCGGGGCCGCGCGGGCCTCCCAGAGCCGCCCCGGCCCGGCCCGAGCGGTGAGCGGGGAGGGAGAGCGGGGCGGGCACCGCGGGAGGGCCGCGCTCCGCCGCTCCTGCTGGCGCCTTCCGCGCACCCAGGGACACGGCCCGGGCCGCCCGAGCCCGCCTCGCTCTGCGGGTCCCCGTGCACCGGTTTAGCGCGGCCCTTGGGAGCTGGAGGAGCTGCTCCTGCCCCCTGAGGCCGCCCGCGGTGCCCTCGAGTTCAGCGTGACGCCGTTTTGCCGCTTCGTTCCCTGCCGCACGCGGCCCAGGGATCCGCAGGAACGCGCCCTTCCCACCCACGGGGCAGCGGCGCCCGTGGGCTCGGGTGGCCCTGTGGTGCCTCCTTTAGCACTGCGCCCTCCCGGTTTGCTGCCCTTGGGCAAGAAATAGTCGCTGGCAAACTGTAGAGTTTTAGTTTCTGAGGGTAATCCGAACTCAGCCGAAATTCATGTGGTTTTGGTAACGACGTTGCCCTGCTTTTATGAAATTTATAAGAATAAAGCTTGGTCGTGGTGCTTAAAGACTTTTTTTTTCCCAGATAAACGAAGTGTTAAAAACACTTTCATTCTTTGCTTTCTTTATCTCTTAGGCTTAAAAAAACCCCCCATAAACAATTGAACTCCTTATGAAACTGATCTTCAGTTAAGTATAACTTCTGATGTGTGGTCTCTAAAGCTCCCCACTATGCCAGCAGCTACCGTAGACCATAGCCAAAGAATCTGTGAAGTTTGGGCTTGTAACTTGGATGAAGAGATGAAGAAAATTCGGCAAGTTATACGGAAGTATAACTATGTAGCTATGGTAAGTGGGTGCTGGACGTCTGTAGCAAATTACCTCAAAAACCATTAACCGTAGCTGAAGTCAGTAAACTTGTTCATCTGTTTTCAGTGAAAGAATAAGAGGTTCTTAAAGTGGAATTAATGCTGTAGGAACATGAGGATCTTAATTTGTTACTCTTTTAAAAGCTAAATTTGTGTGTAGTACTCTTCAGCTATGAAGCTGATTGGTAATATGTTTTATTAAAAGTGAGGAATATAAATATTTGTGCTTGTCATCTGTTCAAGTTTTAATTCTCCTCTTGCAGGACACAGAGTTTCCAGGAGTAGTTGCAAGGCCTATTGGAGAATTCAGAAGCAACGCAGACTATCAGTACCAACTATTGCGCTGCAATGTCGACTTACTGAAAATAATTCAGCTAGGACTGACATTTATGAACGAGCAGGGAGAATACCCTCCAGGAACTTCCACTTGGCAATTTAATTTTAAATTTAACTTAACGTAAGTGTTCAATTTGTGTGTTGCTGAATGTATGTTTCTGACTTACTGAAAGTAAGTAATATATACTTTTACATATATATAGATACACATATCAACTTTTTTTTATCCATCTGATTGGAATACCCTCAATACTTCATGTGAGGAAGATTTTTGGTCAAAAATGCCGAGCAGTTTCAACCAAAGTTTTCAAGAGAGGCATTCACACTTGGTGCATACGTTAGCTCTGGGTGTTCATGTTTAGCATTTCAGAATGCTTCTGTGTTAACTTAGTTTAACTCTTACTAGTTTTTAGGGAATTCACGTTGTGTTTCTTTACATACCGTAAATGGAAATACCAACACTTGAAGAAGAAAAAAGTAAAGCTACTGAAGTGACTAAAGAAGTATGTCAAATGTTACCTGCAAGTTCTGAATTATTTTTTCTTAAGCTGGTTAAAAAGCAAGGTGATTTTTACTGTGTAATGGAATAATATTGTGAATGTTTTACAATGTGGGTTTTTTTCAGTGATAAAACTTTCAGTATAAACTTCACTTTTTCAGTGGAATGAAAAACTTATGCAGAGCTCTAATTATATCTTTACCTGGTTGACAAAGTTACTAGTATCTTGATGTTTGGGTTTTTTTCCTGAAGTAAACATAATTGGTCTGATAGACTTTCGTATGTTTATTATCTGTTGGATATCAGTGCAAACACTTCTCACACATTTAAGTGTGTTGAAGCTTTGGAGTTTTTGGCAGTTGCGTTACAAGCTGATAACTGGACAGCTTCATATACATGAGTTAAAGCTGTAGCCTACAAAAGAGGTTTAGAGAACAGACTTTTTTTTCTGAAGATATAAAGGCTTGTTATCAAGGTAGTTAGGGTTCTTAAAAAGAGGAAGAGTGCTGCTGCTTCCCTTGATCTTTCTACTCTTTTAAACAAGCAGTGCTGTGGCTTGTCACAAATCAGTTTGTTCTGAGCAATGACACTGTATTTAGTCTTGTTTGAAGTGTCTCTTGAAAGAAAAGTAAGTGCAGATTGGATATTTTGTTATGTTTGAACTTACCTGGCCATATGAATGCTGGATGGAAGCTATTCATTTTCTGATAGAAGAATATATTAATCCTGCTAAATATGGGAAAAAGAGTAGTGAATTAATAACTTAAAACTGCGATCTGGGAAGAAAAGCCTGTGCTACAATTTATTTGTTTTCTAAGCTTCAAAGGTATGCTTAATGTCAAGCAACTGAAACCAAAAGTAGCTTTCCATCCATTTGTGCCAGATGCTGCAGAGATAAGAGAGCTTAGTAAAGCAAGATACGGGTAATCACTGAACTAACTTGTTACTAGTTCCCTGATTGTATAGAAAAACATAGGCTTAGTAAGTATTGCTTGAAACATGAATGTATTTATTTTTTTAATCTTTTTTCACATGGGAGAACTTATTTTTGTCTTTTTCTAATCATCCGTTTGGGAAGTGGCACTGTGCCAAGTGTTCTTCTAAAGCAAAACAGCTGTTGGTTGTTCCTAGGTGACTTTTGTGTGTGTGTGTGGTTGTAGCCAGGTCTTGCTTTTAAAGAGCATAAGTATTTCTCTAATCGAGCTGTGCACCTGAACAACTGGAATTAAAACTCCTTTTTGTGAAATGGTGTGTTTTGGGGAGATGCTTTAAGGTGTTATCGAGGTAGACAGGTGTTGGGAAACTGATGCCTTAAAGCTGGAGAACTAATGAGCAGCTGTGTGGAAGGGAGGAAAAAAGATACAACACACCTTGAGAATGTATCTCCATATTCTGATGAATGATGACTTGCTATTAGGAATAAGGAATGTAAGTCCCTGACTGAATCTAACAATTGAGTTTGATATGTTCGTTGTCTTCTCTGATTTTTTTTGGCACGTTTAGTTTTGGTTGTTTTTTATTTAAATTTAAAATTATACACTGAAGAAACTGGAATAGTATGTTGTGGACAGTAAAATGAACATCATCTTTTGAGTAGACTCATGTTTGCATGTTTGTTTTTGTTTGAGTTTGAGGGTTTTTTTCCATTCTATGTTTTTGTATGATGATACAGATTATACTTTAGGGGGGAGAAAACCCCGCCGAACATCAATTTCATCATAAGATCCCTAAAACTTCATGAAAATGTTAGTATTAAAGGGAATAAATACAGGAGTAAGAGGGAAGCAAACAAGGCATAGAGGAATTGTATTTCATTCTGTCAAATTCTAGGTCCAAAATATGGCTATTAAAGTTGGAATTGGTTGTTTAGAAGCATTAGGCTACCTGAAAGGATGGACTAGATGGAGCGAGTACTCTATTTCCAATTGTACCGAGAGGGAAGCTTTGATGAACATGTGTCCAAACATTTATGTAAGCTCCGATCACAGAAACCTGTAGGAACTAATTCAGCACTGGGATCTGTTCCCAGCTCTGTAATGAAATGTGTTGGTGCTTCAGCTGTTATGTATCATTTGTCACAGTTCAAGTAATGAATAGAGAGATTTTACTGAGTAAGATCCATAGATTCACTTTCCTCTGTAGCTCAGCGAAAGAGGGGTTATAGGTAACTGGAGGAGGGGCAGGAACGAGGTTTTTTAATGAAAACGGCAAGAATAAACGTGCTGGGAATGGTGCAAAAAGCTTTGAAAAATGGTTGGTTTTGTAATCAACCCAGAACAAGGTCAAGTTGCTCCTGCTCTATGCTAGTGAAGTCTGTAGAATGAATAGCAAAAAAGATGTTACCTGGTTTATAATCACTGAGGTTTGTGGATTTTGGAAATTGACTTTTCCTCTCTGCTTTTAGAGAAGATATGTATGCTCAGGACTCCATTGAACTGCTGACGACGTCTGGTATCCAGTTTAAAAAGCATGAAGAAGAGGGAATTGAGACACAGTACTTTGCAGAACTGCTCATGACGTCAGGAGTTGTACTGTGTGAAGGAGTCAAGTGGCTTTCCTTTCATAGGTAAATTCCTCAGGTTTATTTGAGGTTTCAACATTGGTTATAGAATTTGGATTTCACATCTTGTGTGATTAAGTGCTGTGAATCTGATGGTGTGTGTAGCACACGGCTTGGTTGATAAATATTTCTGCTGTAATACCTCTAACACCGTTCTCAGAATAGAGAATGGCAGGTACAGGAGATACTGGTGTTTTATACAAGGTGTTTACACAGGAACCAGGAAACCGTAAAGCTGAAAAACATGAGGCTCCTCAGCCAGCAGGTGGTGCTGT
>JAWWLZ010000139.1:43429752-43443188 GCA_035041345.1 Poliocrania exsul
TACAAGGTGTTTACACAGGAACCAGGAAACCGTAAAGCTGAAAAACATGAGGCTCCTCAGCCAGCAGGTGGTGCTGTACCCGTGTGAGTAACAGTAACAGCGATGGACAAGAACTATTCCTGAGCAATTCTTGAGCAAAAATGTCTGTGTCCTGGGAGAGATCACCACAGAATTATCAGTGAAGAGTTTTATAAAGCACTTTTAAATTTGTTGTAAATTTCCTGAGAATCTGGGCAGCTGAAAATTACTCAGCCTGGAAGGAGATCCCTTCTAAATCTTAATTCTAGCTGCAGTAATGTTTATACCATCGCAGAAACCCATCTTTCAAGTAGAAATAGAAATGTGAATGCTAAATCTCTATGAATTTGTCAAGATACAAAAGGTTTTTGAATGGTAGTGAGATTTAAAACATATGCAGTGGTCATTGTGTAGCCAAACACAGGCTAGAGATACTTCACACTTCTTGCAAGCAGCAGTGCCTTTAAAGGCATATTGCCATGTAATGCCCTCAAGTTGGTGTCTTAAATGTTGACTGCTGAGAAAGTCAGTAAGGGCAGAGTGAATATTTTAGCTGAGGCAAGTTTTGTTACAATGTTATTCATGTGTGTCACTCATACTGTATTGGTGAGTGGTAATATGTAAATTATGAAATAAAAAAAACCCCTAATTCTTCATTCATAAGTGTCAAATGTTTGAGGAGACAAAGGCATATGGAATTAGAGAAGTATTTATGCTATAAACCAACTGGAAAATAAGGATTGCTTTGGTAATTAATGTAAAGCAGTAGTAGAAGGGTGCATATAACATTCTGTTGCAGAGGTTACCGTTTGATTTGCCCTGTAGAAAGAATTGTTTTGCTGAGCTTCCAAAGGAGGAGCCTTGGAAAGAAAAGACAGTTAAAAGAAGAAGAATCCTCTGAGTACAGTTGTCACTTACATCTTCCACTTACAACTGTCTTGACTCACAATATGACTTCAAAATAAGCTTACTCTTGCTATGGTGCTACTGGGGTAGGACATTGTGGAAGAATATTGCAACAGGAGTGCCATAAACTGTCAAAATAACTACTAAGGCCAAAGTAGTGAATTAAGTTTTTTTTCAGCTTCTTAAACCCATTATTGTGGGCTCTTATTTGTATATTTGTGATTTACACTTGACTACAGAAATACAGCTTGGATGGTTCAAGAGAAAGGGAGGCAGTTTATGCGTAACTGGCACATCAGCAGAGACTGTCCCACAGAAGCAGCTTCAGACTTAAAATGGTGTTTTTCCAGTATTGCCTGATGTAAGGTATACCTGAGCCATTTCTACACTAGGGGTTCTTTTTTAAGCCTTTTTCTTTTTAGTGTGTGTAATTCCTGACTAACAGGCTGGTCGAAGTGTAGTGCAAACCTTGTGCAATAATGCCAATTTTACTAGTGCAGTTTATGAAAGATGTTTGGAATGGCTTTATTAACAGAAGTCCAGTTTCATCTGTGCTGAGATAAATTTCTGTTTTGGATTTCACTGAATATGTCTTTAGAAATCCTCTTAAGACATCTATTCCAGCAAGTGTTTGTCAAATGCTGATTATCAGAGTGTTTAAAGACTTTTGATGTTTGCCAGGACTTGTTGATACCATCTTGAGCATAAAACCCTGGAGTAAGTGGGTTAAGTTCCAAGGAAACCGAGATTGCACAAAGCTATGTTTGAGCATGGGTCGTATAAAATGTGCCACAATGAGTAGTGAACAGGTGCTTCTAAATATGTTTTAGATTGATTGTGATTATGTTCTGTCAGCAGGACACTCGGCTCAAAATTTGTTTCATGTAGGTCTTCAGTAGTTCTTTGACTACTGAAAAAGCTGTGCTTGATAGTTGCTGACTCTGCTATTGCTTCCATTTCCTTAAAATGCTCTGATTACTACTAACCCTTAAAATTTAAGTCTCATAGGAATTGGGCAGAGGGGAATCACTTCTTTCTAAGTATGAGGTTATGGTTTGTTTATTTCCCAGTCCTTGATTTCCTTGAACTCTTAGATGGTTTATTTCTAAGCTCAGCTTTTCTTTAATAGTTCTGTTTGTGTGGTTTTTATCTCTGTGTTTGGTGCAACTGCCTTGGCACCCTGACATGTTGGCAAATCTGTGTGGACCTGCAGTTCTGACAGACATAAGTGAAGATTTACGCTGTCACTGGTTCTTACGTACTGCAATGTCAGGCAAATCCATCAATTCTGTTGTGTGTGTTGGTTAAAATGTATTTGAGTCAATGAAAGAAGAGGGGGAAACCTTGAATTTCTGATCCTTGTCACAGTCAAAAGAACTCTTGAGTGCTTGGCAGTCGAGCAAGTTATAAAGAAACAGCTCAAATGCTGTTTTTGTGGATGTTCAACTGACTGCCCTGCTGAAGCTTTTGAGTGTCCACCTGTGTGCAGCCTCCTCTGTTTGTCTTTGGAGGGTCTGGCTGAACATGCTTTTGTGAAAACAAAACACAGATGTTTTGGGGATGTTGGAAAGTTCCAAGGTGTTGTGTTTCAATAATCATTTGTGTCTAACTGATTTTAGTAAGATTTGATCTGTTGCCTAATTTCTGTTAGCCTATTATAAAATGAAGTAAGTCTTTCTCAGCTCTTGCAGATTTTGATTTATTTCAGACTTGGTGCTTGAGTAGAATTCATGGTTAATTGGCTGTCTGAATTCTTTCTGGATAGTAAGGCAAAGAAATACAGGCATGTTTGCTCTTCTCTGCAGCCTTGTTCCCTACAGCTGTCCATGTTCAGTGAAAAAACAAAACAAGTGTCTGTAAGACTGTTTGTGTTGTACAGCTCCATGGATTGTGGCTTGCTGCACTAAGCAACTTAGGTGATTATATTAGAAATGGTGAAAGTTTTTCAAGGAAAGGAGGCCTTTATGCTTCAGGGTATGAACCAACCACTAATTGCCTGTTAAAGGATTAGAAGAAAACTTTTTTAATGAGTAGGTAATTATATAATTGCTCGCCATGGAATTTCTTACCTTTCTGTTAGCATTCAGCAGTGGCCACTCAAAATTTTTTTAACTGGATATATCTTAGTCTTGAATTGGAGTTTTTATGTCTCTGTAAGCCTGGATCTGCTGCAGTCTCCAAGAGAAAAAGAAATTCTCAATCAAAATTGCACATTTGTGATTCCTGCTCAAAATAAGGTTACTAAATGAATGATGACTGTTCTTGCAGAGCTTCTTTCTTAAGAGAAAGTAGAAACGTTTGAGCACATCTGGTTTTTAGTAATTCAGTCATGTACCTAGTTGGTTGTTTTTTTTGGAAGAGAAGTAAAAAAAAATTTTTTTTGACAAGGAGGAGCACAAATACTTGGATTTTTCACTTTAAAAGTTTTAGTGTGGCAGTTACATTTGGATGATGAGGATGATCAATGTAAGGAATTCAGTGAGTTAATAAACTAATCTCTGGGGGAATGTCTCCTAATCCTGAACAGTCTTTTTTCCATCTTTTTGATTAGTCTTTTTTGCTAATATGACTTTTTTCTTTTCTTTAGAGGGCTTTGTGCCAATGCAGGCTTTCCCACCTTCCCTTCTCCTTCAGATCATGTAATAAAATTAAGCTTCCAAGCGACTGTTTTGCCAAGTATACTGCAGTTTTTACTTTGTAAGACTCTACTGAAATCCTTTATCTCTGGCTTTTTTGCTCCTTGGCTGGTGGCTGCTGCTGTGGAGATTGGAGGGCAGCCAGCACAGCTTCAAAGCACCAGATGCAGTACAGGATTTGTTCAACATGTAATTTTTAGAGCACTGGAAACCCCCATGGGAGAGCTGCAATAGTCTATGCCTTCTGTATATCTTGTATTAATGAACTTACAGGAAACAGTCCGTTCATTCCCAATGTGTTCAAGGTTTTTCTACCCTTAGTCTTGAAATTCGTATAAATATGGTGTAGAGAACCTTACAGTATACAAAACATACAAGAAGTATTTTATTTACCTTGAGTATGGAAGCTGAAGCCTTGAGCCTACATCACAAGTCACCAGCCTTTGTAGATTCTACATGTCCACAGGATCAATAGTAGAGTGCTCTTTACTGATTTGTCTTTTCCGTTGCTCATCTCCCACTTAAAGATCTTGGTCAGCAGTACCAAGCTGCAAAATCCTTGGGTTTGCATGTGATCCCTGTGCATTCAAGAACGAACACAAAGTCTTAAACTGGGAGTTTGGAGTCTTTGGTGGCCACCTGTTCTCTTGAATCAGCTCTCAGTGCTATGCTAAGGTTCCTTAAATAGCAAAAGTGATGAAGCCTTCAGTGGAGGCAGCCCTGCTGTGTGTTTGTCCTCTCTGTTAGTACAGGCGTTTTTAAAATTGTGTGTCACTAAAATCTAGGAATTTATATGGTTCAATGCAGACTTAATAACCTAGAAGAGAATGTATCAGTCCTTCATCTAGCTCAGTTCACATGTGTGTGAGCAGTCCTGCAGCTACAGGGGTCAGAACAGATTTGGGATAAGGTCATGTATAATCTGGTTTGTAATTGCTGCCTTCCTAGGGAAGAGCATAATTAGTCATCACTGCTTTTTGCGGTGGTGTTTAGTCCTTAATACTTGACATCTGTCTTTTATATACTTTAAACCCTCTTGTTTCCTCTCATAACCCTTTGTAAAAAGTATGTGGTTTCACCTTTCACTGCCACACCTCTTTCCTTTGTCCTCTATCTTCAATCAAGCTATTGAGGAGGAAGCCTTTCCGAGCTCTTCACTGTAGCCTGCACACACTGTAATACCTCAGGTTCTTCTAACAAATGTGCACTGCTCAGTTATCTTGCTGCCTCCTGCACACTGACATGTACACACAACACTTTTTCCAGCTTACCCTGTCATTGTCTCCAGAAAGAGTAATAGTCTACAAGCTATTAAATTTTTCAGTTGTGTGTGTGCAGATTTTATGGAAAAGTTGAGAGACAATCCCTCTTCATTGCTGAGGGTTAAACTTTGCTCCTGGCATAAACATGCATTGGCTCTGGAAACGCATTAATCTATTGGATTTCAAGAACTGCGGAAGTCTCTCTGTGTCTGTTTGTAGTGAGAAACTCCATTCTCTGTGAAAGAAACCAGCATAAGAGTCTTTCTGGTATAAGTTCTTGTTATCAGATGAAGACCCAGCAACACTACCTTGTCTCAGGATTTAAAGAAATTCCTGTAGGCAGATCTTTTTGCTTCTTCACTTCGCCTTATTCAGACTAAATTAAAATGTTTTATTTGGAATCTGCAATGGGACCGTTTAAATTGAAGTTTAGTTTTTTCATAGAAGTTGGTCTTAATTGCATTGAAATTAAGCAAAATGTCCTATTAATGTGAAATAAAGTCTTGATGTTGGAAGTGAGGACGCTTCTAAGTAATTTGCTTAATTGTTTTTGTTATTAATTTGCAGTGGATACGACTTTGGCTATTTAATCAAAATCCTGACAAACTCCAATTTACCTGAGGAAGAGTTGGACTTCTTTGAGATACTGAGATTGTTTTTCCCTGTCATCTATGATGTAAAATATCTCATGAAGAGTTGCAAAAACCTGAAGGTAAGTAATCAGTTAATGCCTCAGAACAAATTTTATGTTTGGAAACAGTACTTTGTGCTTAAAAGTACTTATTTTCTGTATTTTTGTTGTATGCTTTTGTTTTAATAGTGCCTACTAAGCATTATTGTATAAAGCTTCATATGCTTAATATTAAAGGCATTGATGATAGAAGCAGGCAGGAGCACAAATCAATTTTTATAACTAATTGACATGTTTGGAATTAATGCTTCATTTCCTTAGCCATAAGAATTGATGGGTTTCGAATACTCTTATTTCCTCGTTGGCAGTCCACTGAAGGACTGCAGTTGTTTGGGCAAAGGTAATTGCAATGAAGATGATGTGGAAGTGTCTTGGGAAGAGGAATGGAGCGAAGAATGTTTCAGATGGCCCTATAAGGAAAGATAACAGCATATGTTCAGAGACAACATGTGACTTCTGGGGAAAAATTAATAATTAGAAACTAATCTCTAATGTCAGGCCAGCAAGGCCACTGACTGGCTTACTCTGTCAGGCATAAAATTTGGATACCTTACTGGACTGAAGAGTGAATGGGAATTGGAACTAAGTGTGTGAAGGGGAGAACAGCAAGTGAAAGAAGGATACTGAAGGCACTGTTAATAGCCTTACTTGCCCCAAAGCACTGCTAGGAGTTTGGGCTGCTACTGGAATGAGGTGCATCGCTCATCTGAGGCAATTGATGACTTGTTGCTCTTACGGAGAGTAACTTAACTTCTGGGCTTTCTGAATGAAAACCTGCAGGAAAGAGAACACTCATCTTAGTAAAAACAAATCCTAACTAAGGAATGACCTGCCACTTCATTGTACTGAACGAGTGTTTTGTGTGCTGTGTACAGTCCTCTTTCTTTCTGAGATAAACTTGCAGAGTGTGTGATTTTAAGTAGTAGCCTGTTTGTGTTGGAAGTAAATTGTGAGAGAAGTAAATTAACTTCGTTAATCAAAGTAATGTTGAAAATGTAGCCTACCCTTCCAGTCAGTAAGAGAAGTGTCCCTATCCAGGTCCATCTGCAGTTGTTACTGATACAATCAGCTAGGCAATGGCTGAGTATGAGAGAACATCTTAGGAACAGGTTTTTTCCACAGAGGCCAGGAGCAAAAATCAAATGCTGCTAAACTTCAGGCATCTTAAAGAAGTGGGGAGAAGCCTCTCCAAAAAAACCCTTTTCTCAATTGTGATGAACCAAAGTAAAACATCTGGTGTCTTAGTGGTGTTGACACACTTAGCAAGAACAGAATGTATATTCTAAATTTAGTGCCATGGGAAAGGTAGCAGATTGATGTTCTGTGTCACTGTTACAGAGGAGATATTCCCAGTGGGTTTAGAGAAATGTAGGCATTTCATTAAGGCATAGTTGCGTGTAACCTGCATTGCTTAGAGACACTGAGATCTTTGGAAGACAAGAAAAACCTTCACAGGTCTTATTTCAGCAAACCATAAGAACAAGGGTAATTTTTTTTTCCAGACCTAAATATGTAGGTCAGCTTTCCTGCAGTAAATTTTGATCCTGTCACCTCACCTGCAGACTGATAGTGACAGCTGGGGAAGGGAAATGGACTGTCTTACCCCTTCACATTTACCAGTGATGAAGTGATGGTGGACTTGAGCTGTACTGAGAGAAGCTGCCTGAAACAAATTACTAAACATTCAGTGTTCTGACTCTAAAAATGCATGCATTGTCTCCTAATGTGTGTTGCTTTCAATCTCTATTAAATTCCAGTGAATTAAATGGCTGTGCAGTTGTCTTTTATTGACATCTAAGTTATTTTTCATATGATTTTTCATTGATCTGCTGTAGGTCCCCTGCTCTCTGTCCCCACATAACCAAAAAAGATTTTTGGTATTGGGAAGAGAAATATGTTTCAGGATTGGAAAGGAGTTTGATGCTCTTTTTGTGGAATTCAGTACTCTGTGAATTTACAGTATATTATTCTGACTTTCCTGGCATACAGATTTGGTGTTAACTTGAGATATTAATATAGTGTAAGCTGAACTTGCTTATTTTCTAGGAATCTTTTTGTGTAGACCATTCCAAAACTTTTTGATAATAGTGGCAATCCTAAGGAATGTAGATTGATAGAGCTTGTTGGAAACTTGCTTCTAATAAGAAGGTTTTTACACAACAATGAACTCTGAGGCCATGACATGAAATGAGAATTTGAACTGGATTTGCTGTTGACTGTGGTCGTGTGATTATGTAAATGATTGTGGCCTGTTTCTTAGAAGGCTGATGCTCTCAAAATTCGAGAAGAATTTGTCCTTCTCCTCCAAGAGTGAGGCATACTTACCTGGAGTACAGAAGTCTTGCCTGAAAGAGAATTAATAGCCTATTCATTTTCTGTCCTGGTTCTGACTAGCACAGGGTTAATTTTTGCAGTAGCCAGGAGGGGCCAGGCTGGGACACGATGGTTGTTCTGTACCACCTCACATCATTCTCTGAGGAAGGGAGTAGTAGGGCTTGGCTTCCATGGCAGAGGGAACAGACAGGTGTTATCAGGGGTTTCTGCAGGGTGAGCAGTACTGTTTCTTTTCTTGTACACTGTCGTGAGTATTGTTGCTGTTACTGTTTGTTTTCTTATCTCATTGCTGTTTTCCAGTAAATTGTTCATATTCCAACCTGTGTTCTTTACTTTTTGTGCCTCCAGTTCCCCTTTCCAGCCTGCCACAGGGGAAGGGAAAGGGGCAACATGAGCGAGCTGTGTGTTTTGTAGTGGTTTCAGTGGGAACACTAAACTGGAGAATACCATTCCTAAGCCTTGAGAGCACCCAAGGTGGTGCACAAAGGGTTGAGATAACAGATCTGTCCGAAGAGCAGGTTGGAAACAAGTATGATCTAAGCATTTGTTGCATTAGATCCAGAGCCACTGGTCACAGTGTTGCTTTATCTGTTCACATGATTGTTGTGCCTAACCCTGTATGTGTTTCTGTATATGCACTATCTGCCCATCGTGGTTCTCTTTTTCAGAGCAGAGAACTGCTTTGTTGATTGTACTGTGGGGTATCAATCTGTGACGTGAAAACATTAAGCGCAGTAAGGATAATTTGGGATGTGTGTTCATTCAGTGCTGCTCTCCTGCCCTTGCCCTGAGCATCTCTGCGAGTCCATTAAAAATCGTACTCAGTCGGTGGGAAGAACAGGGGGGGAGGATAGTTTCCCCAGCTTTTCATCACATTTTTCTGCATCAGGCCTCTTAAAACAGCTTTTATGAATTTTGAATTTCCTTTGGATGTTAAGGAAAACATGCCCTTGTTGCTATGTCTGCTCTGTCTCCTCAGTGCAGCCTAAACCATGTTTAGGGTAGCATGATCCACACTGTTTGGAGTCAGGAAGGAGATTTCTGGGACTGTCAATCAGATCTGCCCTGAGGGTGGGTAGTCATGAGTGACATGGAATGTGGGAGAAAATGGGTCAGCTTTTGGGAAAATTTCTCTGCTCCAGTAGTTTAGGAGTTCACCCTTGAACAACTACAGGACCTTAATAAAGTGACAGAATATTTGGCAGGAAAATGCTGTGGCAACTCCATAGAGGGGCAGCTTCCTGCATTGTGCTGAGCCCTGGCTACACTTTACTAGACACAGTGCAATACTAGACAGCACCCTCAGGGGGAAGAGGAGGAAAGCAGATCAGCAGGCACCACCATGGCCACTCTGGCTGCAGCTGAACCAGAGGAACAACCTGTGCTGATAGCATTTGCCCCTGTGCAGAAAATCCAAGACAAAATCAGCTCACTTAGTAAGGGATTAAGAGGAAGCAGGGCCCTCAGAACAGGAGGAAAAGGCAGGGCTGGAGATAACCACCTGACTCCTATCCCTCGGTGAGCTGCGAGATATGCAAAGAGATTTCAGCCACCAGTCAGGTGAGCCCCAGCATGGCTGCTCCGATGCTTGGATGTCACGACCCACAATATGAAACTCGATGGTACTAAAGCCAAGCAGCTGGGATCCCTGGGATGTGGGCATTGACAAGGGGGTTGGGAAGAGGACAGAAACAGCCTCTGGATGTGACTCCTGTCAAGCATGAGGGAAAGGAATTCTCTCAAGGATGATCAACTAGTGTACCCAAGCAGGTGGAATGCCATGGAGTAAGGTATCCAGTACCTGAAAAGAATTAGCTGTGCTGGAGGTAATCTGTAAGGATTCAAATAATGAGAAGTCCCCTGTAGATCGTGCAGATGCAGTGAAGTGTATGCAATCCATGTGGTGGAAGTTTGTACGGAGCACACCATTGTGGTATCCCAACTCATTGTCATTAACATCAATGAAAGAAGGAGAACAAACAGTGCTTCAGCAATGTGAACTCCTACTCTGGTAATATGAAGATCTTTTTTCCTCCCTACCGACCTGTGCCTTAGCTGTATGAGCCCTGTGTGGTGAGTTGCAGAAGCTCTTAAGGGTCAAGGTAGATCAAAACAGGTTGCAGAACTGAAATGCATCCAGCTGGCTTTAGATGTCACTAAATGAGAGGAGTGGCCTCCACTCTACCCCTACACTGACTTGTAAATGATAGCAAATGCTCTGTGGGGATGGCTAGACCAATGGAAAAAGGCTGATTTGCAGCATAGAGGAAAACCCATCTGGGCTGCTGAGATGTGGCAATACATTTCTGCCCAGGTAGGGAAGGTGACTGTAAAAGTATGTCAGGTAGATGCACACGTACCCAAGAGTTAGGCTACTGAAGAGCAGTGGAACCATGGACAGCGGGATTGAGCTGCCCAAATTAAAGTGTCTCGGCTAGATCTGGACTGGCAACATAAGTATGAATTATTTCTGCCTTGGTGGGCCCATGACACTTCAGGTCAAAAAGGAAGAGATGCAACATGGAGATGGGCTCATGATTTAAGGGTGGGCTTAACCTGGGAGATAATGTTCATGGTTATCCACAACTGTGAAATGTGTGCAGCAGTTAAACAAGCCAAGCTGGTAAAGCCCCTGTGGTATGGGGGATGATAGCCAAAATATAAATGTGGGGAGGCCTTGCAGACTTACTGTATCTCACTCTGGCAAACCCCCCAAGGCAAGCGCTACGTGCTGACCATGGTAGAAGCAACCACTGGATGAGTGGAGACATGCCCTGTGCCTCACGCTACTGCCTGGAATACCATCCTGGGCCTTGAAAAGCCAGTCCTGTGGTGATGTGGCACTCCAGAGAGAACTGAATCATGCAGTGGGACTCACTTTAAGAGTAACCTCATAAACACCTGGGCTAGACAGTGTGGTAGTGAGAGGGTGTATCACATTCCTTATCATGCACCAGCCTCTGGGAAAATGAAACTGTTCAATGGACTGTTAAAAACCACCTTGAAGGCAAGGGGTGGGGAGACCTTCAAACATTGAGATCTGCCTTCAGTGGAGGCCACCTGATTAGTTAACACCTGAGGCTCCACCAATCAAGCTGTCCCCACCCCATCAAAACCTCACATAGCTCGGAAGGGACAAAGTCCCCATGGTGCATATGAGCCATATGTTAGGAAAGACAGTTTGGATTCATCCTGCCTCAAGCAAAGGCAAACCCACCCACACGATTGTTTTTGCTCATGGGATCTGGGTGCATTTGGTGGGTAATAGAGAGCAACAGGGAAACATGATGTGTACCTCAAGGGGATTTGATTTTTGGGTGAGAACAGTCTGTAATGTTGAATTGTATCATATTGGTTGCTGTTGAATGACACTTCCACTGTATGCCATAACTACCATGGACAATGAGTATGGACTGCTCCAGATGCACTAGTTGTGAGCTCCTGATGCAGCTTGCAACTAGCCAACAGCACACTGTACCTCCTGCCTTGGAAGACATCTAGGATAGATAGAACCTACAGTCATGGACTAAATGAACTCAACAGGCATATTAGAGAGGATGACCATTGACAATGGAAATTATACCCTTGCTTGTGTGTATTTATATATATGTATATAGTTGGAAGTTGTAGCATTTGGGCATGACATAAATGGTATAGAATAAAGGGTGGATACTGGCCTGGTTCCAGCTAGGATAGGATTCATTTTTGCAGTAGCCAGGAGGGGCTGTGGCTGGGACACACAGGTTATTCTATACCACCTCACACAATTTTCTGGGTATGGGGGAAGGGCACTGTTCTGGGTCAGAGTAGTGTGGCACAGGAAGCAATCGGGTATTTCCAGGGGTTTCTGCAGGGTGAGCAACAATAGTTTTTGTCATTAGTATTGTTGCTGTTCATTTTCTTATCTCATTTCTATTTTACAGTAAATTATTCGTATTTCAACCTGTGGTCATAACCTTTTGTGCCTCCAAGTCTCCTCCCCAGACTGCTGTAGAGGGGAGGAATTGGGAAGCAAGTGAGCGGTGTATGGTTAGGAGTGGTTTTGTGGGGAACACTAGACCGGAGAATACCATTTTCAGAGACAGATAAATTCATTTTGTAATTATTACACTTACAGACCAAGAAGTTCCATACAAAAATTGTGTGATCTATATTTACAAATACATATACACACATCACTATATCACTATTTTCAAAGCATTCTTTGGTAGGCTGCTGTACTGTACTTTCTGTATTACTAAGTTTGCATTCCAGAGCTTGCAGCTGCTGTATAACTATTACTGATTTTTATTCTGAGTTTTAATTTCTTTAAAGTTATTTGGAGCTAGAGTAGATAGTCTTACAACTTGCAGAACCTGATAGTGAGGCTCTGCTAATTTGCAGCTTAAGGAAGCAGAGAGTTAGGAGCAGAAATTGGTACCTTTGAAAGGGTTTGGGTCCAGCTGCTGTTGTGAATTAGCAGCTCGTTACTGGAGTTAGAAAGCAGAGAATATGCTTATGTCTAAGGTGCACTCTTTTCCTTGCTGGCCACTAGACCTCAGCATGATTTTGAGAGTGCAGATTAACTGAGCATGTTCACAGTGTTCAGATGCTCTATCCAAGCACATAAAACAAACTAGTGCTTAACTGTATAGTGCATAGACATACCTTAATCTTCTGTAAACTATATTCCTGCTACTTAAGACAGAATACTAGCTATACCAGTACTGTTGGTTTGGAGCTGTTACTTAGCAATGCTGTTACTGAAGCTTCCATGTTTTTTAACAGAAAAAATGGACTCAAACCTGTTGGCATAAGAGCCACAGGAATTCTCATAATGTTTGATCTGATTTTCAGGTCAGATTTCTGTATTGGTTCATGAGTTTTACATTTGACAGTTATGCTTTTGCCTTGTGTTGCTTCCCTTCTTGTACCTAAAACAGCTTAAGAGTGCAAGGAAAGGTGAACTTTGGGCATTCTTTCTTTAAAAGCGTTGCCTCTGTGCAACATTTTTGCCTTGCAAAGTTTATGGCAGCACTGAGGATTTTGTCTGCCTGGGGTTTTTTTAATCTTTCTACACCTTTAAGAATGTGCATGTGCTTTAGTCTTTCCAGTAGCTTTATAATTTAGTGAATTAAAAAAAGAATTGTACAATCATGTGTTCACAGCATTAAAAGATTGCAGTTACAGTGTAACATGTCTGTCCTTCAGCTGCTGGTGTTACCTGTAAAAGCAAACCAAAGTCTGACAGGTTTGCTTCCACACACAGCAGTTACTTCTGCCTTGGAGGGGACACTAAAAGGAGGTTTATTTAGTCATCTGCAGTTAAGGGGATAGTTTTTCACATAAGCTTATTGGGAAAGAAAACTGTTTCAAAACTGAAGAAGTTTTACCTTTTAGACCAGATGGATTTATAGATTTGCAGCTTTGACATGTTGTCTACACTTTCACTGTCTGTCCTTTTAAACTGCTGTATCAACATTCAAAATGGATGACTACTGTTTTAAATTTTTCCCTTTTTGTATGTCAGATTTTTTTTTTTTTTAAGAAGTAGGTTTTGTTGCACATGTGTCTGTTAAATACACATCTTTAACAGAAAAGCTTACTACA
>JAWWLZ010000139.1:43450904-43473174 GCA_035041345.1 Poliocrania exsul
GGCTCCCCCATAGTGTGTAAATAGTGTGCACATGTGTTTGTGGATGTTAGAAAATATAATTCCTTTTTAATTCAGTTTGGTTTCTTATGAGTTCTTTTCTCTGCAGTTTTTTTTCCTCTGCCGGGAGGGCTCTGGGGGGAGGGAAGAGACAGTCTAGGGTTGGTAGGAAAGCATAAGCCAACCTGAGACACCAGGACACTTGGCACATGTCAAGTTTCTTGTTCACCAACAACCGCAAGTCTTTTTCCTCAGGGCAGCTCTCTATCTGCCCAGCCTGTGTTTGTGCTTGGGATTGTGCCAGCTCACAATCAGGACCTTGCAATTGGCATGTTGAACTTCGTGAGGTTCACACAGACCCACCTCTCAAGCCTGGCATCCCTTCCTTCCATTGTGTTGACTTCACAACACAGCTTAGTGTCATCAACAACTCAGCACTTGCATGAAGTTTGCCAGGTCATGAACCTGTCAAAGCTTGGACACCTTTTAGAAGAAGCTGCAAGCAAAGATGCACAACAGCTGTGGGTCTCATGTCCCAGCTGCTCATGGGCACGCAGCCTGCAGGGGCAGGCTGAGTTGCTTAAGCCCTAGCCTACCATGGGGTATTTGACTTCAATTCTACTCTATAATAATTTTCTTCCTGTAAGAAAAGCTTTTCTCAAAAGTCATCAATCAGCATGAAACTAAGATTGTACTTCATTCTGAGAGAGAACGCTTGGTCTGATCACTGTGATCTGTCTGTTGAGAGTTGATTACAGATGGGGAGACATCTGTGCATCATTCATTTCTTGGGCAAAATTAGATTTAGTTTCCATTAAGGAGTGACTTAAATTGTGAATTGCAGAGATTATGAAAAAAGTAATTTCTTCCTATGTGTAGGACTATTACTTGCAAACTGCAGAGCCTGAAATCTGAATCTATTTCCAAAGTGGACAGCTTTAATTGCTTTTGCAAAAATGAATGTGCAGGCACAGTTCCAGCTGTCTAGACATGCACTTTTTTGTTCAGAGACAAGAATTCTCTTTCTAGGCCTCTGCTTTTCCCAATCCATTTAAAATACATCATTGTTTGAGTGGGTTTGCCAGAAGAAATGCAATATCAGAATCTGTTATATTTGATCTTTCTTTTTTTAATCCACTGTATTTTTGGCTACTGGAGTCAGATGAGTGTTCCAGGAACCTTATGTTCTCTGTCACTATCTTTTTCAGTATATGTAATTTTTATTTTAAGCATTTAACCCCCTTGCTCATTGAAACTAGGCAAGGAGGATCTTTTTGGTAGAAGAAAATAGGTCTGGTCCATATTCAGAGTATTTGAGGCTTTTTCCATTTGTGTTTGCAGATGACCTATAACCTCTGACGTCCAAGAAATTTCTCTTACCTTATCTGACTGGTTACTCTAAGCTCAAGAAAGGTTCATTCCCTCATGCATGAAATCAAAGAAAAGTAGCAGGAAGCCTGCACTGATGAACAAGGAGCTTCTAATAAGAGATGTCATTCCTACCTTCAAGAGGGAGGACATGGAGGACAAAGGGAATTGCAGGCTGGTCAATCTCACCTTGACCCCTGTGAAGGTGAAGAAACAGATAAGCATAGAAACCATTTCCAAATATAGAATGGATAAGAAGGTGATTGGAAATAGTCAGCCTGGATTTGTAAAGGGGAAATAATTTCCGACCAGTTCACTGTATTTTACCTTCCTTTGAGCATATGTATGGGATTAGGTGATCACAGATCCCTTCCAATGCTCTCTCTGTGTGATACTTCAGCACACTTATGTAGGTGGCACTGAGTCCTTATGAGGGAAATAGATAAGGCATGAAGTTTAGGTGTTCTGTGCTCAGAAGGTACAGGGGTTTGTCACCCAGAGGACAGTCCATGCAGTGAAGACCAAGTGGTTGCTTCATGTTGTATAGCATGGTCTGGAAGATATAAGCTGCATGGAAGGTAGAATAATTTCATAGTCGTTTCATTTAATAGTTCCAAGTAACATTTCCTAGCTTATTAATACCTAAGAAATCTAGTACTTAATTATGTTAGCTGAATGTTCTTGAGTGGTAGTACTTGTTCAGTTCTATAAAACTCTTTTATAGGGCTAGCTAAGTCAGCTGGCAGTTTGGGTGCTAGTAGTCCAATGTTCTCTGGCCAGGTTTTTCTGGATATTCCACATGAGGAAAGCTTAATGCTGTAGTACCAAACGTAGTCAGTTGAAGTTGTTTGTTGCTATGTGGGATTTTGATTTAGAAAAGTGGTAGAGCAACACACTGAAATCACAACACAAACACAATATAGCAATTGTGCATACAGTTGAATCACAATACAAATACCATTCTCTTTACTGATCTCTATAGCTTGCTACCACAGCAGTGCTGGGTTACCCCAGTTTCTGGAAGGACCATGTGGATTGAAGCCAGCTTGAGCCTATTGTTCTCAAAGTTGATTTTGCTGGGTGTTCAACTTTTATACTCTATGTCAGGCTAAGCGTTCACACATCCCCATGTTGGCATGGCTGACTCAGGAATATAACACTTTCTGTTGATTATTTTAGGGAAGGCCATTTGCAACCAGCTGACCCCTTCAACAGATACAGCTGTTTGTTTACAACAAAGGTCATCTCTGGTCCCTTTTCTGTGAGATCAGTTCAGCTTCTTGGGTGACAGCTGTTGTCACTTCCTACATTCTTTTCTGAGCTTCATGCACACACCACCTCTGTCTTCTCTGAGCCTTCTCCCATTGAAGGCATTCATTGACCACTCACAGAAGAGAAGTGTGGCTTTGTAAGGCCAGATGTTGCTGGGTTTGATTTTTTAAAATGTGCTGCATATTAATGAATATCCCACTCAGAAAAAGGAAAAAACCAACGAATTTAAGCTGCTGCATCTTTACTTTGACTTCCCAATGGTTTATCTTTTGCTGACATGTTGTTTTGGGATTTTTTCCCCTTCCATTTTCTCAACTGTCATTTCTACTTGAGAAGCTGTGTTTCTGTAGCCTCTGTTTTAAACTCCCAACTGGTTTTTCAGCCTCAAATTAACTAATAACTCACCTAACCTAGAATGCACTGAAAGGAAGAAAACACTTTTGTACTGAAACCGTTTTTAGAACTTCCCTGGATTTAGGGTGGTGTTGGTTCACTGCAGTTTATTAACTTGTAAAATAATTATTCTAAGTGAATTTTTAAATAGAACAGACTTCTCAAGATATTTAACAACACCAAGTCAGTGATGGCAAAGAAAGCCAAAAGCCTCCAGTAGAATTGTGGGTATTTATCTGACTACCACAAATTGTTAAGTTTGAACAAAATCTCCCAAATAATAAACCTTGATTTTTACATAGAGTAAAACACATTGGTTATCTTTATGTACTTTTCTATTCATACCATGAAGTTACTTTTCTGACACATCTGATCTTCAGTGTACCTTGGTTGGTTTACAGGAGATTGTTTGATGTTTCTTTCCCTCTTCCATGATTGTGTCACACAGGTAGCAAAATGAGGATGATTCTCCTGCATTATTTTAGCAGTCTTGGGTTGGGAATGACATGTGCCCATTGTGAAGGTCTGATTTCTTCAGAGGCTGGTGTGATCCTTCTCTGCCAGCACAGATGAGGTATTATTTCTGCCTCTGGTGAAGTGGGAGAACTGTGCTCTTTCCCATGCTCATTAAGACACTTGCCTCCATTAACTGTGTTGGATAATGTGAGCGAGAGAGGGGAGGGGAAGTCTTCCCTTCTCTGCACATCAGGTAGAAGTTAGAACAGATGAACTTTCTGAGCTCCATTATAGAGAACGTGCTTTATCTTTTGTAGGGTAGCAAATTGAGCTGGGGCTGCAGCTGGCAATATCCTTTCTTTACCTTTCATAATGTAATAGCTGAGCTTAGCAAGCTGCGTTTTCTTTCACTCTTGCCCCTCTGCATGTTCTGGAGTTTAGCTGTAGTATCTGTGATAGTGTTCTATATGAAGTTTAATTGCTAGTGTGCTTATATGATCACTAAGCTACTGACTGTATTGCATCTGTTTGAACTACTGGCCAGTTATAACTCTGGTATGATAGAGAAGGTAACTGGAAATAAGTTTCTGTTGTTCAGGCTGTAATAATTTGTGTGTGTTGCGTATTTTTGTCTTTATAACCCTAGCTGCTTAAGTGAACTGAGAATTATTCTGGTTTGGGGAAAAAAAAAAAAAGTGACTTCATAAAGTGATGACTGTCAGGAAGTGTTGGGTCTGTTCCAGTTATGCCAATCAGTTAAAACTGTGAGCATGCAGGAGGTGGGAAAGGGGAGATGGCTCATGGCACACTCTTCCAGCAAACTGCTGCACTCAAACTGTTGGGACCATCTGCTTTTGATTACAGTGATCTAGGATGAAGCATGTAATCAATCCCCCAAATACTGGATTTCAGGATGACTGAGTTACTGTGTATCAGTGATGGGTGCCAACTTGGAGAAATGAAGGAATTATCTCTCTATAATGAACTCTGGGACAGAGAGGAATAAAGAAGACATAAATATTGATTTTATATTTCAAATTAAAGATTTTCAATCTGGACTTCTATGGAAGGAAAGAAGAGAGAGAACATAAAAAAATTTAAAAGGGAGCAATTGAAAAATTGCAGAGGTGAAATGGCAGGGCTTTCCTTATATGCCACTTGCTCAAAATTTCACACCAGAAGGCTGCTGCTTTTCCTGTCGTATTACCAGGTCACTGATGAGCAAGTGGTAACTGCAACAGAAGTAGCAAGAGAGACACCCCACCACCCATACAGCATAGCAGCACATTCTTCTATTTATTTTTGTTTTGGATGAGAATGTTTGCATATGGTTCAATACCAGTATTTATGGAAGAATTTTAAAAATGTGAAGAGCTTGAACCATATACTGCAGGTTATGTCTGAACTGGAAGAGGTGAAAACTGCTTTCATCTTTACATAACTGGCTTCTCCATTTTTAGAGACTCCTGAGCAGTCTCAATCCTCTCAGCACCCAAGGCAGATCCAACAATTTCCTAGGGAAGACTTAGCATAGACTGGAAAGTCAGGCAGATCAGAAGACTGTCAGGGGAGGGACTGGAGAGCCCTCATGAAACAAAGCTGTGGTGGGTGGCAATCCTGGGGAATAACATTACTTCCTTTCTTGCACCTCCCCACTTCTATAAAGTTAAGTGGTTTTAAGAACCTCCTCTTCTTTTGAGACAAAATTCTACCTTTTTGACCATCAACAATATCCAAAGGAGTGCAGCTGTCTGTCCGCCAGCATGAAGACATTGAGTATTTCACCCATGAAAGACCATAAAGGACTTGGTTCCGTCTCAAGCTCTTTCAGTATTGGTGCTTTGTGAGGTGCTAGGGATTTAGCAGTTAAACTGAGGAAACTTACCTGTAAAAGTCCGAGATTGCTGATGAGAGACTGAGGGGTGACATAGCAACTAGACTCTTAATGAAGCCATAGTAGAGATGATGTTCTGCTGTTTAGGTGTGCCATCAGTAAAACTGAAGGTAGTGTCAATGACTGCTACGTTCATGACGTGCTGAACATCAAGCATTTATTTATGTGAGCAATACATTAACAAGTAGCAAAGTTATACGCTAAATTTATGTAGAAATATATTTCCCCCACCTCCAGGACACCAGTCAGCTGAATCAGGGCAAGACCTCTCAGTCCAAATAATGATTAAAACCAGCTACAGAATTCCATGCATTAAAACAAACTTGTTTACTGAACCTTTCTGGAGACTCCCTCACAGGATATACTCAGGATTCAATTCTGTGCAATGTGCTCCAAGATGACCCTGCTGAAGCAGGGAGGTTGGATCAGATGACCCCATTTGTGGTCCCTTCCAACCTTAATCATTCTATGATTCTGTGTTTCATTAACTTATCTGCCCAGTTATAGACTACTGAAAAACTTTCAGTCTGAAATGTAAACTGGACAGTGTTTTTTCTCTCAAGTTAAAGAACTAAAGTGCATAGCACCAGCTGTGTCTAACTGCTCAGCAGGAGGAGCTCACCAACATTGTATTTCATTTTTTTAATAAAAATCCTTCTCTGTGAAGACTTGGAGCACTCCATCACCAGTCCATCATCTGATAGAAAGTATGTGTGGACCACTTCTGGTGCAGACATGTTTTGGATTTGTTCTAACTTACAAATTAAAAAAAGCTTCTTACGCATGTGGGGAGCTATGATTCATACGCCTGTTTACGTGTCTACAAAATAAATTTAACTCTGTCATCAGGGACTTGGGCCCATCTGAGGAGTCTGTAGGACTTGCCCAATTCCCACTAAAGCTTGAAACGCAGTCATACTGCTAGAGAAATCACAGATATCAGGGATATTATTTTCTTTTTAGCAAAAAAGTAGATTAGTAACTGTACAGTAGGTAAAAAGCAGTCCTTAAAAAAAATACAGAAATTACACAAAAGGCTGTAGTAAAGTGCCTAGCAAGAATATAAATGTCAGGAGAATCAGTGTAAGCAGACAAACAACGTTGCATCCTCACTCCCCTGATCTTTTCACACATTCCCCTGTGTGCATTATAACACTGACAATGCTCAGTATGTCAAAAAGAGGATTTTCACTTTGTTATAGAAAGTATTACAGAGCTTAAAGCCACGAATATAGTAATATCATCAGAAATTATAGTTTGGAGCATGCTTAGCTCACTTTTGTTCATACTCTACACAGCCAGGAACCCTCAAAAGCCTGCTGACATTGCTCTTCATGGAGACAGCTCATGCCCATCCAGACAGCAGATGTAGCCACAGCCCTCTGGCTCAGATCTGCTCAACATTTACCTATGAGCTACCATCCTTTCCACTTCTTCCTTCATCAACATCTGTTTCCTGTGCCTCCAGCAGTTTTCTGCTAGCGGGACAGCCTCTGGCTGCATCAAAGCTGCAGATTACTTAGGGCTATTGTGCTTTCCAAGTGTGACTCTGAGACATGGAGAAGCCAGGCATTTCTTCATCCCTTATCCCTATTCTTTCTCTACATTGATCCCTAGTCTTACTGAGAGCTCTCAAGAGTCCTGGACATAGAGGGGCTGACATCTGTATTAGAGAGATCCATTTTCATGATGTGTTTTGCTGGGGAAAAAAAATCTTTTGTCTTTACATAAAAATATGGAGCAAGTTACATTGAAGCTGAATTTCATTTTTTTTCTCAGTATTTTTAAATGCATGTTCCCTGACAAACCACCCTGTGATTAACTGTACAAAACAAGATTCTACAGATAGAGAACTTGAAGTGTTAAAAAATATATTTTCCCTTTCCCCCTTATCCCTTAACAAGTTCACCTTTAAACAAACACAAATACGAGGTAAGCTGACAGAACAATACTGAATAAATAGCTGCAAAAAATCTTTTGGTTGCTAGATCTCTGCAGGCATCATGTAAACTGTATGCTACCTTCATGCTAGTTCAAAAAAGGTGTTCTACATCAAGGGATCCACATTCTGGCACTTCTGGCAAGAAACAGATGTTTTCAGGCTGGTAAAATTTTGATATTAAAAAAAACCTCAAACCATAAAATAAATACATTTTCCCTCACTAGGAAAAAAAAAAGCCACATTTGTGCTCCACCAGCTATCACTTAATTGTAAACCCAAGAACGAAAAATTTTAAAGCTACCTGCCTGTAGAAGAATTAATGATAGTATTTTTTGCTTTCAGAATTATGTCCCTTAGTCCTGCTGCCAGTTTTCTAAACAAACAACTGGCATCTTTACACTGTGAACCGACCTTCTAAGTGACTCAAGTTTGACAACAGAAGCACTCTTCTGTTTCAGCTGAACTGAGCTTAGTCTGAGAGGTTTTCACTTTTTTTTTGACTAGTCCTTGTATCTAGCCACCTAGAAAGCATACCAAGTTCCTCCTAAAGTTGTTTTCAGAATAGCAATTTGCATTTAAATGTAAACACTGATACCATAAGTGTAGTGTATACAAAAGGCACGAGACAGATTTGTGTTGCTGAAACTTCCTTGACTTTGAAAACTGATAATGTGTCCTTTATTATCTGGTCAGTAACCTCTGCTGCTACAAAAGCTGCTATCTCCTAACTTAATTGAAGGGGATTTCCTATGTGCAGCAGCTTGGCTTTTGGGTAGTGCAATCAGAAGTCTGTTGTCCTCCAAATGCAAATATCACAAGTTACACAGTAAATCTCCTTGATTGTACATGATATTTGTTAAGTTATGCAGTAAGAAAGGCAGTGCCTTGAAGAACAAATAAAAAAAAAAGACAAATACTGATTAATAAGAAACTAAGAGCTTGAAAGACAGTGGCCCTCAGGAACACAGGCTGGTAAAAAGCCTTTAGATCAAAGTTCAGTGCCAACAATTGCTTCCCAAAGAGGTTGGTTAAGAGCTCCAAATGGGACAATAAAATCCACATTTCATAGCACTATCCTGTGCAGTTCCCATCAAAATCCACAGCTGGCCAGTTTCATTTATCTGAATGCAGGCTTTTTATCACAGCACTGAGCAGTGACCCACTGTACCATTCAATTAACAAAGGACTTGTTTCACCTCTGTAACTTTTCAAACTACTGGTAGTGCAGATCTGAGGGGAAACAGAGCTTTTGCAATAATATTTTCCAAAAAAATTCCAAAAATAGACACTTCAGTTGGGTCTTCTTATCTTCAAAAATCGCTTATCAAGTGCTCAAAATAAAATACAGTCCACCAAGCCACTAAATTATTCATAATCAACACTGGTCCTTCTCCCAGTTCATAAGGGCAGTAGTGCAAAAATTTGATTTTGATGTCAATTATTTATAACAATTTGAATTAAAAGGTGAACCAAGGCAAGAACATAGACTGATACATAAGAAGGTCACATTTCTCTTGTGCTGAATATCAAAGGAATATCAGCCATTGAATTTTTACAATTGTAAACTCAGACTTTTTTTTTTTTTAATTTCCTAATACTCACTCAACCTTCACCATTCAAACCCAGCAGTTTTAAGTTGAAAGATTCTTTACATAGTTCAGAAGTAGTATGTTTAGTTTCATGTTTCAAATAGTGACATGTTGGTTTGTTTTCTGAGCACAACCATACAGGAGCAGATAGGAACAGCTGGCCAACAGGGCTGATATTTGGAAGAATGCATCTGCCTTCCAGTGACAGCTTGTTCTTAAACTGAAACAGAACATTAATCAGAAAATGCATTATTAGAATCAAAGAATACTTAAAAATTAAGTTATTCCTACAAGTCTCATCAACTTGAAGGGCAAAGTGACAACAGAAAAATGAAAATCCCACCCTGAAGAGCAACACAGTAAGATTACTCAGTTATGTTATTAATGTTATGTTATTAATCTACTTCAGGATAACAGTGATTTAATACTGACTACACAGCAAGCAGGCCACTAAATTATAAAATGAAGTAAGCTATTTTTACAGTAATTCCAGGTACCAGCATCATTAAAAAACAATCCTCTATTACATTAGTATAAGCTACATTTGGCATTCTCAGTAATTAGTCCTCTGATGAACTAGGAAGGATTATAGGATACAGGATATTGAACAGATCCTTAGTTGGGGTAGGAATAAGAATTCTACCAGACTGGCAGGGGCTGTGGGCTGTATTTTTCATGTCAAAAATGAAGTTACTTGGTTTGGTTGTTGTAACTTCAGCAACTCTATTAAGTATTCTTTTCACTCCCTAGGAACAAATATAACTCAAATACTGACAAAAAAAATAATGAAGTTAAAAGTAGTTAAAAAAAGTTTTTATATAAGGGCTCTTATTCCAGCAACTATATGTCATATATATATATATATATAGACAGATAGATAGATAGAGACAGTAATTAGCTTTCTTATTACTTCTCCAGAAAGCTTTCAAGTGCCACATTGAAATAGCTCAGAAATAAGGGTACAACCAAACTGGTGCTCATGCCAAAGAATTGCCAGTCCTTAAGATACTACCCTTCTGAAATGTGCAAGGAGCCCCTTTATGTGGCTTTACATTTACTCTTTGGAACAGAACCTCCTCTGAAAGCGGTATCTTTAAAAAAAGTCTCAGTTCAAAATGGATGGTCACAAAAAGAAAAAAACAAAAAAATCCAAACAAACAAACAAGGTCCCAGGCCCCAGGGATGAGTTAGACTGCAAACACAAATCTAATTGTCCCTTTCTCAGACTGGACTAAAAACTATTTTAAAAGACCATGAGATGCTTATCAAGCTGAACAGCAGGGAAAACCCTCACTTTTAACATCTTTAGAACAGTCACAGACCATGCTTGATATTCAGAATAATCTGAATGTTAAAGTTCCAATAAAATGTACAACTCTTCAAAGAAAGATTAAAGTTTAAAAGTAATTAAGTAAATAAAGTGTTAGCACTTTAGAAAGTAGAACTCAACCTGATAAAGCTAGGTCCAATTAATGGTCTTTCTGTAACATAATCCAAAAATCTGTTTCTTTAAAATCTGTCTCCAATGTTTTACTCTTGATTAGTTAATGACATGTAAGACATTAAACTCACTGAAACTGAGTAATTTATTATTTTCCAGAAGCTTTAGTTTTGTTAAAACAACTGACAGATTAAACAGAGCAGAAATACAGCATTTTCCATTTTGAACATAGGGTTGGAAATGAGGTTTTTATATTCTATTCAAATAACCTACACAGAGCAGTCAAAATTGCAGCCACCGTCTTGACTTTCATTCGCTCATCTCTAACTCTGTTCATCTGACTCCCACATTTCAACACTTCTAGCACTTCACACCATCATCAAGTTTGCAGATGTACCTATATCTGGAACTGTGTCTTCATCACTGAACACCAGAATGTAAGGGTCAAGAATTTTTTTAGTTTCTCTTTTGAACCAAACTGAACTTTTGGGAACTTTTTGGTACAAGCTATGGGCCCATCTGTTGGTATCTGCACACCTACCATCTTCATAATCTGCTCTGACAGTGCAGTATCATTCCTGATGGATCTAGTAACAAGCACTGCAGTTCCCTGATGGCTTTCCATGCCTTCTGCTTCCTCCACAAGGGACCATCAGCAACCTGACAATCATGACAGCATGTCCACGAGTCATGTCACACCAAATGAGGGACATTCACTTGTGACTTCTTCAGGATGACTGAAAAGGTGCTTCCACCAACAGTAGAGACAGAACTGACCTTGTTGGAACAACTCCATACCAATTATTTGGTATACAGAAAATCTTAAGAGTTGGAGTCAAATTTTTCATAGAGTTTTAGATATGAAATAGTTTCATTCCATAAGCTTTGGTGGAGTTAGCAACATTCAAATACTAAAGTGGATATCATGATTGATTGTGTTCATTCCCCACAACCCAATTATTAAGGTCTCCTTATGTACCTAACAGAATTTACCAGCTGCTCTCAAACCTGCTTTCTGGGATATCTATGTTGCAAGATATTAATTCAAGGAATCAAAACAATCTCAGCTGCTTTTTACAACAGGTGATTAAATGCTCAGGAAGTCATGGATTTGCCTTCAGTAGGCATCACTTTTTTACTATTAGAGAGGATGCAGCTCAGTACCTGACACAGAACAAGACACTAAAAGCTTATATATTAACCTAAATCTTTTTTCCTTCATCATTTGATAGACCTTTACCTGCTTTAGCATACCAAGCTAAGGTCTTTGCATTTAGTGTTAAGAACTAACTTAATTTTCAAACTTAGCTTTACAGGCTGAACAGATTGAATAGTCATAATATCACTATCTTTCCAAAGAAAGGGAATAATAATAATATATAGGAATATTACCTAAAAAAAAAAAACAAGTACAAAAATTAAACTATTCTGCAAACATGATACATTAGGAAATAGGAGGTTAAGTTTACAACTATGAATTCATGTACTACTACTTGTGGTAAAAAAATGAATCAAAAGAAAACAGATAGGAATTGTTTTAGTAATTCTCTTTTTTGCATTCTTCAAGTGGTAGGGAATCATGGAAAAACATATTAAGTACGGAGATTATTAACGTACCTTTCCTTACATATTCAGATATTTCTTTTAAGGGACATTAGGTTTCATTTTCCATGGTTAATGCAGGATTGTTCATACCTTTAAAGACAAAAAATGGTATTTCCACAGGAAAAGGTCTCATGTCTACTTCAGCAAATAATACACAACCTTTAATAAACAATCATTTTAATGTCATTACACTATTACCAAGTCTATTCCTGTCCTGAGTCTATTAGACAGCTTTTTACTAGTTGCAAGTAGCTGTTATCATACTTTTCTATAGGCAACTTCTTGTCAGAAGTACTATCAGGCAATTAGCACCTATAGGTGTCAGTGTTCTCAGCACCTCTTGGGCAGGTTTAACTAGAAAAGGCAAAGCAGCCTGACACATGGAACTTTCAAGCATGCATTTAAAATGTTTCATGAATTTTGGTTCATGAATACAAACCAAGTGACCCTGGTCATTGTTACACTATATCCTCCAAAACTACTTCATACAACACAAATCATTGCAGCATAAATCAATTCCTTACCAACTTTGCCCTTTTCAGCCTTTGCACTAGTTTCTGACCAAGAAGGTGTATCTGTAAGTAGGTGGCTCTGGGAATCACGCAGAGGCTTTGCAGGAAACAGATGGTTCTCACTGTAGTGCCAATAAAAAGAACATTAGTGAACTGCAGTAATTTTTCATTATCTTATCACACATTACGAACAGATCATCATATGCCGTGTTTTTCTTGCCTTACATTGCTTCTTTTCTGATGAATCACTACTCTTTTATCATTACATACATTACAGCATAGTTGTCACACATGCAAGTGCAATATAAAAAGCAACTCTCCAGCACAGAACAGGAAAACATTCTGATTTTTAATTTGACAGATATTATATGTTAATAGATGTACTTCAGCTCTAAATGCAGTCTTACCTATAATCTTTCCCACTACAACAAACTTGACATGATAAATAGTGGAGAGAATATCTCCAAAATTTCTTGCCTAACATAAGTTATTGAATGCTGGGGTAAGATAAAACATTGGTAAGCAGCTAGCTGAATAAAAGATTGTCAATATGATTCCATTATCATTTCTTTGCCACATATTCAAGTTTACTATACTTATCACACTTTTCATTACATAAATGTTGCAAAAAAGATACGGTATGAAATACTAAGCTGTTAATATTTATTTAAAGGAGCATCTGCATACTTTTGACACTTTAAGGATGTCATGACCACTAAGTTTAAGAACTAATAAATTATGCTATTATCAGCAGAAAACACTTAATATTCAGCTTTCTGTGCTTTGGCACAAGTGCCATAAGGGATGCCCTCATGAGAAGTTATCACCAGACACGAAAAAGCAGGCCTCCCCTAAGAGCTGTGCAAGGTAATGGATTTGTCTCACAGGCAGACCAACTAACCAGCTCAAATGTATGCAGAACAGAATGCTGCTGATAATGAGTGTCAGGCAGGTGTGGAAAATTCAGGTTCTGGGATGCCATTGAAGCAACAAGAAGCACATCAGAGGGAAAAAGCCCCACCCCACGTTACTTCCATGAATTTAAAAATTAACATGAGAATTAGCTGATCAGCTTAGCTGTTTAAAATCTGACTTAATAAGATTTATTAAAAGGATACGTAAGTGGTAAGCAAATGTAGAGTATCTTATACATGGTTCTGTTTATGTGTGCACAAGAAAAAAAAAATCAGCTATTTAAAATTAGTACAAAAAAGCAGATTACTTTTTGGATGTAGAACCAAGACCACTAGGTGTAGAAGCTTGCTCAGGATCCTGATTAACGAGGCAAGTTGGGAAGGAGCAACCATCCCCTAAACTGAAAAATTCAGAATTAATATCATACATACAAAAATCCAACAACTCTGAAGAACATTTTATTCAAGTGAGTATTACTTCATCTTATTTCAAAAAACTAACCATTCCCCAAATCCTCTGTATCCTGATCATTCAACAAATGAAGCACTAAGAACAGCATACCTTGAAAACACAGGCAGCAACCAGTATTTCTTCTCATCACCAAACACCTGCCTCAGGTTTTTGCTGAAGCCCAAGCTAAACCCATTCTTGTCTGTTCTGTGACGAAATATGGGAGCTCGGAATACCTCTTAAAAGAAAAAGATCAGTTAGATCTCTTTGCAAGGTAAAATGTTTAAGTTTCACACAGTATTTAGGCAATTCCACCAACGATACCACCATCCAAGAGGGAAGGCTGTACCGCCCAAAGGACAGAGAAAGCCGTCAGTGCTACACAGTTGCTGTGCGTGTGGAGGAACTGCAATGGCTGAGGAAGGGTGAGAAACTCACTCTTTAAGAAGGCATGATTATGTTTATATGAAGATTTCAGCATGTGACTATACCATAGAGAGTGTTCAAGAAAGAAAAACCTAAACAAAGGCTTTACTACAGAGAGAGGTAATGGAAAAGAAGAAAAGCTGAACCTACTTCAGTAGTAAGACTAGCTTTCCACATGCTGGTGTATGAAAATACTGTATGTTTTTACAGCTGCATAAAGAAATGACTTTGCTCATAGACTCAGATTATTTCCCATAGACATCCAACTTAAATTTCTGGAGAAGAGAGCTAAATACAGCTTGAAGTGCTGCAAAGTGCCTGAAGCAAAAAATTAATTCACTTTCCACTAAGTGACTGATTGCCATTTAATTCCCTTAATTGGCTATATATAGTATGCAAACTACATCCTGATGTCCTGACAGCACAGCTCCCACAAACCACATGGGAACCATGCCGAGACTGTCCTTCTGCAGTAAAACCTTAGCTATGAACTGCTGGAAATGACCTTCCATGTGCAGTATGCATTAGTTACAATGAGCCAGTTTAAAGAAGGGGGGAGGGAAAATGGGGACACCCTTTCAGCTGCCCATCTTAAGCCAGGAAAACAGCTCCCAGGACGATTTAAGCACAGTCACACTTAAAGCTGTCATGGCTTCATTACCAAATACTGCATGTTGAACACTTTCCCAAAGTAAACGAGGAAGAAGAAACAAACATTCTTTTTGAGCAGCTTAAGTATGGAGAAAACATATTATATTAGCTCTATTGAATTCTGTTTCTTTTGAAAATGAAACGTTGAATCAGAAGTGTTACATATTATGGTTACCTCTGAACAAATGTTTTTCGCACTTAAATTGTAAGACCAGTTTATAAATAGAATACTTAATTATTTCCATTCATTTAAGCATTTTAATAAAACTTTTCTCCACCCATAACTAGACCGAACAATTTTTTTATCAATACTAATTTCTAAATGAATTTGTCACAATGCTGAAGAAACCCACAAACCCTAGAGAAATCTTGATGTAAACAAGCTTTCTTCCATTGATATAGATACCTATTTTCAAAGTTTTCCATTAATCACCTATGTATTAGTAAAGCCAAAGAGAACTACAAAAAACAGATCAAGTCATTGACTCACTCTAATGCAGCTTACATCAACAGAAAAGCATTTGGAGATTTAGAAACTTGAATGGCTATATTACAAATTGGCATTAATAAAGTCCAGGGCAAAGTACAGAACAGGCACTCAAATCTTCTGCACCTTCTTTTATTAATTAAGATTTTTCATCAAAAAAACCACGCATTCAAGTAGAGGGAAATCCTGGTTTAACACTGATATTCAATGCAATTATATATACTGCCACATAGTACAGGAACAGTCCACCTTCTTTAAAGTTCGTAAAATTAATTCAAAACATAGGGCCCTTTCTCTGCATCTATGATTCTGTAGTAGACAGGTCTCACCACTGTGAAACTGCCTTTTGGATCTACACTGCTCATTTACTACTAAACATAGAAGCACTGCCTGTTCTGTAAGAGGTCATTCTCTGACAGAACTTTGGTTCTGCAGGGGGCAAGGTGGGACACGAAGTGCTGGAGCCACTGCCCTTTTTGAGACACTGTATCAGAGACTCTGACTCGGGGGCTGAGAATGCCAAACAAGAATCCCGTGTATGAGCATGCAGTAGTGTGTCTAAAATTTATGAGAAAATCACCTCAATTTTATTATAATTTTTTTAGTTTATTCAGTTCCTGTTAACAAGCTGTGGGCAGAAAGCAGTGAGAGGAAGAGCATAAGTGGGTGTGACATAGCCCTTTGGGGCAAGAGGGAAATAGAGTTTCCAGGGAGCAGCGGAACTCAGGAGTCAGGACTGGACAGTGCCAGATCTGGGAATTTCTAATCAGGATCCAAGGAACCTGTGTAGAATTGCCCACTTTTTCTATCACACCCATACATGCAATATATATTTATTGTTTATTTTTTGCTGTCAAACACAGAAGCATTAAATCTCCTTACCTAATGTAGATTTATTCTTGCTGACAAGCCAACAGTGATACCCAAAGAGAGAAGACAAACTGACAGAAAACATTGCTGCAGCAAAGAATAAAAACATGATGTGGAACTTGGCTTGAGTATCAGGAAGGCCATTCTAAAAATAAAAAAAAATATGCCATTAGAATTGGGGAAATAGCTGTTTAATTTGGTTACTAATAATCCTCTGTTCAGCCAAATCAAATTCAGCACAGAGACAAATGTACCACACAAGAATATGATTTAATGAATTATACATTTTCAATGTACAGACAGCCACGCAGCTAGGCTGGTGACAACAGCTAAGTTAAAGAAACAGTTAAACAAATACTGAGAGCAACAATCTGAAATTTGGATCTGGACATTGAAGTATCTCTTAGTGAAGAATAATTTGTCTTTCCAAAAACTGTGTTAATTAGCTTTATCAAAATACTTGCATCCTAAATTAGCTTCAAAATAATGAAGAAATAAGTGAAATTTCATAAACTATGATAAAGAAAATTAAGGCTATGGTTATTAGATCTTTTGTACTTTGTGATATTAGGGATACTAAAATACAATGGAATCACAGAATGCCTTGGCTTGGAAGGGAAAAGTGCCAGGAAAACCTCAGGTCTGGACATGAGTAGAGCAAACTTCAGGCTGTTCAGGGAATGAGGTCCCCTGAAAAAAGGTTTAGTGCAGGTGCTGGGGTCTGTCAGTGCTGGTCACTTCAAAAACATCACCTCCTAAGGGCACAGGAGCAGCAACGCTCAAATGTCAGAAGTCAAGCAGGTGAGGCAGAAGGCTGGCTTAGCTGAACAGGAATCTTCTCTTGGAGATAAGGCAACAAAGGAAAGTGTATGCCCAGTGGAAGCAAAGTCAAGTTACATGGGAAGAATTCAGAGATGCTGCTAACTGTTGTAGAGAGAAAATTCATGTGGCAAAGCTAAACTGGAGTTAAAGCTGGCCAGAAATGTGGGGGACAACAAAAAGAGTTTTTTCTAATACATTGATGGTAATATGCAGTACAGAAATATCATCAGCCTTTCACAGGGTGAGGATGGTCACCTCACAAACAGGGACAGAGACAAGGCGGAGGTGTTTAATGCTTTCTTTGCCTCCGTCTTCAATACGGATGACAGACCAAGGGGGTCTCAGTTCCCTGGGCTGGAGGACCATGACTGTGAGAATGATCAACTCCCCGTCAACCCTGAAATTGTATGGGATCTGCTGCTCCATCTGCATCCCTACAAATCTGTGGGACCTGATGGGATTAAGCCCAGAATCCTCAAAGAACTGGCTGATGTCATCGCAAAACCTCTCTTGATTTTTGAGCAGTCTTGGGAATTCCAAGAGGTCCCAGCTGACTGGGAGCTGGCAAACATTGTCACAATTTTCAAGGAGGAATCTACAGGCCTGTCAATCTCACTTCAGTGCCTGGTAAAGTTATGGGGAAGATTATTCTGGGAATTATAAAGGCAGACAACACTGTCATTAGTCACAGCCAGCAAGGCTTCATGAGAGCGAAGTCCTGCTTATCAAACCTAATTTCTTTCTATGACAAGGTAACCTACCTAGTCGATTGAGGGAAGCCAGTGGATGTAATCTTTTTGTATTTCAGTAAAGCTTTTGATACTGTCTCTCATAGGATCCTTCTTGTCAAAATTTCCAGAACAGCTGGATAAACACATCATATGGTGGGTGAGCAACTGGCTCACAGTCGAGCACAGAGGATAACAGTGAATGGGGTAACATCAGACTGGTGACCTGTCACTAGTGGGGTTCCACTTAGGCCCCGTGCTCCTCAACATCTTCATAAATGACTTGGACACCGGACTGGAAGGGATACTGAGCAAGTCTACAGATGACACAAAACTGGGAGAAGCTGTTGACTCTCTCGAAGGCAGGGAGGCCCTGCAGAGAGACCTCAGCAAATCAGAGGACAATAACCAACTATATGAGATTCAACAAGGGGAAATGCCAGATTCTGCACCTGGGATGGGGCAATCCTGGATGTATGTAGAGACTGGAGAATGAGATACTGGAAGGCAGTGCTGGGAAAGGGACCTGGGGGTCCTGGTCAATGGCAAGTCAAATCTGAGTCAGCAGAGCCCTGGCAGCCAGGAGGGCCAACTGTGTCCTGGGGGGCATCAGGCCCAGCATCGCCAGCCAGTCGAGGGAGGGGATTGTCCCACTCTGCTCTGCACTGGTGCAGCCTCACCTTGAATATTGTGTGCAGTTTTGGGTACCACAATATAAGAAAGACATTAAGCGATTAGAGAGTGTCCAAAGGAGGGCAACAGAGATGGTGAAGGGCCTTGAGGGGAAGCCATGTGAGGAGCAGCTGAGGGCACTTGATCTGTTCAGCCTGGAGGAGACTGAGGGGAGACCTCATTGCAGTTACAACCTCTTGTTGAAGGGACACATGGTGTGAGTCTTGGGCACCATCCTGTGCAGAGCTAAGGGTTGAACTCGATGATCCTTATGCGTCCCTTTTGATTCAGGATATTCTGTGATTCTGTGATCTAGTTCCAATCCCTCTGCCACAGGCAGGGACAACTTCCACTAGAGCAGCTTGCTCAAAGCCCCATCCAACCTGGCTTGAACACTTCCAGCAATGGGGCATCCACAGCTTCTCTGGGCAACCTGTTCTAGTGCCTCATCATCCTCAGAGTAAAGAATTTCTTTCTAATATGTAATCTAAATCTGCCCTATTTCAGTTTAAAGCCATTACCTCCTGTCATAACACTACATGCACTTGTAAAAAAGTCCATCTCCAGCTTTTTTGTAGCCCTCCTTAGAATCTTAGACTTCTTATGCAGCAGTAAGATCACACACTTAAAGACAGTATGTAGACTGGGGTACTTACTGTCCAAAACTTGATAAAGTACTGTAAATCTGTTGCAGCAATGAAAAGGCAATACACAAGTGAGTAAGCCAAGAAGAGAAGAAAAAATTTGTAATTGGAGAATCCTACACAGTTGTTCACCCTGATTAAAAAAGAGTACAAGTAAAAATGGAATGTTATGGAAGTTATTTTCATTTGCTTTATTCCAATTTAATTGAAACTTATTCACTCTAAAAAAGTTAATATCAGCATGTAAATCAAGTTTTGCTTCCTATCTCTGCTGCTTCAAGCTACTGAATTGGATTTAGTTTCAATTCTCAAATTAGTGTAGTAATTCTAACCCAAATTAAAATAACATCACCACCAGAAAAAGCCCAAACAACTTTACCAGGTAACACCACTTTCAACAGCTTACTGAAATTAAATTTTCTCTTATAGTACGAAATCTGTTCCCAGCACATCTGATGTAAATGTGACTGCAGTTAGAGGTACTTTTTCAGTTTACAGGTAAATATATTACAACATTAGGCATGCTGCATGTGAAGTAGGACAGTAACAAGCCAAGAATTCCAATCTCAGCTGAATTTTGTGAGAATAAAAGCAGTCTCATTTAATCCACATCCTCCTTCATTAATCATATTACATATTAAAACTTCTTAGTAAGACTCTCAAAAGCATTCATAGAAGATTAGGAAAAATATTTATATTTATATCAAATAATGAGAGAAATACTACTCTTGAATAAACAGAAAACATTCCATACCAGTGACAACATGACAGGAAATAAAAGACATTAGAAACATGTAAATACAATACAAATGTTAAAATAAATCTCATTTTATCATTTTTACTTATGGGCTTTAAGTTCACCTGTCTCCCATTTGTAAAGGTTTTATACATGGTAACAAGCAACCAGTACATTCTATGACAATGATGGTACATTTACTACCATGCCAGCTTCCCATTAGAGGCAACATACTAAGTATTATGGATTTTAGAACTCACATGTAATGCTATTACAGCCATCAAATGAAAAAATATTGGAGTGCTGACCATGGGCAGTCTATTAGTAAACCACTTCCTCTTTTATTTGGTTGCATTAAGAAGCTAATCAAAGTTATTTTGCACTAACTTCGACAGAACTCTTCATATGAGGTTAAAAAAATTATTCCATACACCTTCTTAACTAACTGATACTTCTGTCAGAAAGATCAGCTAATTAAGAGAAGAACACACCCATAAAAGCACTTGCATGTTGAAAAATAATTCTCAAAAAAAAAAAAAGAATATGTGGCAAGTCTCAACTTTAGCTTCTCAAAGTGCAGGACAAGTTACTGCAACTATTCTCTTCTTTACTGAGTTAGTGATGCCAATGGCAGGATACAATAAGTGTAAAATCTTAAAATACCAAATACATTTACACTCTACACTACTGTTATCCATTCTCAGGGTGGATAGAGAGTTTGTTCTAAGTTTTGTTTTCACAGAACACATCATGTTGGCTACACAATAAATATAGCATTATCATTTAAACATGAAGCAATAGCTACGCATCTCTATTAATTACAGTTAAGGACTCACAACAGATTGTTCTAATTCAAAAACAAGAAGACATATTTATAAGCTCATCATGCAGTGAAGTGGGGTTTTTTCATTAAATACGTCAAAGTAAGCAATTCCATTATAAACTGAAAGAAATTCAGATTCAAGTTTTCAAAGGTAACCCTATTTTTCTTTCATGGTATTTATTTTAGGACTGTTTTCCTTTAAGGCATGGTTTAGTATGAGAAAAAAATTATCAAGTGAAATGCTATTCCCCAAAGATGAAGTTTCTTGAATCAAAGACATTTCTTTATCACTGATCTTTTGCACTATGGCATGTGATACACATGTCAGAATAAACTCTAAATTTTTATGCTCCCTTCAATTCTGACAAGGCCCCAAACTGCAGAGCTCTTACTTGAAGAGAACAGTTCATCAGAAGACTGAAGAGAAAGTAAACAGCAGGGTTTTGTAATTGTATTGTTTGAGCATGTAGTATAAAATCTTAAAACCCAAGAATGGTGGATATATTTGAAGTCTAATGTTTCTGAGAAAGATTAAAACTGGTAAATATACTGACAACTGGCTAAATAATGGCACGTTATTGCAGTGACACATTCATACAGAAGAACAGTCCAGAATAACAATTTGGATTACAGCTAACATTTTAAACACTTCATTTTGAAGAACAAAAGGAAGATGTATCATTCCTGTCTCAAGAGTTAGTTTACTGAAAATGCCAGTCAAAGAAATAACTTACTGAAGGTGATGCAACTCAGTTAACAAAACATATCACAGAATTCAGGAAATGGTAACTTCTTTTTGGATTATTCAAAAGATCAAGTAGAAATATTTCAAATTACTCCTAAGGTCTTCCTAATGCACCTTGTTAGCATTAGAGTGTTATATATAAATGATATTTTTGGTGTGCCTCAAGCCACTGCATTCCCACCTGCAGCTCCATCTGTACAGAGTGAGCAGCAGCAGCACTAGAATTCACTAATGCAACATGTAAACCTGTTGGAGTTGTTAGTGGGCAGTCAGCATTAATATTTCCATTTATCACAGCACTTCCACTAGCACAGGAGTGACAGCCAAAATAAAGCCTCCCAGAGAGCAGAAGACAGCTGACCTGGGGCTAGGACATGACTACTTCTTATTCCCTCTGCCTGGCAAATGCTTCATCTTGCTTTCCCTAGGTTATTTTTACCTGTCTTCTCTCCAGAAATCGTTTTCCTAGCAGAATATTAAATTAAAGGATACTCTCATTATTGTTTCCCCGCTCTCCCTAAGTATCACATGGGTTCTTTTCCCTTCCTTCCCACACAGCTTTCTCCCATGAAAAAAATCCCAACATGAAAAGCAAAGCAGGACCCAGTGACAAGAGGCTAAAATCCATCTGTTATACTGACTTGCATCCGTATTTTTGTTGACAAGATAGCCATGTATTTCCCAAAGAACCTTTGAGCGTGGGTAAGTAAGCTTGATCAGCACCAATGCAGTATTTCAAAATTTTTTATCTGTTCCACATAGTTTTTTTTCAGGGTAAGCAAGGAACTGTGAACATCCACACAAATTAGGAAAGATAAGACAATACACCTCT